>JAESUZ010000893.1:1800000-2136956 GCA_017311185.1 Proteles cristata cristata
AGTGTTTGGGACCAGGCTTTGCCTCTGCCTTGCTGAGTGACCCAGCAAGCCCTGTCCCCTCTTAGGCCTGACAACAGGGTCTCCAGTAATGACATTCAAGCCGCTCCATCATTTCTACGTCCAGGAATACCTGAGCACAAGGGTTTTGGAATCACAAAGACCCGGGGCCAAACCTCAGCGCTGTCATTCATTGAGTAGCTCTGTGACCTTGGCACCGTCATTTCACCTTCCCCCTGCCAAGCCTCAGTTTCCTCATGTGTAAAGTGGGGAGTGATCATGGTACCACTTTAGCGGGCAGTCACATAGATTTAACCAGAGATTCCATGTTGGTCGCTTGCACCAGCCTTAGCGCCAGGAAAGCACACGATAAATGGGAATTATGACTGTCCTTGCATGCTGGATGAGTAATAACAGCTAACATGTGCGTCGTGCAGTCCTTGCTGTGCGTTCTGGGTGGGTGTTAGCTAGTCTGGTGTAGCCCCTGCTGTTGAGTCCCTCACTGTCCACTCAGGGAGACAGACCTGTCCTCATTTAGCAAGCGGAGCTGACTGAGCACCAGCTGTATGTGCCAGAGGTGGACTAGGAGCTAGGGGTGCAGAGATTAAAGACCCAGCTCCTCCCCGAGCCAGGGCTCATCAACTGGTGAGCAGTACACAGGTGAGTCCTGTATGGGTTTGGTCTGTGGTAGGATGGAGCCGGTTGGTACCCGCTGGGCTTTCAAGAGCCAGCTACGCACATTTCTTCCCAACTCCATGTTCAGTTAGCTCAGATCGGTAGCTTGGGATCTGCCCCGGCGGGAGCTTTGCCACAGAAACTGGCAGACCCAACAGACCAGGGCTTCCCCCCTCCCCACCCCAGCCAGCCGTTTACCAACACACCGCTGCCTGCAGAGAGTGTGTCGGCTGTGCCGCAGCAGAGGCCTGGGGCGCCTGCTGTAGACAGTGGAGGGCGGCTTCCCCAAGGCACCCATATCAGAACCCCATCCCTGATGGGCAGAAGGGTATTCACGCAAAGGGACTCTTGCACGTGCAGCTAGGGCAGACAGGTGAAAGAGGTGACAGAGGGGGCCAGAGAAGGGCACCAGAGGGTCTGGTTACCAGAGACGTTTCCGGGACACGGGACTTCGGGTTTGAAAAGCAGGATGAGTCGTCTCCGTAGTGGACAAGCCCCTGCGATGACCCGTGGGGACAGAAGATGAGAAGCAGGGCGGATCTGAGCAGCCACGCAGCCGCGTGAGGCTGCCATGGTAACAGTAGCCCCGAACTCGGCATTCGCTCGTCAGGTGTTTGCTCATGACGCCCGATAAGGGGCATGCTCGTTTATCCGACTGATACATGTACTGAGCAACGCCTGTGCTCCCACCACCTTGCCAAGAGTTAGGGAACCAGTGAGAGAGCCAGACTCCCCTCGTTCCTCTTCCCCCTTCCCCTCTGCAGGCACTTCCAAGCCCGGAAAAGACAGCACACACGTTTATAAGCTGTTTTCTAATATAATTACAGCTCGTGGTGAGGGTCAACAAAGGAAACAGGCTGAGACAGGACGTCACGAGAAAATCACTCTGGCCAGGGTGGCCAGGGAGTCCCTCTCTGGGAAGTGACCTTAAAGCCGGGTGGCCTGAGGGGTGGCACCTGGGTGGCTCAGTCGGTTAAGCGTCAGACTTCACCCCAGGCGGTGAAGGGTTTGTGAGTTCAAGCCCCGCATCAGGCTCTGTGCCGACAGCTCAGAGCCTAGAGCCTCCTTCGGATTCTGTGTCTCCTTGTTCCTCCCCAACTTGCTCGCTCGCTCTCTCTCTCTCAAAAATAAATAAAGATTTTTTAAATATGGGGCCTGAAAGAAGAAGCAGATCAACCATGGGAAGCAGACAGTGTTCCAGGCAGAGAGACAGCATTGGCCAAAGGCCCTGAGGTGGGGACACTCTTACCAGCCGAGGGGCTGGAGTGCACTTGAGTGAGAGGAATGTCCAGAAGTGACAGGGAGCCCACAGAGCCAGCCTGGCAGGTCTCGTGGGCCAGGGCTGGGTGTGGGGTGGTTCTCAGTGCCACGGGGAGCCACCTGTGAGTTTAAAACAAGCAGAGTGTGGTGGGTCGGATTCATTCTAATCAGGTCTCTCCGGCGAGTGTGGGGGATTAGAGGGGAGGCACAGGTGGGGCAGGGAGACCCACTCAGAGACTCTGACTGCATCCATACCTTGCATGTATCATCAGCCTCCTTTCCGGAGGAGGGGACTGAGTCAGAGACAGCAACTGTCAGAGGTGCGGCCTCCAAGTCCGTTTTCTTCCCAGTTCTGTGCATGAAACCCGGATGCTGGCAGGACTGACTGCCTTCCCAGCTGAGAAGCTAGGAGTAGCACGGCCCCTGGGCACCGGCGCTGAGGGCGGGCCGCTGTTCCAGACCTCTCTGTGAGTGAAAGGTGGCTGACCCGAGCTGAGGCCCCGCTCACACAGTACACCTGGTATCAAAATCTGCCTCTGCGGCTAAAGAGCCAGGTGTGTCTGCCCCTCTTCTGGCCTCAGTTTCCTCCCACGTTCCTCCAGTTTACTGGATACTCTTGCAGGTTTCACTTCATCTACCTATCACCCACGAGGCACCTGGCATTGGACTGGGTGTTTTTTTTTTTTAATTTTGTTTAATATTTATTTGTTTTTGAGAGAGAGAGAGACAAAGCACGAGTGGGAGTGGGGGCAGAAAGAGAGGGAGACACAGAATCTGAAGCAGGCTCCAGGCTCTGAGCTGTCAGCACAGAGCCCGACAGGGGGCTCAAACCCACAAACTGTGAGATCATGACCTGAGCCAAAGTCAGATGCTTAACTGACTGAGCCACCCAGGTGCCCCCGGACTAGGAATTTACAATCCAGCCAGGCACTTACAGATTCATGACTCAGTAAAACAGGCACCTCTGGGGCCCCTGGGTGGCTCAGTCGGTTAAGCACCCGACTCTTGATTTCAGCTCAGATCATGATCTCACAGTTTAGGAGCTTAAGTCCTGTATCACGCTCTGCACTGACAGTGAGGACCCTGCTTGGAATTCTCTCTCTCCCTTTCTCTTGGCCATGCACACACACACTCTCTCTCAAAATAAATAAATAAACATTAAAAAAAAAGAAAGAAAGAAAGAAGTCTTCCCCTCCAGGGAAGGCTTCCTGGAAAAGGGGTACCCAAGCCAAACTTTAAAGGGGTGTAGGAGGTTGATGACAACGAGAGGGCATTGCAGGGGATGAGAGCAGGGGGAATGGAGGCCAGGGGTGCAGAGGAGGGCCTGGGGCAGGCACCATATGTAGTGGGCTGTGCAGAGCAGCTGGTGCAAGGCTTCGGACGGTGAGCACTGAGAGATGGGCAGGTGCCAGCCCTGGGGGCCTGGGGGCCCTGAGAACTTTGGGGAGCTGTTGTGGATTTTTTTTTAAATAGCAGTTTTATTGTGACATGGTTCACATACCATAGAATCTAGCTAAATTGTACAATTCAGTGTTTTTTAGTGTAGTCATAGAATTGTGCAGTTATCACCACAATCCATTTAGAACATGCTCATCACCTCAGAAAGAAACCCTATTACCTATTATGGAGCAGTCACCCTCCATTTTCTGCTCTCCCCAGTCCCTGGCAACCACTAACCTACTTCTGTCTATAAAGGAAGCTGTTCTGGACACTCGTAGGTAAAGGGAAGCATACGCTAGGCAGCCTTTAGTGACTGGCTTCTTCCTCGAAGCACAACATTTGCAGGGTTTATCCATGTTGTAGCACATATCAGTATTTTATTCCTTTTCATGGCCAAATAATATTCCGTTGTGCGCCGTTGTGGATGTGTAAGTGGCACGGAAAGGTTTGTACTTTAGGAAGATGGCTCTGGAGGGTGGTCGGGAGAAGGCTAGATGGCCATGAGGGGCTAAGGAGTAGGTAGGAGGAGCTTTCTGGATGCCCGCAGGGGTGGAACAGCAGCAGAGAAGAGCCAGGAAGGGGGAGGGAGGCACTGCTGGGGGCGGGGGGAGGGAGGGGAAGGGAGACCTCGTAATTGGCCACAGGGGGTGAGGGTAGGGAGGAGGCATCCAGGGTTCCTGGGGACTGGGTGGAAAGTGATATCACCTTCCAAGACAAAGAGCAGGTTGTGTGATGCGCGGTGCTGAGAGATACAGAAACCCCAGGTAACCAGCGAGAGGGTGGAGGTGGTCCGGCCAAACCCCTAAAGAGGGAAGGTTTCTGAAGGAAGCAGCCTGGGAAGTCTGAGCTGGGGCCAGAACGTGGTGACCGGAAAGGACAGCCAGGAAGGTGGCCCAGATGGAGGGGCTGGCGCGGCATAGAGGGGACTGTGGGTGGCCACTCACCAGCCGGCCCCTGGAACTACCAGCAGATGGGAGAGATGTGCTAAGCTGGGCCGGCTCCTTCCTGAAAGGGAGCCAGGAGGCTTCTCATCTTGGGATCAAAACCTCTGACATCTATTTAGATGGGCCTAGACCCCCACACACACAGGAGCCCTGTACCCCCACTTTACAGCAGAGGAAACTGAGGCTCTGAGAGATCAATCACTTAACTAGAGCCAGAGCTGCCCCCTCTTTATCCCGCGAGCAGGGGAGCTGTGGTGCCAGAGAGGAAAGTAAACAGGAGGGAAAGCAGGAGGTCTCAGGACCCCAAAGCCAGTGCTATGGAGTGGAGAAAGCTCGGGGCACCTACCCAGTGCTCGCAGACCATGGACAGTGATACAGGTTGCATAGGGGCAGTGTGGTGTGATGGTTAGGGAAGAGTGTAAAGTCAGGCCACCCAAGATCAAATCTCAACTCTGCCACTGAGCTCACATCATAGCAAATCACTTCATCTCTGTGCCTTCATGCCTCCATCTGAAAATGGAGGTAACACTCCTTCCATCACAGGGCTGGGTAAGGACTGGATGTGTTATTGTGGGTTAAGTCCTTAGAACAGAGCCACTATTTAACAAGTACTCAGTAAGGGACACCTGGGTGGCTCAGTCGGCTAAGCATCCAACTCTTGATTTCAGCTCAGGTCCTGATCTCGTGGTTTGTGGGATCGAGCCCCACATCAGGCATTGTGCTGAAAGAGCAGAGCCTGCTTGGGATGCTCTCTCCCTCTCTCTGCGACTCTCCCCTGCTCACTCGCTCTCTCTCTTGCTCTCTCAAAACAAACAAACATTTAAAAAAAATACTCAGTAAATGTTGGCTGTTTCGTATTTACACTCTGAAGGCCTGGCTTCCCCAGCTGTACAGTGGAGGCCCTACTAAATCCCCAGAGCGCTCATGGCCATCCTCCTGGGTTTGACTATGGCCTGATGGTTATGTCAAGGTCCTGACTTTGCCTTTGCCTGGCAGTTCCTTAAGGACTAGACTGGAGGGGGCTCTTCAAGATCCCCACAGGGCCTGGTCAGGGTGGCATCAGCCAGCGAGGTTGTTGATTAAGTTGGTTGCCACCTTCTGGAAGTCCCCTCCAAAAGTAAATGAGGACCCCAGAGGGAATTGTCTGTGGATTATTTACTGCACCCTTGTGCCATCCAGCAAGCCCTGAGACAGTCACCACAACCTTTCCCCGCCCCCATGTCAGCCACCATCCATCTCATGGAGTCCTCATGGCCACTTTATGGGTAGATACTCTCACAGCTATGAGAAAACTTTGGCTCAGAGAGGTTGAACCACTCGTCTCAGGTTACCCAGCAGATTGGTATTTGAACCAGATATAGTTCAATAATGGCAGGCATTATTCTGGGCATTTTTGCCTAAATTAACTGATGTAATCCTCACAGCAATTGTAGGATGGAGACACTCTTGTCTCCGTTTTGCAGAGAAGGAAATAGCTTAAGTGACTGGCCCGAGGTCACACTGCTGGGGATTCGCCACCCAGCCTGTGCACTAGCCACCATTCTTCACTGCCTTCCTACCTGCACCATCCCCAAAGCCCAAGCTCTTCCCACTTAAGCCACTTCCAGTGGTATTAACGGACCGTCTGCTGAGTGCTGGGCTCCATGCTAGGCAGAGGGGAAGGAGCTGTGAGTCAGACGGGACTCCGATCCTCAGGGGGCCAAGAGCACAGCCAGGGGACCCTTGGTGAATAATTATGGCAGAGGCATAAACCTTCCTGATCTCAAGTAATAGAAGCACCAAGGAGGGTGGGGTCTCTGAGGCTGGAGCTGGTTGAAGAGTTGAGAGAAGGGCAGTTTGCTAAGATTTGAACTTGGAGGATAAGCTTGAAGATCGGGGCTGGAAGAATGATTTAGGGAGCTTTATGTTAGCCATTGACACATGAGGAGAGTGACGCTCTGAGGGGGGTGGGGGATGCTTGCCAAAAGTCACACAGCACACAGGTATGGAACGTGGTCCAGATGAGCATCCCTGGCCCTCATTTCATTCCGAGGAGGAACTTGCCTGTTGCAAAACTCTTCTCCCGTCCACCTTCTCGCTTACCCCTTCCATGATCCTCCCTCACAACACTCCACAGCAGAGCTAGGATTATGAACCCCAGTAAGCAGAAGAAGAAACTGAGGCCAGGAAAGGGACAGGGTCTGGACCCCAGGCCTCCTGATTCCCAGCCCAGGGCTCGAAGGAAGGGTGGCGTGGATTTGCACACAGGTCCACACAGGAGTGGTCATTTCTTGTAGAACCTAAGCCCTGAGCTGCAGGGCCTGAACCCACATCCTAAACACTCCCCCCCAGAGCAGGGAAGAAGGCCCCCTCGTAGCTGAACAGGCTCATCAAGTGCAAACACTTCCCTCCTCAGGCTGTCCCTGGTACTGCAGGCCCCCTTTGGCGAAATAAATCCATCCAACACCTACTGCAGTAACGGCTACTATTCACTGGGCACCCACACGGTGCAAGGCCCCATGCCATGTACCTTACATACCATGCCAGATCCCCTCAATGGCTTTCAGAAATGGCTCTTAGAAGCATAATTTTACAAATAAGGAAACTGAGTCTCAGAATGGCTAAGCCGCTTGTCTATGGCCACATAGCTAGTTAGTAAAAGGCCAAGCTGGGGCTCAACCCCAGGCCTGTCTACTTCTAAAGACAGTGTTCTTTCCTGCTGTACCACACCATCTTTCTACGTGCCCTGAACTTTTCTACTTTAATGCAATCGTTCGGGAGCCAGGAATCTGGTTACAAGAATCGGTGCTCAACCAGCCATTAGTGAGCAAGACCGCGCCATGGGTGCTATCTCGGACCTCTTCAGGGTCTTCAGAATAAGTCGGGATTGACCCAAAAAGCTGTGGCTCAGCCTGGAGTAGTTGAAGAGGGATCACTAGGGGCCCCAGCTGAAGCCATAGACAGCTTCAGAGAAAAGAATCCAGGTAGCCCGGAACCTTCTGGGCACAGATAGGACTGCCATGTTGGAGCCTGGAGACCCCTCCAAGAGCCTTAGGAGATGGGGTTTCCCAACAACGGCACTTGGCAGCCCCTCCGCAAGGCTGGGTGGCGCCTTCGAGAGCCTGACGGTCTTTCCTCTCAGGTGACCTCTCCTTGTGACCTCTGAGCCCTGCTCCGGTTTCTGCAGCAGCTCTCCTTGTCTTCTGTCCCAGGTTGCCCATCTGGAACCTTCAAGGCCAACCAAGGGGACGAGGCCTGCACCCACTGCCCCATCAACAGCCGGACCACTTCAGAAGGGGCGACCAACTGCGTCTGCCGCAACGGCTACTACAGAGCGGACCTGGACCCCCTGGACATGCCCTGCACAAGTACGTCCGGGCCCCCCAGGCGCGATGCCTGACCGAGTCCCAAGTCCACCTGCGGGAAGATTGGGGCGCAGCCAGCCTTTCCTGAGAGGGGAGCATCCCGTCACCTGGTGGGAGGGGAAATGAAAACCGGTTTGGAAGAGGGCCCTCCTGGGGTGGCTGTGCGGCCAATGAGCAGCTACCGCGGAGCTGGCATCTGACTCCTTCCCTCTTCCTGCTAGTCACACGGAGGAGGAAGTCAGGGTCTCGATTCACAAAGGAACAGTGAATGGGAGGCTTCGCAAAAGGAGAGCCAACCTGGTGTCTGTGACAGAGGAGCCTGCCCGGTGTTTCGACCTGGCAGTGGCCACCTGAAATCACAGGCCGCGTGCTTTAGGAGCGGGATGGCCGTGAGGGCAATCTTTCCACCCCCGGATCAGACAGGAATGACATTCAGCTACAGGCAACGAGAGAGAGCTGACCCTGGCGCTTAAACCATAAGGATTTATTCTCTCACTTAGCAGAACCCCCAAAGATAAGCACCCCTGGGGTAATTGTGGCCAAGCCGCGAAGGTCCCTGGGACCTGGCTCACTCCTGCTCCACCATCCTTGGCATGCGGCTCCTCTCCTTCGGGCCACTTCTTAGTCCGGCATTGCTGCTGAAGCTCCAGCCATCACACACATTGTAGACGGAGGAAGAAAGAAAGGGACAAGGACACATTTTACAGCTGTGTCCTTTTAAGAAAAAGTTCTAACCAACAACTTCTGCCAAATCTCAGTGGTCAGCCCTTAATCACAGGAGGCTGGGAAATATAGTCTTCTAGCCGGACATAGAACATAGGGGTTCTGTTAGAAGGAAGAAGGGAAACAGTTATCAGGTGGGTATAATCCCCAACACAAAAAGATGGGCCCTGGCTCTGATAACAAATACGGAGGAGGCTGGAGTCCAGGGAGAAAGGGCTAAGCAGATGTGCAGCAAGATGAGGGTTATACTCTAGAAGCATCTCTCTGGTGGAGGGGAGAAAGGATTCGAAGGAAGCCTTTGGGGGCCCAGGCTGGAGCGAGGCCAGTGGGTAGAGAGCCGTCTCTTGGGACGTGGCTCCACACGGGCATCCTTGGGAACTGACCGACCCCTCTCCCCACCCCAGCCATCCCCTCCGCACCCCAGGCAGTGATCTCCAGTGTGAATGAAACATCCCTCATGCTAGAGTGGACCCCGCCCCGCGACTCAGGAGGCCGTGAGGATCTCGTCTACAACATCATCTGCAAGAGCTGTGGCTCGGGCCGGGGCGCCTGCACCCGCTGTGGGGACAACGTGCAGTATGCACCCCGGCAGCTGGGCCTGACCGAGCCGCGCATTTACATCAGCGACCTGCTAGCTCACACCCAGTACACCTTCGAGATCCAGGCTGTGAACGGTGTCACCGACCAGAGCCCCTTCTCACCTCAGTTCGCCTCCGTGAACATCACCACCAACCAGGCAGGTAAGCACTTCCCTGCGTGCTCCGAGGGGGCAGGGCCGGGCCCTGCTGTGCCAAACAAGGACCCTGGCACCTGTGGGTGGCTGCCGCTCTGCCAAAGCTGTGCTCCGCTGGGGGCGGAGGTGTCTACCTGTCCGTTGTCGTGGTGATCGTGGTGTTGGTAATAGCAGCTGTCGTTTGCTGAGTGTGTGTTGTCGGAGGTGAGCGTGAAGCTGCTGTCACAGAAAGTGCTCAGTGGCACAGAGAGCGCAGAGATTCAGGCTTCTCCCCTGTCCGCAGCAGAGCAGTCCAGGTTA
Organism: Proteles cristata cristata; assembly: GCA_017311185.1. NCBI lineage: Eukaryota > Metazoa > Chordata > Mammalia > Carnivora > Hyaenidae > Proteles > Proteles cristata. Next base: position 1,809,417 of record JAESUZ010000893.1, read on the forward strand.
GTGGGTAGATCGGATCTGCTTGGAGCTTCTTCCGTCTGCAGCAGCACCCCCCACGCTCCCTGCCTGTGTGCGCGGGGACGCTGAGTACAGGCATGTCTGTGGGACAGAGAGGGTGCAAGGCCACGGTCATGTTCCCAGCCGGGCACGCAGGAGGGCCGCCCGTCACTTCTGCGCACCCTCCCCTGGAAAGAGCTTGGTCATGCGGCCTCACTGAGCCCCAGAGGAGGCCAGGGGACGCGACCCCTCAGAGCCTGACTTAAGCCTCTCGCAGTGGGCGGTGGGGACACACCCAGGAGGTACCTAGCAGTACCTCTGTGAGCCTTCCGCCCACTGCAGTCCAACTCCAGCAGACTTTTCTCCGTCAGTTCACCTTCATCATCCTTCCTGGGACCCCATGTCACCCTCCATCTTCTGCTCTACTTCCCTCGTGGCAAAAAAAAAAGCTGCCAAACAAGGCAGTCTCACTACAACTGCCTTTCCCTCCTCAGTCCACTCCACTTAGGCTTCCAGCTCCTTCTCTCCACCACGACCACTGCCCTCTGGGCCAGGGCCAGCCTCATCTTCCAACCAAGGGCTACATGAGATTTTCAAGGACCTCATGGTACCTGTAGGTTGAAAACTGAATGTGTCCCCTCAGTTATTCACTCAACAACCCTTGCCAAGCCTCCACTGTGAGCCTGGTCTGGGCCCTGTCCAAGGAAGAGCCAAGGGAGGCCAGGCTCCAGGACATGGAAGGAGAGAGGCCAACCAGCGCCACCTGCTTGAGGGGTACTTTCTGTACGTGACCTGTGGCCTCCTTGAGTAGGAGGCATCCATGCCCCCAATTTACAGATGATGGTCAGAGAAGTTGAGTCACAAGGCAGGAGGGTAAGAGACAGGAATTAACTAGGACAAACAGACTCCAGTGCTTGGGCACAATCCAGGCTATATCCAAGGACCTTGGGTCTGACGGTGTGTGAGTGAGCGCACATGTGTAAGAATGTGTGGGTGTGCTTGGGTGACCGTGTGTTTACGATTGTGATTACATGTTCTGTGGCCATGTGGCTTCTTATTTACACATGCATTCATGAGCATGAGTGTGTCTCAATGTGAGGGGCTTGGAGAGGGTGTGTTTGAGCACAAGTTTGTATGTATGAAGGTGGCCCTGCCTGTCTGTGTGTTTGTGTATGAGGAGTGTGGCTTTGCTTGTGAATGGTTGTGGTCTTTCTGTGGCTGAGAGGGCATATTTGTGAGCATGTGCCTGCAGCTCTTGTGGGGGTCATTGGTGCATTTAAGCCCCACTCAGATTGGGGTCCAGATGAAGCTGACTCAAAGCAGGCAATCTGACAGAACCCTTGAAAGCCAACCACTCTTAGTAAAGACACCTAACAGATTATGAAGACTCAGCTGTGAGACTCTCTATCTGGACAAAGCTCTGAGGCAGGGAAGCCCAGGCTCCTAATGGGGGTAAAGGTGAGGGAGTTCTTTCCCTGGCTGTAGGGGCCTCCTTTGTACCTTTTCGGGAGCCCTGAGGGTGGAACTCAAGAAGCCTCATCTTATTAGCAGCAAGGAGTAGAGCTGCTTGAGCTGGACCCTTCCTGTCCAAAGAACAGAGCTGGAACAGAGTGGAAGTGAGAGGCTTCCAAGAAGAAGATGCAGAGGGAAGCCCTCAGGATTGAAAGACAGAAGCAGTGAGAAACAGGTACTAGATTCAAACCTGAGTTTGAGTCCCAGCTTTGCCATTCCTTTGCAGCATGACATCAGTGTATCAGTCAGCTATTGCTATAATAATGCTGCATAACAAAACCACTCAAAAAAATCTTAGTAGTTCACAACAATAAACATTTATTTTCTCCCTCACTAGTCTGTGGGGCAGCTAGGGTTTAGCTAATCTGAAGCAGGGCTCTCTGTGCTGGGCAGGACTCCAGAATGTGGGTTGGATTCAGTCTGTTCCATATGTCTCCCATTCCCCTTGGACCAGCAGCCACTGAGGCTTCTTTCTCTCATGGTGAATGCTGAGAGCACAAGTGGCTGAGCCAAGCCATGCCACACCAATGCATGCCTCTGCTTGGGACACAGTCACCAACAGCAAATGAGCCCCGCAGAGTTACTTGGGAAAGGGTGAGGGTCCACAACCTATTCCAAGAGGCAGAGCTGAGATAGCTGACCCAACCCATCACACTCATGAAAATCGCTGCCTCCCTTAAGGCTTCAATTTTTCCACCATTTGTGCGTCAGAATTATATGAGAGCTTTTCCAGAACACAAGTTCTTGGCCCTACCTCAGACCTGCTGAATCAGAATTCCAAAAGTTGGCTCTGGGAATTGGCACTTTTAACAAGTAGCTCAAGTATTCCTTACCATCAGAGAAACTCAGGAGACCCAGGTCTAAGCGAGTCTAAGCCTCTGTGTGCCCTCCAAGCCCCTGGGCTTTCTAGATCATAAACAGCCTATCCCCTTCCTCTTTGTTTCAAGCCCCTTGACAAGCCAACGCTTTCACAGATGGCCAGAGCCCAGCTGGGGACTGTGAAGCCACACCACGCCCTCAGCACATTATCCCCATTTGTCAGATAAAGAAACAGAGACCCAGAGAGGTAGAGCCATTTATGCAAAGTCCCAGAATTAAGTGGCCTCAATTAGGATATAAACTCAGAATGATGTGACTGCAAATCTATACTAGAGAAGACACAGTTCCTGCCCTTGAGGATTGATACCCTGGTTGGAAAGATGAGACATGGATACAGCATTCCATTAAAGATAGAATGAATCAAGCCCCAAGGATGTGTATGGGGAGGTAAGAGAGATCACAGGCAGGAGAGAGAGATCATCTCCTCCTGGAGAATGGGAGAAGGGCAAGTTATGGAAGGCTTCCTGGAAGAAGAGGCATTTGAACTTGACTTTGGAGAATGGAGAAGTTTGTAAGAAAAAGAGATGGAATCATGCAGGGAAGAAGGTGTCCACGGGGGAGGGAAGCGCAGGTGGCAAGTGGGAGGGAGAGTTCTTTCTGTTCCTCTGCACATGTTCCCTCTGCCTGGAATCCTTTTCTCCTCACTCTTCTTTCAGACCTTATCTCATCTTTATTGACCTTCCTGACTCGGTCACACCCCCGGCACCATGGCCCTCAAGCTTCCTGGTTGGAATTTTAGCCTTATGCCTTTGATCGTGTCATTCCTGCCTGTCTGCCCCGCCATCAGCACGTGGTGGTACACAATGGATCTGCTTTTGCTCCCCACGGTTTTCTCGGCACCTGGCCAGGGGCACACCACAGTGAATGCTCAGTGAACATTTGCAGAAGGGTTCAGGGAAGCATGGAGTGAGGTGGGGTGAAGAGAATTATGATAGGTTAGAAAGCAAGGCTGGGGACTTGATTTCCAGACAAATGCATTCAGTGGTCGGTTTTAATCAGACCCTAAAATTCAACATATAAATATCTAACTCATTCCCTTAAAAGGCAAAACTATTCCTTTTGGGCAAGTGACTGGGCCTTGCTCACACTCCCTTGGCATTCGCTGGGGCCAGAGCTGCCTTCTGACTTCATAAAGCCGTCATGCCACCTTCGAACTGCACTCCGCCATTCTGGAACGGCTTTCCGCCCTGTTTTCACCCGTCTTCTCGGGCCCCCCTGGAGAAAGTGGCCAGGCTGAGCCGCCTATCCCCACCTGAAGGAGGAAGAAACAGGCACGGGAAGAAGTCTAGCATGTGCCCAGGCCCACTCAGCTGGGAGGGGGCAGATGCGGGATATGTCTCTGCTGTCCAGAGTGGCCCTCCACACAAACAGGACAACACAGGAAATCGGGGCGGGCATCAGAAGAGAGCCTTTCTGTAGAAGTGGCATTTAAGTGGAGATCCAAATCGTGAGGCAGAGACAGCCCTGCAGACCTGGGGCACGTGCGGCATTTCTGTAACATGGGGCTCGTCCTCGGGACAGTATCCAGGCCTTTTAGCCGCCCTCTGAGGCTGTGCCGGACACCCCCCCACACACACCCGCCTCCGGAGCAAGCTCCGGGCAGCTGTGCCTTTGCCCAGTTCGAGAAGGGCTGGGAAGGGTCTGGGTTTGGGAATCTGGCAAATAAACCTGGCTTCGAATCAAGCCTGGCTGCTCACTGGCACGCAGCCTCTGACAAGTCACTTAGCCCACGTCTGAATGGGTCTCCTCGTGAGCATCTCGGCCCCTCCTTGCGGGATTGCAGTGATGCTCTGAGCTCATGTCTCAAGGTGCCTCCCAGGCTACCTGGCACATGCAGGCCGGCAGAATGCAGAGATCATCCTATGTTCACCCTAATCACAATAATGGCTCCCATCTATCAAATGTTTACTGTGTATCAGACACTGTCCTGAGTCCTTGACCATGAATCTTCACAACAGCCCAGTAAGGTGGGGCCTCTTATTATTCTGTCTCCCAGGCAAGGAAAGGGAGGCATCGGGAGTTAAGGGACTTGCCTGCACTCACCAGGCAGGCAGTGGCGGAGCCTGAACAATGACATCACCGCATAGTTGGGGCCCATCGCTGGCCGGACTGAAGCCTTCTGAGAAGCAGGGCCGGCCGTGTGCATGGGCCCGTCCACAGCACAGCCTGGCTGGCAGATGCAGTCTTCGGCATCTCCTATGCTGAGCAGCAGGCTGACCAGTTGGGAAGCTCCCCTGTTGTCACCTCCTGGTGAGTGGTGTGGGCAAAAACAGGTCATCAGTGCTGGGCTCCGCCCTCCTCCAGCACCGCCCTTTCTGAGTTGTGGGCCCATGCTGCATGGGAGACTTCACTCCTCCAAGCCTCAGTGTCCTCACCTTCAAAATGGGTATTGATCTATCGGTCCAGCTTTGCCGGACGGTGTCCGGATTAGCAATTGCATAGACAGAGCGCCCGGTAAGTGGATAAGACGCATCAGCTAGGCTTCAGACAAAATCAGAAGGTGTCTTGATTTCCTACTGGGATGCTATAGCTACATGAGCTCAATCACTGAGAGTGAGACACATTTCCTGTCTCACAGCTCACAGATCCAGTCAGAAGACGAGCCTGGATCCCTTCAGGCCCAAATGAAGCTGTCGGCAGGGCCGCATTCCTCTCTGATGGCTCTAAGGGATGATCTGTGAGACCGATCAGTGTCGGCAGAACTCAGTGCCACAGGGTGGTAGGAGTGAGGTCCCCGTTCCTTGCTGGCTGGCAGCTGCCCTTAGCCCATGAGACCCCCTCTCCAGCCCTTGCACGTGGCCCCTCCATCTCAAAAGCTGCAACAGGGCATCCGGTGTCTTCATGCTCCCCCTCTCTGGTTCTCAGACTCTCCGCTGGGAAAGGTTCTCCTCCTTTAAGGGCTCGGTAGATTAGATTGGATCTATCTGGATAATCCAGCATAATCTCCCCATCTCAAGGGCCATCGCCCTAATCGCATCTGCAAAATCCCTGTTGCCACATAAGGTAACATATTCACAGACACTGGGATTAGAATGTGACATCTTCAGGGGTCATTATTCTGCTTGTTGCAGAAAGTAACATAAGCCAAGTGAAAGCACATGAGCGTCGGCAGAGGCCCTGAATGCAAACCTCTTTCTTTAGAGAGAGGAAGACGGGGGCCCAGGGAGGTTTCTAAGTGGCTGTCCAGGATGACACAGCAGGTCCGTGGCAGAGCCAGCCTCCACCCCGGCCAGGTACCACGGCCACTCCGCGTGGCTCTCTCATGGAAGGACTTTCAACTTTCCAAAGCCCCTCTGCCAGCATGTTGTGCTCTGATCCTCCCGGCCTCCTGGGGGGCGGGCATACAATCTCTAGAACTGGCACAAGCATGCACTCACCTACTTCTCTTCCTGGGGGCCAAGAAGATCAGAAGGAGATATGGGCCAGCAGAGCCCCTGGGGAGGCGCAAGCCTGGGGAAATGAAGAGAGAGGGAGAGGGCACTTCCCTCCCCGGGCCGAGCCCTCTGCGCACATCGGCCTCTTTGATCCCCCCAAGCTTTCTGCAGGGAAGGCACTGCCGGCCGAGAGTATCAGTTAGGATTGAGTTTGGCGGCAGAGAACAGGAAGAAAAATAAGAGATGCTTTTGCTGCCACAGTAATGCTATTGGACAATCAACCACAACACCAACAGCATGAAAGCAAGCATTTACCTCGCTCACAGGTCTCCAGACTGAGTCGGGAAGGGGCGGGCACATTCATATGTTTGCACTCCCTCTACCCCGGGGCACGTGGCAGCTCTTGGGATATTTTCAGGGCCTCGTGGCGTGTTTGGGGTTGACTGCTGTCTGACTGTCAGGATGGATGGTCGTGGCCAGGTCGGCCTGGGTGTGTTCTTATGGCAGTCACATGGAGCCAGGACAGCCAGCACATATATGCAAGGGCTTTTCTTTTCTTTTTTTTATTTTTTAATGTTTTATTTATTTGTAAGAGAGAGAGACAGCATGAGCAGGGGAAGGTCAGAGAGAGAGGGAGACACAGAATCTGAAACAGGCTCCAGGCTCTGAGCTGGCAGTCAGCACAGAGCCCGATGCAGGGCTCGCACCCACGAACTGTGAGATTATGACCTGAGCCGAAGTCGAACGCTTCACCGACTGAGCCACCCAGGCACCCCTGCAAGGGCTTTTCAAGCTCTGCTTGTATCATGTTTGCTTATATCCCTTTGGCCAACGTGAGTCACATGGCTAAGCCTAGAACTGGGGGGCAGAATTACACAAGTTAGAGGGCAAAGAGTGTAGATACAACAAGGTGATTAATAATATAACCAATCTATCATAGTAGCTTAGACAAAATGGATATTTTTTTTTTTTATTCATAAAGGATGTCAGAAGTTAGGAGTTTGGGCAACCCTGTGAAATCATGACAGATATAGGCCCCCCAGCATACAGTTTCTTGTCCTTATAGGCCAAAATAGCTGCAAGAGCTCCAGCTATCTCATCCATGTTCCAGGCAGCAGGATGGAAGAAAGAGAGTGAGAAGGTTCTTCCCTTTGAAAAAGACTTCCTAGAAGTCCCACGTATTACATTAGCTTTATATCTCATTGGCACACATATTGTCACGTGGCCACTTAAAGCTTAGGAATATGTAGTTTAGGAATATGTAGCCTTTTATTCAGGTACAATGTGCCTAGTTAAGAACCAAGATTTTGTTAATTTGAGAAAGAAAGAATGGTATTAGGTTGGCAGTAAGTCGAATCGGCCACATCCCATTTTACAAGTGAGGAAACCGGGCCCAGAGTGAAAAGTAACTTCCCTGAAGTCACACAGTCAACTGGGCCTTAGAGAGCTGGGATCTGAACCCTGAATGCCGCCTCTTCCCTCTTTGACCACCACCATCACTACCATTCGAGAGCCTTTGCTGAGCTCTCAGCTACTCACAGTGCTGCCTAAGAGTCTGGACACCCCAGGGGTACCTGGCTTGCTCAGTTGGAGGAGCAGATGGCTCTTGATCTCAAGGTAGTGAGTGAGATCAAGCCCCACGATGGGTGTAGAGATTACTTAAATTAAAGAAACAAACAATTTTTAAAAAAGAGTCTGAGCACATATGGTGGACATCCCATGGCCCCTTAACTCTGGACCAAGTCCTGTGCTAAGCACTATACATGCCGGTTTTCATTTACCCTCCCAACATCCGTGCCATTGTCCCCATTCTATACAGGAGAAACTGAGGCACTGGGGGGTGAGACATGCTGTCTAGACTACCAGATTTGAAGCTTGGGTTCTCACCATCTTTCTGGTCCAGGTGCTGGCGTAGGAATGGGTCCCACTCAGCAGCCACATGTAAAATCAAGGCTGTTCAGCAGCCCCCTAGAAGGTGGGCCATTGGATGTTTCCAGGGTACCAAGCCCAGAGCGTGGCCTTAGCCTGCTTGGATCATGCTTTTAGCTCAGGCCAAGTCATCAGGGAGAAAAAACCAACCTGGACTATAGAGTCAGGCAGAGCTGGGCCCTGATCCCACCTGTGAGCTGAGTTGCCGTGGACAGGAGACTTGACCTGACTCTAGCTTTCCTCATCTGTGAAACGGATGTGATGAACCCCCTCCATCTGATTGTGTAGCACTCAGGAGGTGCTGTTAAAGTTATCCTGAATCAGGGGGAAAATGAATGAGCAGATGAACAGCCACCCTGGACAGGAGGTTTTGTCAGGTGCAAGGAAAAAGATATTATCTCCTGGACCTGATTTTTGTTGCTATGGGTTTTTTCCCCCAAAAGCATATTTCACAAACTGCTGCTCACAAAACACATTAATAGCTGTTATGTGAAAAAGAGGTTCTAAAGCCAAATGAGACCACAACCTCCAGGTTAACTGGGTCTCTCCCCTGCAGGACTTCTCAGAGCCTTGAACAAAGGAGTGTACAGTGTGAGTCTCACAAGCAGGAGTCTAGAACTCTGTGTTTCTCTAACTTTCTTGACCACAGAGCTTCTTTGCTTTCTAGAAAAGTGCCACCTTGGCACCAGTTTCCGGTGATTTCCTTTTTTTCTGTCCACAGCCCTGTTTGGTCCAATCAGAAAGAAATGAGGCCCATTTTCTGGAAGTGTTTTATTTGTGGAAATTCTGCTGTGACAGTTAGGATCAGGCCACCCAGAATTGCAGTTGCATCATCAGGAGTTTACTGTATGGCTACAGTCAAAACAGCCATCCCCTCATCAACCGGAAATTCTAGGAGTCTTGTCCCCGCGAGAGACCCTGGAGAATGCAAACCCAGTAATAATTGACTGCTGTGGTCTTGTTGGCTGGCGGGTTGGCAAGAGGCTCTGTGTGGCCTCACAGGCGGGCAGGGGCTCTGAGGGAGAGCGAACCGCTATGCCCATCCTAGAAGCCGTGCTGCCTTCCCCCGGCGGCTGCCTGAAGACATTGCTCCAGGTCCCAGCCCCCGAGGTCAGTGACTCCGACAGCTTCCTGAAGGTGCTAGAAAAGGCGAGAAGCTGCCCTTCTTTTTCCCCTTCCTTCCTCGAGCAATATTGATAAATGCTTACTCTGAGTCACACACTGTTCCAGGGATAAAGGATTGAATAAGAGAGATGAGATCCCGGCCGTCAGATAGTGTTAGCGCTACAAAGTAAAGAAAGCTGGGTGGGATGGGATGGCAAGTGACGGGAGGGGGTGGGTGGGCAGGGAGGGCTCTCCGAGGAGGGGGCGGTTTAGCTGAGATGTGAAGGAGGAGGCCATGGAGATCTGGGGGACGAGGTGTCCAGGCTTCAGAAACACCGTGGGGCCGAGGCCCTGAGAGAAAACTGATGACCTTGGTGGGACTGGGAACAGAAAGGTGACCAGGGTGGAGGGCACTTGGGAGTGAAGGAGCAAGTGCAGGTCGCTGGCGGGGGCCGGGCAGGGCGGCCCTGAGGCCACGTGGAGCGTGTCTGTGTCACTGGCGGCGGGGGGAGTCAGTGCCGTGAAGATGTCAGAGACAGCGGGGTCTGCGACTGGGGCTTGGGGTGGTGAAAGGGTAAAGGCCAAGCACACTCAGGGGTCTCCTTCCTGCCTCAGAGCTCAGGGCTGTGGAAGTGAAGCCAGGCAAGGTCCAAACTCACACCCCCTGCAGTAGCCGGGGTCACAGGCCTCCTGTCTTCCTGCCCGTCCGAGGCTCTTGGTCCCAGAAGCCTCTGAGAGACCACCTCACTCAACCCCCTGTGCCCTGCGGGGGAGACGGGGCAAGCACTTCCTCGAGTCTCAGCTAATGAAGGGACTGGACGCTCCCCCAGGGCTCGCTGGGGACAGCGGGGCCCCTGACCACCTGCTCCAGCCAAGCAGGCCCTGCCTGGCCGGGCTCCCCCCGTCCCCTCTCGGCCACAAGCCTCTTTTGTGCTTGCTCCCTGGGGCTCCATCTCCTTGCAGGGGTCACAGGGCACCACTGACCCCAGCCCCCTGCCGGTGTGCCTGGCTGGTAATTGAAAATACCAGAATTCCCTGAAGACGAACTTTCAGGGAAACCCGACACCCTGGGGTGGGCGGTGGACAAGGACGGATGGGAGAGCATGCAGCTGTTGCTCCCTTTTCTCCGCCATTAATCTGCCTGGATTCCAGGAGAAAGGCCAGCCCTGCGTGGCCCCCACCGGCCTGCCTTGATCATCTCCCCGGCAAATGCCGCCTCCTTGCCACGCCCAGGGTTACGGGACTTAGGGGATCAGAGCCCGGGTTAGCTGCCTGTAACCCAAGCCTGCCAGCTAAGCCCACCAAGCCCAGACCCCCATGGCTGTGTGGGACCTGCCCCCACTAACAGCTGAGCTCCTGGAGCCAAGGCGGGCTGGGTGGTGGTGGGTGAGGTGAGTCAGCGGGAGCCAAGGGGAGTTAGCTTTGCAGCAACAGCATGGGAGCTGGACCAGGGTGTCCTCAGAGGCCCTCTGAAGTCCCCTGGTCTCCAGGCCTCCCTGCTCTGCTGCATCAGCTGCAGCCAATAGAAGGGAAGGATGTGCTGGACATTGGCGAGCCTGGGTTCAAATCCCAGCATGACTGCCTGCTAGCTTTGTGACTTTGGGCAAGTTACTTCATATCCCTATGCCTCCATTTCCTCCTCTGTAAAATGGGTATAATAATAATACCAACTTCAGAGGGTTAATATGAGTGTTACAGGAGTCCACTGTGTAAAACGCCTGGCATAGAGTGAACAGGTATGGGCCTTATGTTTTCCCACTGGGCACCATGGGGCATGAAGTGTCATCAGGATAACAAGCTTGTATGTTATTTGAGAAGCAGGTTGCCACTCCTGCTGCTGCCCGTCTGTGGCTCCCCAGTGCCTTCAGGACAAGGCAGGCTCCGGGGCAGCCTACAACTTCTTGTCCCCCTGTTTCAAGACTCTCCAGAGCTGCAGGATCCAGAGGGCATTAGCCTGGGCAGATGAGAGGGGAAGTCTCTGCAGAAGCCAGGCTGTGAGAAGCAATTTGGTGGGTGGAAATCTACCCAACCAGGGCTCAGACGGTCTGGGCTCTTATGCCAGCCTCTACCTGCTGTGTAACCTTGGATAAGTCACTTTCCTTCTCTGGTCCCCAAAGTGGGATCCACAAACCAGCAGCATCAACTTCCCAAGGAGCCTGTTAGAACTGCGTGTTCTCAGGCCCCACCACTAATCAGAATCCTTGTCGGGCGGGGGGCGGTGCCCAGAAATGTGGGTTTTAACAAAGTCTCCTGGTTAAATGCATTCAACCACTTGTCTTCATTGCTGGGAGGTGAAATCACAGGCCTGGATCACTTTGGCCGAGTCCTGACATGGGGGCTGGAACCCAGGACCTCCAGCCTAGAGCAGGTACTCATGTAAAACAAATATGCTTTCTCCCCTTAGACCGCGAGCCCCTGAAAGGCAGGGACCCTGAGAGGTTCCTCTCTTGAGCCCCAGAACCCAACATCACGCTGGCATCATAGCAATTCTGTGAATTGAAATATTTTTTCCAGCTTTATTGAGATATTATTGACATATAACATGAAAATTAAAGGTTTCAAGTTATATGATGTGATGCATTGAAACGTGTATATATTGCAGAATGATTACCACAGTAAGGTCAGTTAACACCTCCATCTGCTCATTTAATTACAATCTTTGGGTGTGTGGTTATAATATTTAAGATATCCACAGTCTTTGGGGTGCCTGGGTGGCTTAGTTGGTTAAGCGTCCGACTTTGGGTCAGGTCATGATCTCACCGTTCATGGGTTCAAGCCCCACATTGGGCTCTGTGCTAACAGCTCAGAGCCTGGAGCCTGCTTCAGATTCTGTGTCTCCCTCTCTCTGACCCTCCCCTGCTCATGCTCTCTCTCTCTCTCTCTCTCTCTCAGAAATAAATAAAACATTAAAAAAAAAAAAGATCTACTGTCTTTACAACTTAACCTCAAGCCCAGAGAGGCAAGGAGGCTCACTGCAGTGAGGACTGACGAGCAGGGAGGAACTGCGTCAGGAATCCATCCTTGCTCTGTCCACCCATGGGGCAAACAGTGCATCAGCAGACCTGGGTTCGAATCCCAGCTCCCCTGCTGAGGGTGTGGGGGCGCTGGGATCTCAGGAGCCCCTTGCCCCTCTGAGCTTCCATCTTCACCTGTCAGTGAGGCTAACACTGCTCCCTCGCCAAGGGTCAGCTCAGGAAACACGTGTGAAGGGCTCAGGAAACATGTGGTTGACACATAGTAGGTGCTTTGCACAGGTTTGTTCCATTTGAGGAGACAAGAGACACGGGCCCGGTGCCTCATGAAAGAAGGAATCAATAAAAGGGCTGTGTCATGAACTCACTGTGTGATCTTGGGCAGCTCACAGCCCCTCTGTTGACCTCAGTTTCCACATCAGTAAGATGAAGGAATGGGACTAAGTTATTCCTTTTTTTTTTTTTAATGTTTTATTTATTTCTAGGAGAGAGAGAGAGACAGCGTGAGCAGGGGAGGGTCAGAGAGAGAGGGAGTCACAGACTCTGAAACAGGCTCCAGGCTCTGAGCCGGCTGTCAGCACAGAGCCCGATGTGGGGCTCGAACCCACGAACCGCGAGATCATGACCTAAGCGAAAGTCGGACGCTTAAGCCACCCAGGCGCCCCGGGACTAAGTTATTCCCAAGAGTCCTCCAGCACTAAACAGGCCGCCCCTGACTTCTCGCCTCCTTCACTTAGCCACCCTCTGTGATGGCACTAGCAGCACAGAGGAGGGAGGGATTGATTTTATTCAAGTTTACGTACAGTTAACCATTTTTTAAAGTTTATTATTTTGAGAATGAGAGAGAGAAAGTGCAAGAAGAGAGGGGCATAGAGAGAGGGAGAGAGAGAATCCCAACCAGGCTCTGCACTGTCTGTGCAGAGCCCAGTGCAGGACTCAAACTCATGAGCCACGAGATCATGACCTGAGCCGAAATCAGCAGTCAGACGCTTCACCAACTGAGCGCCCCAGGCGCCCCTGCAAGTAACCGTTTTAATGTGTACAATTCAGTGGCATTTAGTCCATTCACAGGATTGTGTGGCCACCGCCTCTGTCTAGACCCAAAACATCTCCATCGCCCCAGAAGAAAACCTATGCCCAATGTTCTCTGTTTCTCCCCTGCCCTCAGCCGTGGCAGCCACCAGCTGCTCGCTGTCTGCGGATTTACCTGTTCTGAGTATTTCATATAAATGGGATCATAACATATATGACCCCTGTGCCTGTCTTTCGCTTCACATGAAGTTCATCTACTTTGTCGCACGTGTCAGTACTTGCCTCATTTTTATGGCTGGGTACTATTTTATGGCATGTGTACACCATCGTGTGTACTTCCATTCATCTCTGATGGGCATTTTGGTTGTCCCCACGTTTGGGCTGCTGTGAATAGTGCTACTATAAACAGTCATGTGTAAGTATTCATCTGAGTACCTGATTTCAGTTCCGGAAAATCAGGAGTACAAATGCTGGGTAATTCTACATTTAACTTTTTAAAAAAAAATGTTTTAATGTTTATTTATCTTTGAGAGAGAGAATGTGTGTGTGCAAGTGGGGAAGGGTCAGAGAGAGAGGGAGACACAGAATCTGAAACAGGCTCCAGGCTCTCAGCTAGCTGTCAGCACAGAGCCCGACGCGGGGGCTCAAACTCACTAATCATGAGATCATGACCTGAGCCAAAGTTGGATGCTTAACCTACTGAGCCACTCAGGTGCTCCATTAACTTTTGTTTTTAAGTTTATTTATTTATTTTGAGAGAAAAAGAGAGAGAGCAAGAGAGCATGGGGGAGGGGCAGAGAGAGGGAGAGAGAGAATCCCAAGCAGGCTCCACGCTGTCAGCACAGAGCCCAACTGAGGGCCAAACCCACAAACTGTGAGATCATGACCTGAGCTGAAAACAAGAGTCAGATGCTTAACCAACCAAGCCTCCCAGGTGCCCCTACATTTAACTTTTTAGGTAACTGCCAAACTACTTTCCATCGCAGCTATAGATATATTTTTATGGATTTATTTTTGGCAGTCATCTTTACTCAATGCTGAGGGCACATAGTAGGCCCTCAGTGCACATTCACGGGAGGAACAAGTGCATCTCTGCTCCCCCCTCCCAGAGCCCCATCACCATGTCTTGGGTCTGTAAGTTCCCTAGTCCAGTAGACTAAGCTCCAAGAGGGAGTGAATATCTTTCATCCAACTGCTTTGGTCCAGGCCAGAGAAGGGCCCAGTGCATCCGTCTCTCACTTGGTGTGACTCGTGCTCCCCAGGAATGGCCAGAATTGTCGATGTCTGAAATCTGAAGGTGCAGCACCCACGGCCCTGAACAAGTCCTGCTGGCCCCTGACAGCCCCCTAGGCAGGCTGTGTGGCCTCAGCCAGATGCCTTCCTCTCTCTGATCCCAACTCTGTCTGGATACCTCTAAAAGTTGGGCCAGAATCCGTATATGCCCTCTCATTGCTGCTCCTGACCCTTGACCTCTGACCTGTCTTCCAGCTCCGTCAGCTGTGTCCATCATGCACCAGGTGAGCCGCACCGTGGACAGCATCACCCTGTCATGGTCCCAGCCTGACCAGCCCAACGGCGTCATCCTGGACTATGAGCTGCAGTACTATGAGAAGGTACTGTGCCCCTGGGCCCCCTCCCCCACCCCCATGCCTCTGGGGCCTGGAGGCCTACCATCCTTCGAGACTGGACGCCCCAGTACAGCAGAAAGAGCACTGGCCTCAGAGTCAGGCTGCCCTGCTCAGTTCTGACTCCAGTCCTCCCTGGCTGGGAGGCCTCCGGCAGGTGCCTAGACCTCCCTGAGTTGTGCTTTTCTGGTCTAGGGCATCAGACAGCAATCTCAGTAAAATACAATGGCCAGGGCCCTTTCCTCACTAGGACCCCTTCCTCTTGATTTGAGACCAATGTTCTGGAAGAACAGGTTTCTCAGAAAGCTTCACCCTTTCTGAAGCAGAGATTTGAAGGTGCTCAAGGTAGCTCTGTGCAGGGTGAGAGTGGAGCCTCCTCCCCCTGATGCTCTGATTTCAGCTAAAACACTGGTTTCTATTTGCCAGGGTGCCATTTGTAGGGGAAGAGAGTGGTTTCTCTTTGAGCTTTTAATTCAGACCTTTAATACTCCCTCAGGGACCCCTAGGACCCAGGGACCCGGGGTTAGAAGCCACTGGTGCTGTAGAAGGAAAGGAGCATTGGCCTAGGAGTGAGAAGTTACATGCTCAAATCCGTAACAGCTGTGTGACCTTGGGCAGTCATCTCTCCCTCTTTCTGAGCCTCAGTTCCCTCCTGTGTCAAATGCAAACAAGATTGCCTCTCTTGACGGGGGCTGCACAGGTCAAGGAGAAGAGGCAGGGACAGTGCCCAGCATGGCTCCCGGCCCTAACAGAATTGTGCTTTCCCTTCTTCCCTTCTGCCTTGCCTTTTGCATGGTGGACAAGAGCTCTGTGACGTGAGGCCAGGCAAGTCCAGGACATTTGAACATGGGGCCTGCACAGTATAGGGGCCAGGAGGTAGAGGGACCTCAGAGGCTGGACCTCAGAGGCTCAGAAGACTCTCTTTTTGGCTGGAGACTTTTCTTACCTGTAGCCTAAAGCACCAAATAGCCACAGGGCCTGAAAGAGCCCCTGGGAAAGGTGTCATTTGGATCACATTTAGACTAAAGTATTAATGACTATAGAAAGTGCCTTAGTTGAGAGTTGAGAGAACTGGAAATGAGTAGACAGTCCCTCCCTAAGGGTTGAGAGGAAGAGAGATGAAAACAGGGCCTCTGGAGCCCGGCCTTCCGAGGCCCAGTCTGGCCCTTGCACTCTGTTAACTGTTGCCTCGGCCAAACTCTGGTGAGTCTCACGACGTTGTCCAACACCCATCTGGCCTCACCCAGCTGGTCTGTGAGGGCTCCTTTCCCTACTCACCCCTTGCTCTAGGCAGTACATTCTGAGAAGCCAGGGAACACATGTGTCCCCTTCCCCATCTTCTCGCCAGTACCCTGAGCCCAGCACCAGAGACACTTGATAAATACTGGCTGATTGAATAAGTGAATGAATCCCTTCCCACGGCCTGTTCCTCCAGGGTGGAGACCTTACCTTACCTCTGCCATTTCCCCAGCCTGGCACACAGCAGGTGCTCACGAGGTGCTGCTGGATGGCCAAGGTGAGGACAGGTGAGGGAAGCAGCTCTGCCCCTCACTGGGCCCTGGAGGGCCTTGAAGGAGCCTGGCGTCTGGTAGCCTTTGCCAGGCCGGCTGCTCCCAAGCCCAGGAAGCCCCAGGCCCTACAGAAGCCAGCATTTCCACCCCCTCTGGCAGGGACAGCTTCGCAACTCAGAATTCAGAAAAGAAAAAAAAAACTAATTAAGAAGCTTTATGATTAAACGAAACCAAAAGTGTTTATCCCCAAAGACTAGAGCGGAAATGAGGAATCCCGGCGCGAGTCCTGCCTACGACCCATTTCCTACCAAGACGGGAGGGGCCGGGGAGGCTGATGGAGGCGTGAACCAGGAGGCAGCGCTGCCCTAGTTTCTGCGGCTGCCCGGCATCCCCGGGCCCCTGCCCAGGCGTCAGGACCGGCAGACCCCGCGGCGGCCACGGCCACCGCCTGCTCACGTTCCATGACACACAGCATGAGCCAAGCACGCCTCCTCCATCACCTGGTTCCTCCTCCAGCAAGGCCATTCACCGCCCACCCCACCCCAGACGGGAGTGGAAACTGAGGCACAGAGAAGTTGTGTGGCTTGTTCAAGAGCACCCAGCTGCTAAGTGGCAGAGCAAACAGGATTTGGGCCTGTGTTCTCACTCTCCATCTGGCTCTCCCACCTTCTGGTTTTCTCCCAGGGGTGCTTCTGGAATGATCGCCAATAGGTGGGCAGGACCAGGCTCTGAGAGGTACAAATGGCGAGAGAGGGACAGGTCTGAGGTACGGCTGCAATGAGACACTGCTCTCTGTCAGCCCCTCCTCCTGGGCCTGGGGCACAGCGAGGGGTGGCATACACCGGTTCATTCAACATTCGCTGTCATCAACTTTGGGCTGGGCCCTGGGCTGGGTACTAGGAATACTGAGATTAGCCAGACATGCCCAGAGGCCTCGCGCCTTCACCGCCCAGGGGAAAAGACACCTCCAGACACAAATAGCCATGAGACAGGTGTGACGCAGTCACAGAAGGGCAGGCAAAGATCTGTCGGGGCACTTAGGAGGGGTGTATAAGTGAGGGAAAGTCTTCATTCCAGTGAAATTTGAGCTAAGCCTCAAAAGTTGCTAGGAGTTCAGCAGACAGACAAGTGATGAGAGCAAAGTTATTCCAGACAGCAGGAACAACACGTGCAAAGGCCCTGGGGCAGGAGACGGCAAGTGTGGAGAAGCAATTGAACAAGGGAGGGATTAGTAGGGAAAGAGTTGGAAAGGGAGGCAGGGCTGGGTTGTGGTGGGGCTTCCACGCCTTTGGAGTCTGGATTCAATTTAAAGTACTATGGGAAACTGTTGGAAAGTTCTGGAATGATGTGATCTGACTCAGATTATGTTAAAGATCCCTGTGTCTTGCTGTGTGAAGAACAGACTATAAGGGGGTCCCTAGAGACACAGACCCTTTTGAGGGTTCTCGCAGGACACCGAGTGAGAAATGACAGTGGCATGGAGTAAGGGCTGGCAGCAGAGATGGTGAGAAGCCTGCAGATTCAGATGATATTTTGAAACTCAGGGGACCAAGGAAGCGTGAAGCACAGCTCCCCGTGGCTGGTGGTGCCTTTTCCCGGGGCCAGTGTGGGTTTGTGATTTGCGGGTGTAGGTATGGTGCTCGCCAGGGGTGGAAAGGTATAGCCAAGAACAGACAGGAGGGTGTACAGAGGAAAAACAGAGATGGATAGATAGAATCAGGAGTGTGGCAGATTTAAGGGGAGAAAGAAAAAGGAGTTGATGAAAGTGTCAGAGGAGATGCCAACACAGGGGTAGGAGCATTCTTGGTCCCCAACCTCTCAGGCTCCCTAGGTCAGTCTGGCTCTCTCATCAGGGAGGGACCGCCAGGATGCAAGATGGATTCTGACAAGTCCACATCCGGCTCTTACCTAACACTTCGCAACCCTCCTGATGCCTGCAATTGATTTCTTAAATGAATGCTCCAGATCTTCCCAGATAGAGAAGTTAGGCACTGAGCCCCACAGTCCTGGGTGGGCCCCACCCCCACTATCTTTTCCACTCCTCCTTTCCTTCTTTAGAAAGGGCTCTTTTTGGACCAGGCTCTCCATTTGGCCTTTCCCCAGCTCCACTGGGATTTCCCAGCCTGCCCGGAGCCCAGAGCTAAAAAACCACTTTGCTGGAAGGCTCCTGGATGCCGCTGACAAATGGTGTTGGCCGGACCAGGGCTGGCTGTTTCCATCGGTTCCAGCTTCGGGGGGAGGTGGCCTCCTTTGGCAGCTGCACCAGAACACACAGGTTCATGATCCCTTTGGCTCCCCCAGAGCTCCAGGAGAAGCTTCTTTTGTGAGGCCACCTATGGCAGACGGGTCCCTATTGGCCTCATTGATTTGTGTTTCTTCAACAGAAATGTTTACCTGGCAGAGCAAAGGGGAAGGGAAGTTGAGGGAGGAGGGGATGAACAGTGAAAGTCCAGGCTGCATAGGCCTCTGCCCAGTGTATATGGGTATGTGGAGTGGTGCCTGCATGGAGAGATCTATTCACTCATTCACTTTTGCATTCATTCTTCCAGTGATGAATGGATGGATGGATGTAGTACATACAGTAAGCCTTCCCTTACTCTGTCTTACTCTGTCACATGCCATTGATAAGTATGATGGCCAATGTTTATTAAATCCCTATGTGTGCCAGAGACTCTGCTAAAAGCTTTACCCATTTTTTCCTGTTGAATCTCCATACCCACTCTGTGTGGCATATGGTATTTGATCCCACTTTAAAGATGAGAAGACCGAGGCTCATAGGGCTTAAGAAATGCACCCCGTGCCTCATTGGCCCTTAGTCTTCGGGTAAGGATTTTTGAGCTAAGGACTGGTAGATTTCATACTAAATGTCCTCCCCTAACCTGTCAGTGCTTAGTCCTTATTCAGGTAAAGGTGTTTCAGCCATGGGGCGGGGGAGCTGGAGGACTGATGGCTCTAGAACAGCTCCTTTGTGCCAGACACTACTCTGATCACATTTCATCTTCACAACAACCCTGGGAGGTTGGCATTTATTGTTCTTTTTCTGAAATAGAAAATGGGCTCGGGGGAGGGAAGAGTCTTAACCCAAGGTGACAGTGCAAGCAAGTCGAAGAATCTGCATTTGAAATGACTCCCAATCCCCTGCTCTGTCCTGTTCCCCACTTTAGAGCAGCCACCTGCTAGTTTCTTCCCTCCTCTTCAGGCACCTGTGCACTGGCAGTTACTTCCCATCTCCATGCTACAATCTGGAACTTCAAACTTCAAACACCCCCTCAAGCTGCAGAATCCAGGGAGATTCTATGTTGGCCGGTGGCACCTAGTGGGCAATCTTGGTACTGCAACCTGGGTTCCACAGTGCTGAATGGTCTATCGTGTTCTTTCATTTGTCACTGGCGGTAGTTAGTGAGCACCTACTGTGTGCTGAGCCTGGGGCTCCTGGAGGTGAATGGGACAAGGTACCTGCCCTCAGGAAACCCACAGTCCTTAGAGAAAACACATGCATATCAGAACAACAGGTGGGAGAAGAGACAATGCACCTGCAAATCTTTCTGGGACATCTGGGAAGTCTCCCCAGCAAAGGTGGTACTTGTACTGAGTCTTGATGTATAGGGATCTGCCAGGCAGATGGGGAATGGATATTTCACAAAGAAGAGACAGCACTTGGAATGTCTCAGAGTGTCCGGGGAAGGTGGGGTTGCCAAATAAAATATAGGACACCAATTACATTTAAATTCTTTAAAATAATTTTTAGCATGTTTTAAATATTGCATGGGGAAAACTTACACAAAAAAAGTATTCATTGTTTATATGAAATTCAGATTTAACTGAGCATCCTGTATTTTTATTTGCTAAATCTGGCGGCCCCACCAAGAAAGGGAGGGGAAGCATTTTGGTATGGCGAGAGCTTGGAGGACCCCAGGGGTGTGGCAAGCACGAGTCATGAAGGGTCTGGAATGCCAAGCTAAGGAGTATAGCCTTTACCCTGTGGGCATCAGAACAGGTCTCTTTGTGCAGGCCTCTGTGCTCGGTACAGGGCAAGAGAACACAGTCACTTCCTTCAAGAGTTTACAGTCAAGGTTGTGAGATCAGGGACGTAGCAGAAACCCCTCCTGGGCATCCACAGCAAGTGCTCCAGGGCTCAGAGGAAGCGAGGCACATCTGGCTGAGAGGACAAACAGGCTTCCTGGAGGAGGGGGCAGATGAGTGGGCTCAGGAAAGGAGACTTCCTAGGTGCTGCTGCCCCCTGGGAAGGGTGAGGGGTTGGGGAGGAGGTACCTGCAGATCAGCCCCTTCTCTAGCCCCCACATCCCATTCCTCACCTCCTTGCCTTTGCACTTGGTGCTCCTGGCCAAGAATGCCCTCCCCCTTTTTGAGCTGGGTGACTTCTGTTTGTTCTTTAAAATTCCATTACATAAGCCCCACTTGGCAGACAGCTTTCCTGGACTTCATCTGACACCCCCACCCAGGTGAGGTCACATTCTCATTGTGCTTACGCTACCAATATCTGCATTTTATACGTATGGATTCATGTTATTCTCTAAACAATCTTCTGGTGTAGCTGCTATAATTATTATCATCCCCATTTTACAGATGAAGGAAAGGGAGCAAAGAGAGGTTAAGAAACTTGCCCAAGGTCACAAAGGTAATTAGTAGTAGAGTCAGGACTTGAACCCAGGAAGTCTGGTTCCAGTTTGTGAGGTTTTTTTAAACATTTGTTTAAAGTGTATTTATTCTGAGAGAAGGAATGAGAGCATGAGCCAGGGAGAGGCAGAGAGAGAGGAAGAGAAACTCTCAAGCAGGCTCCACACTGTCAGCACAGAGCCCAATGCAGGGCTCAATCTCATGAACCACGAGATCATGACCTGAGCCAAAACCTAGAGTCAGACGCTCAACCGACTGAACCACCCAGGCGCCCCCAGTTTGTGATCTTAACTTCCGTGCTGTAACACCTGTAGTAACATTGCGCACACTGAATTTAATTGTTTCGGGAGAGTTTTTTCAAGGGCTCTGTGTACTGCCCGCGTGTATGATTGGCACGTACAATCAGGTGTGCATTTTTCTGCACAAAGTCTCCTAGCTTCCGTCAACTTCTCAGAGGGGTTCATGATCCTCAAGGTTGAAGTCTCCACTGTTTTTTTGAACTGAGCTCTGTGACCCCAGTGCCTGTGCCTTAGTCCCTTGGAGTCCCCAGGGCCCAGCCCAGGGCTGAGTGCAAAGAGGGTGTTTGAGGAAATTTGAAGGGTAGCTGGCAGATGCCCAGATGAACATCATCTAGACTGGAAGGCACCTGTGTCCAACTCAACCACATCTCCATCCCCACTGTCACAGTGAATCTTCATCTTGTCCTGTGCTCCTCAGGTCACTCTGGGCAGTGCTCAGGTCAGAACTGGCATTCTGTGGGGTGCCTGGGTGGCTCAGTCAGTTAAATGTCCAACTTTGGCTCAGGTCACGATCTCACAGCTCATGAGTTTGAGTCCTGCATCGGGCTCTGTGCTGACAGCTCTGAGCCTGGAGCCTGCTTCAGATTCTGTGTCTCCCTCTCTCTCTGCCCCTCCCCTGCTCACACTCTGTCTCTCTCAAAAAATAAACGTTAAAAAAAAGTTTTTTAAAAAGAATTGATATTCTTCATCTCTCAAAGGAAAGGAACATTAGGTCCTGGATCCTCAAAGCCTTGGACATTAGAGGTAGCTCCATGTAGGGACCTGCTTCTGCCTTCTTTTTTAAAGCTTATTTATTTATTTATTTATTTATTTATTTTGAGAGGGGAGTAGGGGCAGAGAGAGAGAGAGGGAGAGAGAGAATCCTAGAACTTAGAGAGAACGGGGCTAGAACTTACAAACTTTGAGATCATGACCTGAGTTGAAATCAAGACTTGGATGCCTACCCCACTGAGCCACACACGTGCCCTTAGGAACCTGCTTTTGAGTCCCAAAGCAGCCACCAGCTAATACATGACCTTGAGCATCATTTTCCCTATTTGGGCCTTAATTCTTGCCTCACTCGAGTGTGCTGTGGCTGAACAGGGGTCCTTGCACTTAACCTATCGAGGCATGGGGCAGGGAAGAGGCTGCAGAAATGGGTAAGGGAGGCCCTCTTCCTGCTCTCCCGAAAACTCACAGCCTAGACCCCCAGGTTTGCACCCAGTGACCACTCAGCATCTGTGTATCAGTCAGCTGTCACTGAGGGTAATGCTGCAAAACACACAATCCCCCAAATACAATGGTTTCCGAGTGGTTATTTTTCTTGGCCATTGGTTGGAGTCTGCAAATCAACTGAGGTGACCCTGTTTCAGGACTTAGGTCAAGATCTTCCCTACATGTTTCTCATTCTGGAACCAGCCACTACCCAGGTTAAGTCCCATCATGGCAGAAGGCAAGAGCACGAGAGGCCAAGCCAACTCAACAAGCACATATAAAACCTCTACTTGCATCATTTCCTCTAGAATATTCCAAGGGCCAAAGCAAGACCATGGACAAATTCGGCCCCCACAAGGAAGAGAGATACACTCTGCCTTCTTTTGTGGGAAGCATTGGGAAGTCACATGCAAAAAGCACGGGTGTGTAAGTTTGTTACAGAGAGAGAATGAAGAATGGGAACCGCAGATGTTTCTCCGGTGGCCAACCCCCCACCACAAGTGGCAGGAGTGGGCACTGGGCTCTGAGCCCACTGTGGGCAACAACCTTGCTAATGGTCTTCTCTGTTCCTCAGCAGGAGCTCAGTGAGTACAACGCCACAGCCATAAAAAGCCCCACCAACACGGTCACTGTGCAGGGCCTCAAAGCCGGCGCCATCTATGTCTTCCAGGTGCGGGCACGCACCGTGGCGGGCTACGGGCGCTACAGTGGCAAGATGTACTTCCAGACCATGACAGAAGGTAAGCAGCATCCAGAGGGCAAGAGGTGGGCACTGACTCCACAAACAGAATAAATTTAAGGGCAACTGCTCCTTCAAAGTGCCTTTGCACAAATTACAGAAAGTAGTCCCTCTTCTAGTTGTCAACCCTCCCTCTGGTTAGGAACCCCCCATACAGAGAGGTGCTATTTCTGTGGCGTGGAAAGCATATGGACTCCTCCATTGCTATCTTGTCAGCCAGCCATTCCCCTTCACAGGACTCTCAGGAGCTCAGCCCTAACTTGCAGAGACACTCTAAGCAAGTCACTTCCCTTTTCTAGTCCAAATTTTTCTCATCCACGAATTGAAAACATCATATTCAATCATTGAGAGCACACCTATTTCATTTATACACTCTTCCAATGACTTGCACAGTTGGATTGAGAAGAATTCTGAAGTTCAGCAGCAAGAAGTGCTGGGATGGGTTAGTGATGTCTGTCCTGGACAAGAAAATGGGAGGTTGCAGCCCATGTGCTGTGTGTCTCCCACTCTGGGGCCACCTGGTCTCTAAGTACCCTTCCTGGTCTAATAATCTTTGAGGAGCAGCAGAGTTAAGAGTATGGGCTCCAATGCCAGACAGACAGTAACTACAATGCTGGTTCAGCTCTAACCTCTCTGAGTCTCCATTTTCTCATCTATAAATGGGGATGATAACAGCTATCTCATTATCATCATCATTATCAAATTAGTGTAAAGATGGGGGATAAATATCTAGAACCTGGCACAGGATTGGCCGTAGGTCTCACACATAGTTAGCGCTCACCAAGTCATAGTTAAGGTCATGGTTGTCATTGCTCTGAGTCTGGAAGTCCTTTTACCAACCAATGAAGCCTGAGCTAGCTTTACTTATAACCAGACTCCAGCATCCCTTCTTAGTATCTGCTTTAATCACTGGCCATGGGCTTTGGCCTTGGTCTAGCTGATCATCTCAGAGGCTCCTAGACCCATGAATTCTTGTCTTATCACAAAAAATCTCCCTAATGACTCCACCATCTCTTCCAAGACCCTAATGGCACCTCCTCGACAAATCCCTACTTCCTCGTGGCCGTAATTTTCACCTTTGTAGGCCCTCTTGCATGTTGAATGAGTCTCACTGACCTGGAACCTGGGGGGACTGTCCTGAGACCCTTTCTTTGTTAACTCAACAAATGTGTGCTGGTGCTAAGGACCCCGGGCTTACCTGGTACTGACTTCAACGAGCTCCTGTCTGGTCATGGAAGTAAATGAGAAGTAATAATAATAAAATTTAAAATGATGATGGTGTTGATGGCCCTGAAAATGTACTGAGTGGTTTCCAAAAGCCAGACAAATGCTGAGTGTATTTTATGCATTATCTCATATGAGCTCATGGTCTTGGGTCAAACAGACCTCAGTTCAAATGCCGGCTTTGGCCATTTTGTAAGTGTGTGATCACAAGCAGGTCATGGCATCACTCAGTGTCAGTTCCCACATCTGCCAACAGGATGATCTTAGGCACTGAATCATAGGATTGTTCTGAAAATCAGACAAGATACAAAATGTGACTGAAACATAAAACACTCAATAACAACAATGGTTAATGTTTACTGAGTGGTTACTACCTGCCACATGTCCTTCTAAGTGTTTTACGCAACAATCGTATGAGATAGGAATTATTAATCTCCCCACTTTACAGATGAGGAAACTAAGCCACAGAGAGGTAAGTCACTTTACCAGAGGTCACAGACAGTAAGTGGCACCGCTAGGACTCAACCCCAGGGAGTCTGGCCTCAGAGTCTGTGCTTATAACTACTTCTCTGTAGTTATAAGTCAGCTTCTTATTATTGTTGATTTTCATATCAACATTGAGGTATAGTGCCCATTTTGTAGATGAGAAACTGAGGGTTGGAGCAATCCATGGACTTGTCCAAGTTTACCTGTGAGTGAGTACCAGCCAGTTCTCCATCCAGGCATGTGACAGGTGATCTCTCAGAAGTGGGAACAGAATCCGGGCATCCTAGGAGACCCGGGGGGGTGGGGCACTAGGACTCCCAGAGCCAGGCTGATGACACGTGCTTTCTCCCCCAGCCGAGTACCAGACAAGCATCCAGGAGAAGCTACCACTCATCATCGGCTCCTCGGCGGCTGGCCTGGTCTTCCTCATTGCTGTGGTCGTCATCGCCATCGTGTGTAACAGGTGAGTGGGCGTCCCCAGCCCCGTTCAGGGCTGGCTGAGCATCCATTCAACCATTCTTGAATAGTGTCTGTGAGCTGAGGAGACATTCCCATCATTCCCAGGGCAGGAGAGTCTCAGGCAGGGCTGGACACCCACCTTCCTACCTAAACGGCCGCCGTTGGCTACATCCCTTTGGGCTAGGGCTGCCTTGACTAGTCCACTGCTCATGGAGGCAGCACCTAGGGACACTAAAACTTCAGCCTGAAGGAATGTCTCAGAACAGTGGTCATGAAAGTGGGCAGGATGCCAGGAGCTAAGGCGATGCTGGAGAAGGAGTCCAGACCGCCCAACTTGCTGCACTGGTTGAGGCCCCTACATGACTAGGGCCACAGTAGGGTGTCGGAGGGAAGGTTGAGGGACTCAGCTAAGGCCCACTGGCTTTGATGGCAGGAAATACAGAGAGGATGTAGACAGGAGGAGGTGGGGGAAGGGGCGTTCCAGGTGCTGGCACAGCATGGGCCCAGGCAGGAGGGGGGACTTGTTCTCTGGCTTCTGCAGGGGGCATCGTGCAATGACTGTCTCCTCCTCCTTAGAGCCCCACTTTGGAACAGACTAGGCCATCAGCTCAGATGGACAGAAGCCCCGGGATTTCTGGGGGCGTGGGTGATAATTGTGAAGGGAGCTCAACTGGACGGGGGTGGGGGGGATGGTGAGCCTGGATTTGAGGTGGGGGGGGTGGGAAGCGATGAGGGTGGCCAGGAGGGGTGAGGCTGCCAGGCCAGGGGCAGGCAGAGAGCACCCTGGCAGGGGTGTGGTTTTGAGGGCCTGCCCCCCCCCATCACCTACTGTGGCTCCCAGCTCCCCAGGGGTCTTCCAGGTGGCTCCAGCCCTTTGCTCTTGTTCCAGAAGACGGGGGTTTGAGCGTGCTGACTCGGAGTACACGGACAAGCTGCAGCACTACACCAGTGGCCACAGTACGTACACCCGGCCGTACCGGTGCCCGTGGGCCCTTCACTGACAGGTCTCAGCAGCCTCTCCAGCCTCCTTCCACCCTCCCACCGTGCTGCAGCCAGACTGAGCGTCAGGCTGTCCCCAAATGGGCCAAGCTCACTCTCCCCTCTTAGCCGCTGCACGTTGCCCCCTCTGCCTGGGGCATCCCCCCCTTCTCTTAACCTGTGTAACTCTCCCCACTGCCTCAGCCACAGTGTGTACAGCTCACTCTGAGCATCCTCCCCTCACCCCCCCATCCCTCCCTGGCTTCAGGGCCCCATCTGTGCTTGCTCAGCGCCCCCTTACCTGGCTGCTCCATGATGACCATTTCCTGTCTCCCCAGCATTATAGCAGGAACACCCGGAGACCTGAAAGTGCGTCTGACACACACCACTGCCCCCAACACCAGCATGCAGAGGACGCTAGATACATACTTGCACAATAAACACATGAGTTAAATGAGACGGTGGGGCCCCCAGGCTCTGGCCTAGGAGGTGACTCCTCTGGTAGCCACTTCCCCCCACCCAGTGCCCCCATTTCCCCTACTGTCCTGCCCTTCCCAGGCCAGGGCTGGGGGCACAGGTACACACACAGAGCAGAGCTCCCCTCTTGAAGGGCCCAGCAGAGACAAGAGCAGAGCATTGATTCCTCTCAACTTAACGCCGGCAGATCTGGCGTGGGGTGGGGTAGGGAAGCAGGAAGACTCTTCATCCTCACTTACGCTCACTCAGCAAACAGGAATTCCAAGTGGTCCAATATAGCTTCTCAAACTGTCCTCAGTGAGGTACCCGAGGGCTCCTCAGATGGCCACTGGGTGAGAGAGGCCATTGGCATAGCCCTTCATTTGTCAGTCTTCGTGACCTACTAGGTGCGCCAGGCACTGTTTCAGGTGCTGGGGACACACAAGTGAGCAAATCACATATCCTGCCCTTGTAGAACTTCTACCCTGGCAGGAGGGACAGGGAGCAACGGAAAACAGGTAATACACGAGAAAAGCGCATGGTGTGCTAGAAGACGAAAGCACTAGAACAAAAGGCAAAGTAGAACAGGGCGATGGATCGAGAGTTGCAGGATCAAGGCTGCCTTTTCAAACAGGACAGTCAGAGTTGGCCTCATCGAGAGGGTTTCTGGTGAGCAAAGACTCAGACGAGCTGGGGAAGCAAGCTGCATAGATATACCTGAGGGAAGGGCCTCCCAGGCAGAAGGAACAGTCAGCGCAAAGGCCCTGAGGCTGGAGTGTGCCTGGCAGGTTTCCGGAACAGCCAGGAGGCTAGTGTGACTGGAGCAGAGTGAGGACGCAGGAGGGGCAGGTGCGAGGGGTCACAAGACACAGATTCGTGTCTGCCATTGCAGGGCCTTGGTTTTTATCCCAGTGAAATAGGGAACCTCCAAGAGGGTCTGAACCAAAGACTGATGTGCTCTGAGTTACAGTTTGACAGGGCTTCTATGGCTGCTGGGTGGAGAATGGACTGAGGAGACTGGAGGGTGCTGAGCAGGACAGAAGCAGAGAAGTGGGTGTTGTTGGAAGCTGACCTGGGAGGTGACGGTTGGAATAAGCCAGGGAAGGCATGTGGTGGCTAGACCAGAGGGCAGTGGTGGTGGTTGGATTCTGACATGTTCCGAAAAGTAGAGGCACTAGATTTGCCGCAGGATTGGATGTGGAGTGTGCCAGAACGAGCCAAGTTGAGGAGTTCTAGATATTAAGCCTCTGGGGAACAGTCACTTTAAAGGGAAAGTCCCTGAACCTGAAAAATCATTTTAGACATAAATGTAAAAAAATAATTAAACCATTAAAATTTCCAGAAGACAATTTAGGTAACTACGTAATGGATATGTGGATAGAAAAGGACTTTCAGAGCTCCTGGATGGCTCCGTTGATTGAGCATCTGACTCTTGATTTCCGCTCTGGCCATGATCCCAGGGTCGTGGGATCAAGCCCCACAGTGGGCTCCGTGCTGGGTGTGGAGCCTGCTTAACATTCTCTCTCTCTTTATCTGCCCCACTCCCCTGCTTGCATGCTCTAAAATAAATAATATGAAAATAAATTTTTATAAAAAGAAAAAGACTTTATAAGCATAAAGCAATAGAAGGCTCTCAAAAAGAAAGACAAATTTAGCTACCCCAAAATAAAAAAAAATCACCTGTACATTAAAAATAAAAGTCATAAATTACATCACCCCCTCCTATTCCCCAAATAATAAAAATCATGATTGTAGATACAGCTAAATGCAGAGTGTGTTTTGTGTGCCCAGAATTGTTTTAATGCTTTACATGCATTTGTTCATTTAGTCCTAATAACTGCCAGCTTTGGGCATGAGGGAATTGAGGCCCAGAGAAGTCACAGAACAACTCAGGGCCAGAGCTAAGGTCCACACCCAACTAGGCTGGACCGAGGTGGGCTCACATGCTTTGTCACCTGGAGCCATGTGGGAGCCCCACTATTTAGAGTGTGAGTCGGTAACAAGGAAACAGGTGACAGCAGGGATTTATTTTTAAAATAGAGCCCAGGATTTGTTCATGGACCAACACATTCTAAAAATCAGGCTCCTGCTCCCTGAATCTAAAAAAGGACTTTGGTTTTTTGTTTTGCAAAGCCCTGCCAGCCCTGGGGTCCCGTACCCCCTGGCTACCCTGTGTGGCCGGGACAGAGGAGGAAGCTAAGGCCCAGAGAAGTGTGTGACTGGCTTGAAGTCACCCTCGCCGGCTCCTGTGTCCCCCCGTCCAGCAGGTGCTGAGTGAGGACCCAGGTCCATGGTACCTGGATGTGGATCAGAGGGATGAACCTGATTTCTGACCCCTGTTCCACTACTGGCCAGTTCTGTGACCTTGAGGAAGTCATCAAACCTCTTTGAACCTAGGCATCCTTATATGGGAAGTAACAAGAATGATGCTTTATATGGGAAGTAGCAAGAATGATGTTTCATTTAATCAAGGATTAAATGAATTAATGGATATTAAAGTGCTTCCTAATAATATTTAATAATAGCCAACTCTTCTCTATAGCAGGTAACAATTATTCAGGGCTTTCTACTCACCAACTACTATTCTTAGTTCTTTAAAAAGATTCTCGCTTAACCCTTGCAGTCCCCTTATGAGGCTGGTGCTGTTTATGATCTCTGTTTTATATGTGAAAAAAGTGAGGCACAGAGAGGTTAAGTAACTCACCCAAGGGCACACAGCTGTATCAATACAGTGGTTGATCCTCCATTCAGACTCATAATGCAGCTTCTCTGTGACTATTATTACTGGCAGATCCAGAATTCAAACCTGGTGTCTGAATGTCGGGCTCCTCCTCCTTCATCCTGAATTTCCCATTGGGTTCAGGACAGCAGGTAGTGGCTCTGACAGTCATAAGTCACCCAAACAGCAGACCAGTATTGTCTGAAGACTGACTATCCTTATCCAACTTCAGTTCAGCAAATACCTGTCCTGGGAGCCAGGGCTTGAATAAGGCAGAGTAAGGAGCTCACCTTCCATTCCAGGAGACAGGATGGGGAAGCACCCAGAAGAAAACAGTAGGCTGGCAGTTACGTGTGTAGACTTACAGCCAGACAACCTGGATTCAGACCCCACTTCTCCCACGTGTCGGCTCTGTCCATGTCCCTTTGGACAGGCCACAATGGGAATCATATCAGTTTGGACCCAATGAAACTGCCACTTTTGCATGTCAGAAACAGCCAAATACTAACAATTTCAGAAGACCCAGCCTCATAATAGCATTTACCTGGTAGAGTTGTCAGGAGGATTAATTGGATTGATACCTGTAGAGTACCTAGAACAGGGCCTAATACCTGGTGAATCCACACTGAACTGTGAGTAGATTGCGTTATTAATGGTGAGATGAAATCTAAAGGTCACAGAAGCGGGGACAGCTTTACACAGAGCCATACATTCAGTAAGTGTTTATTAAGCATCTACTGAATACCTCCTTTACATGTGTACTGCAGAGAAAACATTCTAGAACAAGGGCTCATAATCCGGGGTTCACAAACCCCAGGAGCTTCAAGGGCCAGTGAACATTCCAAAATTATATGCTGAACATGGGATAATTTTCCAAGAAGCAGATCCATAGCTTTTGTCAAATTCTCAAAGGTATTCATGACCCCAACCAAGTGGAAAGAGATAAAGAGGACATTTCAATAGGTAATGCTCTGATTCTTTCAATAAACGTTTCTTGAGCAAGCTCTATGTGCCAGGCTCTGGGATTTAGTGTGAACTAGACAGAGATGGCCCCTGTCCCCCTGAGGGAGAGGGGGTAAAGCAAGCCCTCACAGACAGCAGAATGTTCCAGAAAGGGGTATCAGGAAGCTGTGGACATGCATATCTGGGAGACCTCATACAAGACAGGAGAGCCATACGGAGGTCATGGCCATAGGAGTGGGTGCAGAGACAGGGCTTCGAGAGCCTGAAGAGAAAGTATAGATCTCCATTAGATCCAGGCAGACTTCATAGAAGAGGTGGCATTTGATCTAGACACAAAGAGGAAGAGAAGTGCATTCCAGGTGGAGGTAACCACATGAACAAAAGCACAGAGGCAAGAAAGTGTAAGGTGTGTCTGGGACCTCTGGGTAAATAGTTCCTTTTTGCTGCCGTGTACAGGAGCAGGGAGCTGAAGCTGGGGCCAACACAGAGTGTTCAGAATGCCAGATGAAGGCACTTGCCTTTGTCCTGCAGGCAGCAGAGAGCCCTCCTGACCAACACTCCTGGCCAGGGCGTGAGGCCAGCATCTGAGCAGTTGACAGGGCCCAGGTCAGCTTGGAGCTCCTGCTGTGCTTCTCCTTAGCTCCCTGAGCTGACCCATTCCTGTCCTCCCTCCACAGCTGGCCTGGCAGAAAGGGCGTCCTGCAATTCTGTTGGAGGGAGGTTGAAAGTCAGTCACCAGGAACCACAGGCCAGGCACTGAGCAAGAAAGGGAGCACCTTCCAGGAGCTGATGTCCCCAGTCTGAGGAGGGCTGACTTGGGGAAAGGGTCATGGCTGAACAGTCCAGGAGGAGGAGGAGGCATGGACCAGATCTGGTTGGATTGCATCCGGGAGGCCATAAGCACGATGATTAAGAGTCGTGGCCCTTGGCTCAAGTCTGACAGGCCTGGATTCAAGTCCTGGCTGTGCTATTTTCTAGCTGTGTGGCCGTGGGTAGATTACTTAGGCCCTCTGAGCTGCAGTTTCCTCATGCATGAAATGAGAATAATGATCCTTTTCTCCAAGAGTTGTTGGGTGCAGAAAAAGATGATCCATAAAAAGAGCCTGCCCAATGCTGGGCACAAAGTTTCAAGTAATGGCAGCTGCTGTCATTCTTTTTTCTCTGTCACCTAGATTCTGCTCAGCTCTACAGACACTGAGTGTATATTCCATGTAGAGCTTTATGCATTGTTCTAATGGAGAGAAAAACCAGGAAAGATCATGCACCCCCCCACTCCCCACCCCCCCAGGCTCCTACATTTGAAGGTGGTGATTCTTAACTTCTTTTGGGGTCTCAGGCTCCTCTGAGACAGCTAAAAGTTTTGGATCCTATGGCCAGGGAAACACAAATATGCATACATGTGTGTATAGAAAATTATAAAACAGAAAAATCTATACTCAGGGACGGATTTTGGGAGAACTTCAACTTTCACGATATTTATTTCCATAATTTTTAGACTATAAATAAAGAGCATGAGTTACTTTTCTAATTCAAAGTGGCAATAATTGGGATACCTGGATAGCTCAGTTGGTTAAGCATCCCACTCTTGATTTTGGCTCAGGTTATGATCTCACAGTTGTGGGATCGAGCCCCACATTGAGCCTCACGATGGGCATGGAGCCTGCTTAAGATTCTCCTCCCTTTCTCTCTCTCTGCCCCTCTCCCCTGCATGTGTGCTCTAAGACAAATAAATAAATAAATAAATAAATAAATAAATAAATAAATAAATAAAACAAAATGGCAATAGTAATAAGTGCATTCCATTCAGGAGGTTATCAAACTCCCCTGTCCCATCAAACTCATTCTGGGCCTGTCAAGTGGTTCACAGACTCAAATTTAAAAAACCCTGACCTGAAGGGCTAGACAGGGGCCCCTGGCTGGCTAGGTTGGTAGAGCATGTAACTCTTGATCTCAGGGTTGTGAGTTTGAGCCCCATATTGAGTGTGGAGGTTACTTAAAAATAAACTCTTAACAAATAAATACATTAATTAATTAATTGGCTAGACAAGCACCTACGCAAATAATCCACAATAAAGTTAATGTATTAGAGCAGTAGTTGGCAAACTTTTCTGTAAAGGACCAGAGAGTAAAAATACCATAGGGTCTCTATTGTAACTACTCAACTCAGTGGCTGTAGTTGAAAGCAGCCCCAGGCAAAGGGATGCACGCAGCTGTATTCCAATAAAACTTTATTTACAAAATAGTCAGTGGGCCAGTTTTCCAACCTGTGCGTCAGAGGTTCCAACTCTAGATTCCTGGAATGTCTGCAACAGAAATCGAGTGATCAACTAACATGCCCAAGGTCACACAGCTGAGGAGCACGGATGCCCCCATTCACCAAGCAGCCAAGCCTTACTATGGTCCAGGGACTCCTCCTAGTGTTGCTGCCTCCAAAATCACTGCCCCTGGAGCGGTGGGAGAATGTGGGCAGGGAGCTAGGGAAGCCAGAGGGAGGCCTGGGCAGCAGAAGACCAGTTATCTGGGAGAGAGAATGTGGGATGGATCATCCTTCCCTTGCTTCCAAGGGTTTTGTGGACTCAGTGCTAGCATCAGAATTAGGTCCTTGATATCCAAGTTACATCCTTAATTTCTTCACCAAAGAAAAAAGTACATCAAATAGGGGCGCCTGGGTGGCTTAGTCGGTTAAGCGTCCGACTTTCGCTTAGGTCATGATCTTGCGGTTCGTGGGTTCGAGCCCCGCGTCGGGCTCTGTGCTGACAGCCAGCTCAGAGCCTGGAGCCTGTTTCAGTCTGTGACTTCCTCTCTCTCTGACCTCCCCTGCTCACGCTGTCTCTCTCTCTCTCTCCTAGAAATAAATAAAAATATTAAAAAAAAAAAAAAAAGTACATCAAATAAAGAATCAAATTAATAGGCCCCATGTCCAGCCACATGCTGATCCCCAGGGAATTTGAGGTCCAGGATGGTTTAAGACTTAACTAGTGGGGGACCTGGGGAGTGGGCCGAGCCATGGGTCCTCTGACCCTAGTGAGCGGGCAGTCCTTCCTGGCTCTGGGGCCTGCCTGGGAGACTGAGGCAGCCAAGAAGTTCCCGGAAGGAGAAGATGCTTAAATGAAGCCTTAAAAGACAGGGAGGTCTCCTTAGCAGATGCCCAAGAACATGGACTTCTGTCTCCTCTTTCTCTGTATTTGTTCCAAATCTCTCACTTCCTTCTTGACTTCCTCTTTCTTTGCATCCCCTGATTCTCTAACACAAGAGTGACAAACCTATTTATCGTTTTATGCCCACACCCATAGTAGACATTGCTAAACAACCCTGACAGTCTTTTAGCTCCTTCAGGAAGACACTGCTAATCAATTAGAGTTGGAACAAGAGCCTAGAACCTATTTGCTCTCTCTGCTGAACTCTCTGTTCTCCTCACCCTTCTACTCAGCTCAGTGCCCATCTGCACACCGAGGCTCAGAGAGGTCAAGTAACCTGCAGAGGGTTGCCCAGTTCTTATGGGGCCACATGGGAGTGTATTTCCCTCTGCAGAGGGACTAGCTCTAGCCTTTCCATTTGTCTACATCTTGATTCTGTGCATGTGACCAAGCCTGGTCTTGTCCCGCAGTGACCCCAGGCATGAAGATCTACATTGACCCTTTCACCTATGAGGACCCCAATGAGGCAGTGCGGGAGTTTGCCAAGGAAATTGACATCTCCTGTGTCAAAATTGAGCAGGTGATTGGAGCAGGTAGGTGGTGGGTGCTCTCCCAGGTACCATGGCCTCAGCCATGAGTGGGGAAGACTCTTGGGGCAGAGGGCAGCTTGTGGGTCTGGAGCCTCAGAGGACCCTCCAAAGCCTGAAGGTTCAGAATATCCACAGTGGAAAGGCCCTCAAAGGTCATCCAGGAAAACTACCTTATTGATAGGTGATGAAACTGAGGCACAGGGCTGGGAAGGAGCTTGCATATCATGTCAGAGATTGAGCTAGGTCTAGAACCCAATTCTCTGGACTCAGCCTAGTGCTTTGTCCTTCCTGGCCCTCTCTCTCCCCCCAGGTTCTCCTACAGCCTTACCCCATGCCCAGCCAAATACCATGGGGCAGCTGTGAGTTTACTGAGACCTTATGGGCCCCCACATTCTACAAAGGGGTTCTTTATCAAGAGGATGAGTTGACCATTGGGGAGAAAAAGTTCATTCAGGACCCAGGAGTAGAGGTTACAGGGAGCAGGAAGGTGACATTTCCACCTGGCAAGTGACATCCTGCCTTTCTTGGTGTGTGTGTGTGCATCCCAGGGGAGTTTGGTGAGGTATGCAGTGGCCACCTAAAACTGCCAGGCAAGAGAGAGATCTTTGTAGCCATCAAGACGCTCAAGTCAGGCTATACTGAGAAGCAGCGCCGGGACTTCCTGAGTGAGGCCTCCATCATGGGCCAGTTCGACCATCCCAATGTCATCCACCTAGAGGGTGTTGTCACCAAGAGCACGCCTGTGATGATCATCACTGAGTTCATGGAGAATGGCTCCCTGGACTCCTTCCTCCGGGTAGGGAAAGCCAAGTGCCAGGGGCCGATGGGTGGGGAGGGAAAGGAGTGGTGGATATAACTTCATGTTGTCAGAGCCTGATGGGGTCTTGGGGAAAATCTGTGTCAGGAACGGCTTGCATGCTGCCTCTTTCCATTATCTTACCAGTGACAGACATTGTTAATCAACCCCAGAACTCTGCTCCACTGAACTAAGTAGCAGTCTCAGAATCCTCTTCAATCCAGGGAACCACAACCAGTCAATCAGAGTTAGCACACAGCCTAAAATCCATTATCAGCTATGCTTTTAGCCAGCCTTCTCATTATGCACGAGAGAAAGTGAGGCTCAAAGACAGACAGGTACAGTTTGCCCAGGATTACCTAGAGGGTCAAGGTGAGAGCCAGGACTGGAACTAGGTGTCTTAAACCCTAGTCCAGGATTTTCACCAGATTTTGGATTTCTCCAAAACCATATCGGCTGGAGGGAGGAGTCCAGAGCACAAGGCCAAGAGAGGAGGGTTTTCAGACCCCCCCAGGAGATCACAGTTAACCAGCTAGACAAAAAGCACAGAAACATGCTGCTAGGCTAGTTGCCATTTAACAGATGTTTATTAAGCAATTACTATGTGCCATGCACATACCTTCTTAGTTAACTCAGACAGCCCTGGGAGGTGGCTATAACTTATCCCCATTTAACACACAGATGAGGAAACAGACTCAAGAGGTTAGATCACCTGTCTAAGGTTGCACAGCCCACAAAGGGCAGAGCCAGAGTCAAACCAGCTGTGTCTACTCCAAAGCCCACGTTCTTTCCTCCACCCTGAAATTGGCCTCTCATGGGCCTCTCTAAGGCCCCCAAGCATCTGAATCCTTACCACAGGGAGCATGAGGCCAGGGTGGCAGGGTCCTGCTTTGGTTTCCTGTGGTACCGAAGACCCAGAGCTCTGATTCATGCCCTCCCATTCACTGTGCTTTCTCCACTTCTCCCAAAGCAAAACGATGGACAGTTCACAGTCATCCAACTGGTGGGCATGCTACGGGGCATCGCGGCTGGCATGAAGTACCTGGCAGACATGAACTATGTGCACCGCGACCTGGCCGCCCGTAACATCCTCGTCAACAGCAACCTGGTTTGCAAGGTGTCTGACTTTGGACTCTCACGCTTTCTGGAGGATGATACCTCAGACCCCACCTACACCAGTGCACTGGTAAGACAGAGGCAGAGAGCAGTGGGGTCATGATGCCAGGAAAGAGGGCATGGATGTCCATCTCTCCCTGCAATACCTTTTCACCCACACCTGCTCATGCCAAGCACCGTGCCGGACCCAAGAGAAACAGAGGCATAAATCACACTTTCTGCCTCTTGGAGCTCAGGACACCAGGCTTAGGAGGCCGAGGAAGGCTTGCTAAGAGGGGATGAGATCTGAGCTGAATGCAGAAGGTTCAGTAAAAGTTTCTCAGATGCCGTGTTCTCAATCCAAGATGTGACTGGAACACAGATTAGTAAGAGGGAAGATGATGGGTAGTAACGCTGTACGAGCAGGCAGTACTGATCTTGGAGACCTGCTTAAGCTCAAGACTCTCTCCTGCTGAAGAGTTTTAAACAGAAAGGAACAAGACCCAGCCCCTGCTCAGAGAACTCAGAAATAGCATACAAAGAGGCAAGCCCCCAGGCAAATAATTTCAGTACTGCTCTGTATAAGAAATGCCTCCCTTGGGGCGCCTGGGTGGCTTAGTCGGTTAAACGTCCGACTTTCGCTTAGGTCATGATCTCGCGGTTCGTGGGTTCAAGCCCCGCGTCAGGCTCTGTGCTGACTGCCAGCTCAGAGCCTAGAGCCTATTTCAGAGTCTGTGTCTCCCTTTCTCTCTGACCCTTCTCTGACCCTCCCCTGCTCACGCTGTCTCCCTCTCTCTCCTAGAGATAAATAAAAAATATTAAAAAAAAAAAATGCCTCCCTAATGGAGAGATACGAGACACAGTTAAAAAGAGTGAGCAACTCCTTGGCACTTGGGACTTGGGGAGAGATTCTCAGAGATACTTAAAGGATGAGAAGGGGTTTCCAGACAGCAGAGCGAGGAAAGGCATTTCATGCAGAGGGAACAGCATGTGCAAATTCTCGAGTCCTGAAGCAGCCTGGAGAGTCTGAGAAAGAATGAGGGGCTTCGTGTGATTGGTACAGCACAGGGCATAGGGTGAGGAATACTGAAAGCAGAGGCCAGATGGGTCAGCCTCCCTCCCACTAACCTTCCTCATTGTGCTCCCCAGGGTGGGAAGATCCCCATCCGCTGGACGGCCCCAGAAGCCATCCAGTACCGGAAGTTCACCTCAGCCAGTGACGTGTGGAGCTATGGCATCGTCATGTGGGAGGTGATGTCCTACGGGGAACGGCCCTACTGGGACATGACCAACCAGGACGTAAGTATCCGAGGGGGCCGGGCAGAGCCTCTCCGGCCAGCCAGATGAGAGGGGAGGATCCGGAATCCCTGGCTGTTTACTGATCTCCCAGGGAATGGGAGCAGGGGCTCTGAGAGACTGGGCCAGAGAAGCTCCCAGCCCAGTGCTGGCTGATTCAGACATCTGCACAGGACCCTGGACTCTTCAGAGGTCAAGAGTAGAAAAGGCTGACGCATCCGCAATTCGGCAAATCTTCAAGATGCCCTCACCTTGTGGTCAGCCCTGAGTGAGACCATATCTCAGATGTTTCCCACGTAACTGGGGGACATGATGCTTATTCCAGGAACAAGATGTTGTTAGCAGAAACTACGATCAGGTGCTAAATTGGAAAAGGCAGGTGTCAAGTCCTGTAGGTGTTGAGGCAAGGGCATCGTGAGCAAAATCAGTCAGGAAGTCACAGGACAGGAGGGATGCACACAGTAGTGGGACCTGGAGACATGAGGTCTTCAAATGGGAAGGATAACCTGTGCAAAGGCCCCAAGGTGGGAGCTGAGGGATCACGCTGGGAAGCGGTAGAGAGGAAAGATGATCAGAAAGGTTGATAAGGTTTCAATAATGGGGTGTTTGAAAATCAACCTAACGCATTTTGATTTGCAACAACGCAGAGCAGGAAGGACTTGAAGATGCTTCTTGAGCAGGGAGGGTGACTCACAGTCCAGCTGGGGAAAGTGATTCTGGGCGTAGCGGCAGGACAGATTGGAGACAGGTGTTTAAGCTCCTTGGCCTGACAGAGGAGCCAGGTGGGGCAGTGTCTACCCATGCCGTGGGACCTGACTTAGGGGCCATCTCTCACCTGGAGCAATAAATGGCACTGAAGTCAAGAGTGTGGTCCCCCTGGGGTCAAGGGTCAGAGGGGGGAGTCCTCGGGGCCATCAAAGCCAGGAGGAGGCTCAGAAATGGGAGGGAGAAGGTGGTCCACAGGAGGGTCAGCCTGGTAGACCCTGAGGCAAAAGTTATCTTAGGATGCTAGCTTTCCCAAAATTGGCAGGCACCCAGGCTCCAGGTCAGACAGGCCATAGATGGTGGGAACTTAGGTGAGGCCCATCCCTGGGGCTGTATCCAGGAGGTGGAAACAGTTGCCGTGGCAACCAAATAGGTCTTTCCTGCCCTACAGAGTGGGGGGTGGGAAGGTAGGTCAGGTTGGAGGCAGATGCATTTACCCCACGCACCCAACCCCACTCGGCCCCTGTGTCATCCCCAGGTTATCAATGCCATAGAGCAGGACTATCGGCTGCCGCCACCCATGGACTGCCCAAGCGCCCTACATCAGCTCATGCTAGACTGTTGGCAGAAGGATCGAAACCACCGGCCTAAGTTTGGCCAGATTGTCAACACGCTGGACAAGATGATCCGAAACCCCAACAGCCTCAAAGCCATGGCACCTCTCTCCTCCGGGTATGGCTCTGGTCTGGCCCCACCCCTTCCTCCCAGTATATCTCCACCCCATCCCCAGCCAGCCCTTCCTGTCTCCAAATCTCTGCTTCTTCAGGCTCCCCACGCTTTAGGCAGATGATTTACACTGCAGGCTGGGTCAGGGAGGCCAGCACTAGTGTTCATTGGGCATCTGCCCTGCCTTAGGGTGCAGAGGAGCCCGGGACACAGAAGAGAAGGAAGCAGTAGAGGTGGTAAAGGAAGCACTTTTTTTTTTTTTTAGTATTTCTTTATTTTTGAGAGAAAGAGAGAGAGACAGAGACAAACCACAAGCATGAGAGGGGCAGAGAGAGAGACAGAAACACAGAATCCAAAGCAGGCTCCAGGCTCTGAGCTGTCAGCACAGAGCCCGACAGGGGGCCCAAACTCTCAAAGTACAAGAACATGACCTGAGCCGAAGTCAGCCACTTAACCGACTGAGCCACCCAGGAGCCCCAGGAAGCACTTTTTAAAGCACGGTCAGAGAGGATAGCATTGAAGGAAAATTACCAGATTCTTGGTTGGTAGACACATTCACTGGTCACCAGGTTTCCTTCCTAGCTACTCTCACACTCAAACCTAGACCCTATAACTTAACATTCACATCCTCCCCAGTCCAGCCATGCGCAGGCACACACACACACACACACACACACACACACACACACACACATACACACACATACACACACGCTTACACAAATAGTCCTACGCATAGTTGGGCACAAAAGCTCGTGCTTATGCTCCCCCACGATCTCACACACATGGATACACACCCCTTCTCAGGCCCTGTCATCTGCATTCCCTAAGCACCTGAGCATACACATGTTCAGAAGTACATACCACACACAAACACACACTCATGCCATGGCCCACAGCCAGGTCACCGTCCCCGAATCAGAGAGACTGTCCACTGCAGTGGTCCCAGACCTGTCTTCTCCTGGTGGCCCCAGGACATGCCCCAGCAAACCTGAGGTTACCACTGCCTGGCTTGAGTGGCTGTCCCAGGTCCCTGTCTCTCCTGGCCCTGCACACTCTTTGGGACCCTGTCACACAGGGACTCTGAGGTGTGTCCAGCTGTGTGTCCTCAGGGTCCAGGGATGGCTTTATCTGAGACTCTTTGGGCCCAAGTCCTTCACCTCCCAAGATTTTGTAGCCAAAAATTTGTGTTTGCCTCTGCCTGTCACTCCCCACTGTGGCCCGGCATCAGCCACTACTGACTCTCTGGATAAAATCACTCTGAGCTTTTAGCCCCATGAGAATCATTTCACTCTCATGAGTGCCACCAGCCTGGATGCTGGAGGTGCAGCCCATAGCTTCCTACAGCACACCCAGCGTGGAGAAGGATGGAGGAAACAGAGACTAGGCCAGCCGAACTCCTTCTTCCTGCAAACAGGAGGCTTGGAGAAGCGTCTTCCTCCTCACTGCGGTGGTCCAGGCTCCCAGCGGTCCCCACAGAGCCTTCCCTGACTTTTCCAGCGTTGAGTCCTGCATACACACTCACTCTCGCATAGCCACACACATGCGTGTGCTCATTTACACAGGTGCAAATTCACATCCACTCTCACACAGAAATACTCACGTGCATATACATCCATTCACCTTTGTGCATGCAGATGGATACACACGTGCAGGTACACAGCCCGCTGGTGTGCCCACGCCCTGGCTTACCCTCGCCCCCTCGCAGAACATGCCCTGACCATCTCTGTTGCCCACCCCGCCCCCAGAATCAACCTGCCGCTGCTGGACCGCACGATCCCCGACTACACCAGCTTTAACACCGTGGACGAGTGGCTGGAGGCCATCAAGATGGGGCAGTACAAGGAGAGTTTCGCCAACGCCGGCTTCACCTCCTTCGACGTCGTGTCACAGATGATGATGGAGTGAGTGCCCAGGCTGCCTCCCCCCATCAGTAGCCCTCCCACCCATCCCACTAAGTAGGGGCTCTGGAGGGTGAGGAACAGACAGTGTCCAGCTGTGTGGGACCAAGAGACAAGGTGGCCAGCTTTGAGGTCACATTCAGATTGACACCCAGGTCTGCCTGTGACCATGGGCGAATCGGAACCTCCCTCGGCCCCAGTTTTCTTCTGTAAATGGGAGGTTGGTAGGAAAAATCAAAGGGATATAAAGTGAGTGGGTGCTTCATAGGTGCAAGTGCCCTCCTCTCTCCCCGTAGCAGGGGAGACCGGTGCCCCTGAGTGTCCTGACTCCCAGTCACGGGCTCCTTCCGCCCCTCCCCCACATCACTCCTGCTCCAGACATCCACCCACTCACCACCCCCCTTGCTCTCTTGAGCAGGACAACCCCGGAGAAGCCCAGGCAGCTCTCTACCTGGCCCGAGTCCTTTCCCTCCCCACATTTCCCTAACACACATGCTTCTCTCCTCAAGGGACATTCTCCGGGTTGGGGTCACCTTGGCTGGCCACCAGAAAAAAATCCTGAACAGTATCCAGGTGATGCGAGCACAGATGAACCAGATCCAGTCTGTGGAGGTTTGACGTTCATCCGCCTCGGCTCACCTCTTCCTCCAGGCGCCCCTCCCCCGCCCGCTCCGCCCCACACGCCGGCCCCCTGGCTCTCCGTCCAAGTCCACCGCAGGGTCAGCACCTGCCAGGAGGCCACGGGCAGCAGGATGAACCGAGCAGCGTTCCAGCCATGAGACGTCACCAAGAATATGTGCAACTCAGATGATGGAAAAAAGGGAACGGGGACAAAAGAAAATAGATCCAGGGAGGGGGCGGGAAATACAAGGAATATTTTTTAAAGAGGATTCTCATAAGGAAAGTGATCATTGTTCTTAGGGAAAAAAAAAAGAAAGAAAAGGGCTTGGGAGATCCACGCGATTTGTCCCAATCGGAGACCAAAAGCAGTTTCTCTCCAACTCCCTCTGGGAAGGCGACCTGGCCAGAGCCAAGAAACACTTTCAGGAAAACCAATGTGAAGGGAGAGACAGGGCCCCCCCTCCTCTCCTGTCCCTGGGCTGCTCTTCTGGGCCCCAGTCAACAGCCACACGGCAGGCAGACGGGGCAGGCAGGCGGACAGGCAGCCGCCGTGGGAGCCACTCGGGGAAACTCCATTCCCGCCGCTGCGGAGCAAACAGAAGAATTTTTCTGTCTTTGGAGAATATTTTAGAAACTCCAATGAAAAAGACTTGTTTCTCCTGTCGGCTCATGGGGCTGAAAGGGGGCTTTTGTCTTCCTCAGTCGGGGAGACCGTGGGGACGCCGGCAAGGTCAACCTTCCTGAGGATGACCCGTCCCCCCCGCCCTGACTACGGCTCCACGTCCATGTCCGTGTCCCGCACAGGGCCGGCAGCCCCCGCCTGCAGGCCCACTGCTGTGGTGACTGCCATCAGCTACGACTGCCACTGAGAAGGATTGCTTCTGCATTTGGGTTTGTTTACAACAATTCGTGGACTCGGGGGTATTTTGGTCAGGGGTGGATTTGGTTTGGGGGGTTTGTTTGTCGGGTTTTTTTTTAATGACAATGAAGTGACACTTTGACATTTCCTACCTTTTGAGGACTTGATCCTTCTCCAAGAAGAAGGTGCTTTCTGCTTACTGACTTAGGCAATACACCAAGGGCGAGATTTTATATGCACATTTCTGGATTTTTTATATGGTTTTCATTGACACTCTTCCCTCCTCCCCCTGCAGAGAGGTCCCCCCTGCTGCCAGGCCTCACCAAAGCCAACTGCCACGGGGCCATCTGGGCCATTCAGAGACCGAGTGAGATGTGGGAGGATGAGGGGCCAAGGTGGAGGAGCACCCCACCCAGGACTGTTTTTGAAAGCACCAGATTGAGAAAGAAGTGAGCCTAAGGCTGCAGCACCGCATGACTTTGCCCACTTCTCCGCCCGCCTTCTGCCCCAGTCTGTCCAGTACTTGCCAGGCAAATAGGCCCCTTCCAGGTTCCTGAGTGCCCTCAGATGGCCAGAACCCAGTTCCGCCTCTGGGAGCCTAATCTGGGCCCCGGATCATTCACTGTGATATCCCAGCCCTCCAGAGTGTCACCCTCAGAGACGTGTGCAGGCGCTCCTTCCCTCCACTGGGGGAAAAGTGTATGGTTTCTCTCCCACCCCATTGCCCCCCACCCCCTACCCCAGACCTTCACCCAGGTCTGAAGGTCTTGGCCATGGGAAAACCATGAGCCACGGGGTCG
Organism: Proteles cristata cristata; assembly: GCA_017311185.1. Taxonomy (NCBI): domain Eukaryota; kingdom Metazoa; phylum Chordata; class Mammalia; order Carnivora; family Hyaenidae; genus Proteles; species Proteles cristata. The sequence goes on from JAESUZ010000893.1 coordinate 1,852,030, forward strand.
GGCCACAGACTCCCTCCTGTGAGCAAATGCAGGCACCTGAGCAGAACAATCGGTTAGTGAACTGAATGGAAATAAACACTTTAGTTATGAAATGACCCCTGTTCTCTGTAAGTTCCAAGAGAGACTCTGGCACCCTGGGGCATGTCAAGTGACCCATGATGCTCTTCTAAGGGATGCTTCCTTCCCCGGGGTTCTAGAAGGCCCAGGGCTGAGAAAACACATGGAGGACACCAAAGGTCCATGTGGCCTTTCTGGTTCTGGCTTGTCAAAGGCATAGGCAACAGAAGAAGCAAGTTGCAAGTGTCTCGGAATTCAGCCTTCAATACCCTGCAAATCCAGGTGAGCTGCTTCCGGAGGCATCAAGAGCAGGAAGTTGACAGGGGTGCACTCGGCTCTCCTGGGCCAGAGGAAGGGGGTCTGGGCGTTAGGTAAGCTGTGATAGTGGTAGTGTGAGGGCCCTGGAGTACCCATGGACCCCCAGTCAAAGCCACAGGTAAGATCATCTTATCCTGGTCAACGCTAATCTCTGTGCAAATGGGCTCCCACTTACATGTAATCAGAAATCTTTTTGTAGAAGGAGGAGGCAGAGAGGCGGATGTGCTTGGATATCAAGTCTTGCTGGGGAGGGAGAGGCAAAGAGACCACGCCTCAGGACCTTCCCCTTTCTTTGTCCACGGGAGACTGACCAGTGGGTAGGATCCCAGCCGCAGGTGGCCCATGGGGCAGCCCGGACCAGCCTGTCGTCTGTCACTCACCTGTTCTCCAGAGCCCAGGATGCAAAGGGAAGGAAGGGATTAAGAGGGGAGCATGGGCTCCTGGGGGGAACAGCAACGTGAGCCACAGGGAAGGCACTGGCTGGCTGCCCGCAAACTGGCCAGCCTTGGCCCAGCCAGCCGCCCTTTGTGCCCCAAAGCTGCCCAGCACGGGTCGCAGCTGTCCTAGCACACAAAGTCACCTTCTGGAGGGAGCTGCCCTGATGCTCTTCAGATTAACTCCATCTCCCCAGCCCACCCCCCACTACTCTGGGGCCCCATAGGGGGCTGGCACACGGTGCTTCCTGTCAGATGGCTTCCTGTTCTAAGCTGCTAGGCTGGTGCCTGCTCGCCAGCTCATTTGCCCATCCACCCTTGAGGGCCGAGTCCTCAGTGGGCCCGGGCCCCCGCGTGCCTGCTTCTCAGAGTGAGGATGCTACCCACACCCTCTGTGTCCCCACTTCAGGGTAACAGATATCACTGTGACTGTGTCGGGTGCGGGCGGATGCCCACCTCTCCCTGCTGCTGGGGCAGCCCTCTCTCCCCACCACCTCTTGCTTGCTTCTCGGCGGGGAGCAGCCGGCCATGCTGCCAGGCGCCTTCCGCTGATGCTACCCACTCGCCTGGGCACACGGCTCTGAGCCTCCTGCTGCCTGGTTACTAATCCCTTCCTGGCTCAACCTCCCCAAGTGCCAGCCCCCACCTGCCCGGCAGTGGCAGAGGACTTTCCGGCTGCTCTGCACACAGTTGGTACTGGAGGAGAGAAAGCTGCCTTGTAAACACGGGCCAGGGCACCATGGAAATGGGGACCAGCTGCTCTCAGAGGGTGTGACAAGCAGACTTGTGTAGGGCCAGGCCTTTACTCCTACTCCACGCTGACTGCCCCAGAAGCCCCCAGAATGGGTTATTGTTGATCAGCAGACCTCTTCCTGGGAGATGAAATTCAAACTTTCTATCAACTGGTCAGATGTGGGCAGATCAATCAGGATAGATGCTGGCCTTCTGGCTAGACCGAAAGGCCTCAGAGTAGGGGCTGGGGTGGTGAGAGCAGTCGGGGACACTTAAGGGACTGGAGCGGTGCTGTTTACGAACCAGTGGTACCTCCCCCTCAGATGGCATCAGCTGGACTTTTCCCCCATCATTTCTGGTTGGTCCCGATGCTGCCACCTCTCAGGGAGCTCTCTGCTACCCCCTTGTGTGCAGTCGCTAGCCTAGCACCCTTTCAAATCGGGCTCATCCCAGAAGCCGAGGGAGGGAGCTGCTACCCATGCCCAGCCTGGCCTTCCTCTGCCTGTGGCTGAAGCACAGGAAGGACCCAGGATCCAGACCACTGCGCAGCACCCCAGTGCCAGGCCCTCGGGCACTCCTGGCTTTCTCCTGGGCTCCCGTGATTCCAAGATGGTACTAAAGGCTGGAAGACTCTTGCCAGAGAAAATAGTATAAATGCATTCAAAGGACAGGATGCCCCATGATGCTAGGGAAAATACATCCAGAGCCCAGAGTGGCAGCCTTGCTCCTGTGGCTAACCTAAGACATGAATCTGGATGAGTCATTTGCCCACACTGAACCTCAGTCTCCCAATCTGTAAAATGAGAAGATTGGACGGGGTGAGCCAGGCATGCCAAACACCTTATACACCACAGTCCTGTGAGGAGGGACTATTTCCTCCCATAGGTAGGGAGGAAACTGAGGCTCAGAAAGGGGAAGTAGCTTGCTCAGGATTACACAGCCAGGAAGGGGCAGAGCAGGGCTGTGTTCATCTGCTCCCAATGCCCACTCCACCGCACTCAGATGACATGAAGCACACAGTCAGTGTCTGATGCTGGTTGGTAAGAGAAGAGAAAGCTCAAATGGGCTGGGCTTGCAGGGAAGTCTTCATGGAGGAGGCTGTCTTGAAAATGACAGAAGTTGAGAGAAAAGTCATTCCAGGTGGGAGAGATACAGTGTAATCGGAGATGCAGAGGCCAGAATTGTCCAGCCATGAGAGTCGTGTCTGGATGACAGAGGAGTGGTGGGAGGTGGGGGTTGATGTAAGAGGAGGGTGAGGTAGCTTGAACGTGATGCCCAGTCCAGCCATAGCAGGTTCCTGAGCAGAAGAGCAGCAGAAGGAGCATTCGGTTCTAGGAGGAAGAGTCAGCCCAGCCATTGGATGGGGGCAGGATGCCTCATAGCTCCCCCTCTCCTCCTGGGGGAAGAGCCCCCTGGAAAAGCCCTCATTTATTCCAGGAGAATCCAAGCCCTGCCGCTTCATTTTCCATCCTCACTCACTGAGGCAGATAATCCAAAGAGTCATTTCAGCTGCTTGGAACAGCAGGGTTGGTTATGTGCTACCTGATTCCTCATGCAGCTGCATTCGGTTGACCCTCACCCTGTTTCCGCCAAGCCTCACGAGAGCTGCCGGACCCTGAGGGAGCTGTCCCTCGTGGCCGGAGTTGAGCGGGTGGGGACGGCAGTGGTGGCGTGGGAAGGCAGGCCAGCGGTCACGGCGGTGCCCCGGGGGCACAGAGCGGAGTGCAGGGGTGAACAGGGGCTCGGGCTTTGGTGGATGACTCGCCCACTGCTCGGGGAACCTGTCTCTGCCCCGGGAGGCCTGGCCCTGCTGGCATTACCCAGATGTGTTGGGAGGGTCCGTCTGGGGTCCTGCCATTTTCAGTAGTGTGTTGTGCTGGGGAAACCCAGAAGGAAGTTAGGGAGCCACATTGCACATGTCTAGACCACTTGCTGGCCTTGACCCCGCCTCCCATGAAATGGCTCCTGCCATAAAACTTGGCATGAAGAATGACCTTGAAGCTGGCCAGTATCCCCTTCAGGGGAACCAAAGACCTTTGTTCTGTGACACAGGAAGGCTCAGGGATGTTGCCCTTGGAGATGCACCTCAGGAGGTTGATGCCACGGGCATTGTACTAATTGCTGGTACACTGTGGGGGGCTCTTACTGGTGTTATCTTGCCCTCTCTACTGGTGAGGAAACGGGTTCCCAGAGGTGATTCCCAGACCATTCCAACCAAGCCATCTGCCTTTAGTGTTCCCTCCTTCCTGCTTCAAAGGATTTTTCAAAATTTTACCATCACCCACCTGTGTTAGAATCTTCTGGGCCGTTCATCTTGCAGATTCCTGGGCAGTACCACGACCCCTTAAGTCAGAATCCCTGAGGCCAGGCCCAGGAGCCTCTATTTTTTTATAAATTCCTCTAGGACATTCCTCCAGACAGTGAAATGTCTTCACTTCCCCGACAACGACCTGCGCCTGATGTCTGCAGGGAAGGAGAGTCTGGTGTAGACAGGGATTTGGAAAAAGCAAGACATCATCAGATAAGATGCCCAAACTCAGACATGGATTAGGACCCATGAAGTGGGGGCTGGGCTGACCCTCAGGAATGTGTTCAGGCTGAGCTAAGCTTTCAGGAAACTTAGAAAGACCCCCAGACCCAGAGTCTGTCTGAGTTTAGCTTCACAACATGAAGCCTGCCTCGGGAAAGCTGATATAGCAAGAAGAAACAGGAACTTAATACTTCAGAGGGGCCCAGGCAGCCACCTTATGGAGACCCCACAGATCCCAAGGCCACAACCCAGGCCTGCTCACTCAACACCTGGCCAGGTGGGCCAGGCGAAGTCAGGGTGGGTCTTCTAGCTGGGCCGGGAGCATCATATATGCCGCTCCCATCAGCCTCTACTACCGGACTAAGACATGGCTTTCCCTGGAGGGAGAAGAGGGAGTAAAGGACCCTGTCTCTACTTGGGGTGTAACAGCCCCTGCTGGAGGAGGGGAACAGGAGAAGGAGGAGGTCAGAGCCAGGACCACATGCACTCTGGGAGCCCCGCTGAGACTGTAAGAGTCTAGTCTAACATTCTGCAGATGAAAGATTCCAAGATTCTAAGATTGCAAGCCCCGTGATTCTAAGATTCCAACAAACGGATTTCAGGCTTTTAAGATTCCATCACCCTATGGTTCTATACTGATAGTTCTTAAAATTTCAAGTCCCATTGTTCCTCATTGGTCCCTAAACCTGAGGGCCCTCGCAGTGACAAGAACACAGAGACAGACATGGGGAGAAAAGCAGCTGAAATCAAATACCAGCAACAGCTCCATTCTTTGAGTCAGAGATGGACCCTAGCAAGGGCCCAGGACCCTCCTTTTGAGTATGATGCTGACTTTCTCTCCTGGGCAAGTGGCAGCATTGCCCATACCTGGCCCTGCCAGTGGCCAGTGGGGTAGTGCCCCAGCTGAGCAGAGCCCTCACACAGGTCACAGTGCCTACTAGCTGGCGCCTAGCTCAGAAGCCAAGTAGGGACCCCAATGTCTCCATCTGGGAGGGAATTTATTTGGGGTGGAACAGCCTCCTCCCTGCCAGAGAGGAAGGTCCAAGGCAAGGGATTTGCTTAGGAAACTGCCCAAGCATACCATCTTACTGTCCAGAGCCAGAGTCCTAACACTGGGCCACCCTAGGGTCTTCCTACAAACCCCAGAACCAGGTGCCTTCCCACTGACACTTGGGATGCAGTGTCCATGGCCGCACAGCCCCTGCCTGATTCCAAGAACCTTCACCCTTTCCAGTGAGGCCACTGCCTATGGAATCTAGAAGGCCAAGGAGGTGCCTCTGGATTGGTTAGAACTCGCGGTCAGTCTGGCTGCCCTCCCTTCCATGGACAGGGATTCTGGTGATCAAGGGGAACAAAGATGAGCCCCGGAGGCCACCCCAGGGCAGGCCTGGCACTGGGACACTCCCTGACAACCAGACTCTTTGGACTCCAGAGAAGAGTAATTGCTGGTTGATCCTGCCCAGCCCGAAATCCTAATCATAGCTGCTATTTCTTGAGTGCCAACGATGTGCCAGGAGACACGCTTAACTTTTTATACACATTGTCTCGCTTAACCCTCACACAACTCTGTGAGACAGGAACAATTAGAATCCCCATTCCACAGACTAGGAAACTCAGAGACGTGTATGGTGGCTTTTCCAGGCCACAGAGCCAGCCAGTGGTCTCTGATCCCAGGATCTGCCCTCAAAAACACTATGCTATGCTGCTACCAGTGGCCCCCACTCAGCCCCACCCCCCGTCAGACCCTTTGCCAATCAAATCCAGATCCCCGGGAGGGGCACTCTGTTCAGGGCACATTTTCTTTGACCATGGCCTCCTGGAGCCACTGTCAGAGCCATGGGCGGTGGAAGTGAGCATTTGGACTCCTCCCTCCACATCCCAGGTGCCCACCCCAGGCTGGGCCATGCAGGCCAGAGCTCTCAGACGGGGACCAGGGGGTCTGACTGGGTTTCACAGAACCCTGTTCCCTTTGGTCACGAGCATGGGTTTTCCTGACAGCGCTGGGGTGTTGGGAAGTGATGTGGCTGGGGTTCCAATGGCTGTGGGTGAGACCCGGTTCCTCCAGCCCCCACTGCTGTGACCAAGGAAATCTCACCAGCTGTGTCCATGAGCAACCCTGATCCTGTTACTCCAATGCCTTTGTAGGAGTATTTTTAGCAGAACCTTTTTTTTCCAAAATAAATGTGAATTGTAAAAATTATTGCTCTGACTCATGGTTGGTTGCTTGGTTGGTTGGTTGGTTGGTTGGTTGGTTGGTTTTCCCACTGAGGTTCCCAGGGAACAAATGGGCACCCTTAAATGTTCTTAGCAGAGTTTTGAAGCATGACTAGTTTTCCAGGGCTAAGAACGGAGCCAGGGCTAGGACTACAATTGGGGTTGGGGTGGGGATTAGTCCTGGGCTGGAATAGGGTGTTGAACTGAAGCAATACTAAGAACACTCGCTCGTGTTTAAGATTTTTGAGGTCTGCCGTCAGGGATCCCAGCCCTGGAATCACAACTCTGCCATTTGTTAGCTGTGCGTCCTTGGAGAGGTCGTATAACTGGCCAAGCCTCATTTTCATGTCTGTAAAATGGGGCAATAAAACCAAACACCTAGAGTGTAGTGAGGATTATATGGGGTGGAGCCTGGGAAGTCCTGAGTACTCACAAATGTCAGCTGTTAGGATCTTGCTGGGCAGGAAGCAGGGTCCATGCCTGTCCTACACTCTGCAGGACAATGCCTGACCCACAGGAGACTCTCCATAAACATTTGTCACATAAATGTCAGTTGAAGTTCTGCTTTTAAAAAAAAAAAAAAAAAAAAAGGCCAGCGGGGATTCAGAGAGGGGTCATGGTCAAATACATTAGGCAAACCCTGGACTTGGGCGAGTTGACCAGATTTACTTCAGGATATTGCAGAGCCTTAAATATGTGTAAAAGGCTCATCTAAAAAGGTGTTCTCATTTGCAGCATTTCCCATTGTGGCAAGAGCATTTCATAGAGCTAGTGTTCCTGGGAGCTGACTTGGAGAACCAGCACTTGGGTGATGCTCTGGGGATTAGAGAGAGAACAGGCCTGCGGCTGAAGTCGGGCCAGGAACATGATGGGGTGGAAGTCCAAGGGAATGGGCTCTAGGAAGCTGTCTTTTGATTCATTCATTCTCGGTGGCAGTTACACAGGTAGACACAGGTTTAAAAAAAACACTGATTTGCAAGAATGGGTGGTCAGGGAAGGGCTCACTGAGGTGACAGGCGAGTAAGCATCGGAGGGAAGGGTGCAGTGAGCGGCTCGCTGAGGAAGGAACCGTGCAGGCAGGACAGCAGGAGCAAAGGCCAAAGGACACCTGGCATGTTCGAGGAGCAGCGAGGAGGCCAGGGTGGCTGAGGCAGAGAGAACAAGAGGAGAGTGGGAAGAACTGGGGTCCTCTGTAGGCCGTGATAAAGACTTCAGCTTTTCTTTGAATGAGACGAAGGCCCTGGAAGTGTTTGAGAATGCGACTGCCATGATGTAACTTGTAGAAGGATCACTCTGGGTGTTCTGTAGACTGACGGCTGAGAGTGTATCAGTCAGGGCTCTCCAGAGAAGCAGAACCGCTAGGAGATATATTAAGAGATTTATTTCAGGGAATTGGCTTACATGATGTGCCGGGCAAATCCAGAGGCTGCAGGGAGGCTGAAAGACTAGAAACTCTCCAGCAGGAGCCGCTGCTGCATTCAGAGGCAGATCCCTTCTTCCTTAGGAACTGCAGTTTTGCTTTTATGGCCTTTCACTGATTGGATGAGGCCCACCCATGTTATCAATGGTAATCTCCTTTACTTAAAGTTCACTGATTGTGGATGTTAACCACATCTACAAAATACCTGCATAGAAACACCTATGAGCATTTGAATAACCAAGTATTTTAGCCTCATCTCATTGACACAGAAAGCTAACCATCACAGGGGGTAAGGGTGGAAGTGGGGAGACAGGAAATCACTATAATAACCCTGTAGGGAGAGGATGATGGCTTGGAAATGGCCAGAAGAGCAGAGGTGGTGAGAAGGGATTGGATTACAGCCTCAGTGTGAAGGTGAAGGCAGCATGACTTGCGGATGGAATGAGTGAGAGAGAAAGCAGGGATCCAGGAGTCTGGCCTGTGCAACAGCACAGACAGAACTGCCACTAATTGAGATGGGCAGACTACAGGAGGCACTGGTCTGGAGTGAGACTGACAGTTCCCTTTTGGACATAAGGCAGAGATGCCTCCTAAACATCAAGTAGGCAGTTGGACAGGAGTTTGGAGTCAGTGGAGTAGCTAGAGGTAGAGATACAACTTAGGGAGTCCAAGGTTTGTCCAGGGAAGTATCGTAAAGCCAGAAAGGAACAAAGAAGAGACAATGGCGATGACCCAGGGGCCGAAGCTGTGTAGACAATGCGATACTACCATACACCTGTTAAGGGTGTTAAGCCTGCTAATACAAGTTACAGACTAGAACATATTTGCAAACCAGGGACTAGTATCTAGAATACGTAAAGAACCCTCAAAAGTCAACAATTTCTTAAAAATCCAATCAGGAAATGGGCAAAAGACATAAAGACACATTTCACTGAAGAGGATATACAGATGGCAAAAAAGCACATGAAAAGGGATTCAACGTCATTCATTATTAAGAAATTACAATTACAAAAGTAGTAATAGTGACAATATCAAATGCTGGCACAAATGCAGGGTAACTATATACATATATAACTCTGTGTGTGTGTGTGTGTGTGTGTGTGTGTGTGTGTAGATCAGTTATACATTGCCAATTGGAATTTAAAATGGTACAGCCACTCTGGAAAAACAGTTCATTAGTTTCTCAAAAAACAAACAAAAGCAAAACAAAACAAAACCTTACCATACGGCGCATCAGTTGCACTCCTGGGCATTTGTCCCAGAGAAATAAAAACTTATGTTCACACAGATACCTGTAAACAAACGTTCATAGCAGCTTTATTCGTAATAGCCTAACATTGGAAACAAGCCAGACATCCTTCATCAAATGAGTGGTTAAATAATCTGTGGGGCACCCATACCATGCAAGTATTTACTCTACAACAAAAAGAAAAAAAGCTATTGATACTTGCAACCACTTGAAAATCTCCAGAGAATTATGCTGAGTGAAAAAAAAATCCTCCCCAATTACATATTGTATGACTCCAAACATATAATAGTCTTGAAATGACAAAATTACAGAAATGGAAACCAGATTGGTAGTTGCTAGGAGTTCAGGAAGGGGTTGCGTTGATAAGCGAGTGGGCATGGCTAGAAAAGGGCAAGAGGGATTCTTGTGCCGATGAAAATGTTCTCTATCCTGACTCTATCAATGTCAACTCACTTATGATATTGTACTATAGTTTTGCAAGATGTTTCCATTGGAGGAAACTGGGTTAACCGTACACTGGTTATTTCTTTCAACTGCATGTGAATCTACAATTACCTCAAAATATAAATTTTAATTTTTTAAAGGCCATGCAAAATACAAGCTTAAATTTTGTATTAGATCCAACAGGCATAAAATTCATGAAAATTTTAGAACTTCTGCTCTTCACCGTAAGACATCATTAAGAAACTGGAAAGGCAAACCAAAGACTGAAGGAAAATATTTGCAATACCAGGTCTGACAAATAACTTGTATCCAGAGCATATAAAGAACTTTTACAACATAAGCAATACAATGCAATTAAAACCACAGTGAGATAGGACTTCACAACCGCTAGCATGCCTAAAGTTGGAAAGACTGACATGCTAAGTTGGTTTTTTTTGTTTTTTTGACAATGCTAAGTTTTTACAAAGATGTGGAGTAAGAGAAGTGTCACATATTGCTGGTGGAAATGTAAAATAGTACAAGTGCTTAGGAAAACTGCATGTCTTATCTAGATATTTACCAAAAGAAATGAAAGCGTGTATTCACAAAAAGACTTACATAGGAATGCTTTTTCATAATAGCCCAAATCTGGAAACAACCCAAATGTCCATCAACAGGTGAACGGACGGTACCCATAGAGTGGAACGCTACTTAGCAATAAAAAGGAACAAACCTTTGATACACACAAAGATATGGGTGAAACCTCAAAAACATCATGCTGGGGTGGGAGGAAGACATACCCAAAAGGCTACACTGTATGATTCCATTTGTTTGAAATTCTAGAACAGGCAAAACTAATCAACGGTGATAAAAGTAGATCAGTGGCTGCGTACAGAAAAGGGGAGACAGCAAAAGAACAGGAAAGAAGTCTGGGGGATAATGGAAATTTTCTGTATCTTGATTATACTGGGCATAAGTATTTGTCAAAGTCATGGAACTGTACCCTGATAACGTGTGTATTTCATTTTATATAAATTAAAACTCGGTAGGGTTGATTTTTAGTACAAAGACAAAATACAAGTCCAAAAAGGATTCTGTCAACTTGCTATGGAAGTTTCTACATGCTTACTCTAGATTTCTGTACTTAACTCCTCCACCCCATGGATAAGGTACAGTTCAAAGCCCAGCTATAGTCCGTGGACCACGCTCTGAGTAGCAAAGGCCCTGCCCCACTGTGCCAACTACTCGGGTTCTCTAACACATCTCCCCAGCTCCACCTTCCAAATCTAGACGGGGAAAGCCGGGAGGCCTGACTGGGGGAGGCTCTGGACAGAGCCCGCGGTCACTGGGTCTTGAATACGGGCTTGCGCTGCAGCCGCAGCACCCGGTAGGTGTTCAGGCCCGGCACGTCGAAGCCAGGGGACAGTCCGTGGCGGTCCAAGGGGTAGAAGTTGACGAGCTGCCCGTGCTGGGCCTCGAGGGAGAGCCAGGCGTCGCCGAGCGGCAGCGCGCACGGGAACTCGCGGGCGACGCGCAGCTGGAAGACGCGGCCGCGCAGGTGACGCAGCGCCAGCGTGCGGAACGCGGGCGGCACCAGCGCCTCGACGCGGGGCCCGAACTGGCGCAGGCGCAGCTCGCCCTCGGGCCCGGGGCGCACCTCGTAGAAGGTCTGGTTGGCGAAGGTGAAGTAGCCCACGAAGGGGCGCGCGCTGGGCGGCGGGGCGGGGCTGGGCTCGGCCTCGCGGAGGGCCCTTTCCATGGCGGGTAGAAGCACGTCATAGGCCTGCGCCACCAGGTCGCGCCCAGGTGGCCGCGGCCCGGCCAGGAGCAGCACGAGGCTCAGGCGCAGCGGCGGCACCAGGGAGAAGGTGGCGGCGTAGCCGTCCAGGTCGCCGTCCTTGCGCACCACGCGGTAGCCCCCCTGCGCGTGGAACTCCCACGGTGTGCCCGTCTCGTTGGCGAAGTAGGCGCCCGAGCAGGCCAGCAGCGGCGCCAGCAGGGTCTTGACCGCGTCGGGCCGCAGGAGCCGGGGCCCGCCGCCCAGGAGCACCGTGGCCAGCTTGGCCAGGTCAGCCGGGGTGGAGTACATCTGGCCGGACGGCCGGTACCAGCCCAGGTCGTAGAGCGGCGCCGGGCGCCCGCTGCCATAGAAGCCAGCCGCCAGGCGGGCGCGCACCGGGGGCGTGAGGTCGAAGCCTGTGTCCTCCATGCGCAGCGGTTCCAGCACGTTCTCCAAGACCCAGCGCTGGTAGTCACCCTGAGCCGTGTGCGCTGCCAGGACATGGGCCAGAAGCGAGAAGGCCAGAGTGCTGTAGTGGCACCTGGAAGAGGAGGGGTGGAAACTGGGATGTGGCCCTGGAGGAGTATGGCCAGGCCCTGAAGAGCCCTGCCCCACCTGCTCAGACCGAAATGTCACCAGACTTTCGTTGGACTGGGTGGGGTTGAGAAAGAACCTGCTTCACTGCATCCCAGGTGATCAGACCCAGCAGAGACTCCAGAGATCACTGAATACAAGCCACTATCCTACCTCTGGGAAGACTAAGGACCAGAGAGGGGCAGAACTGCCCAGAGTCACACAGCAACATGGGGATGAGCTGGACACAGCAACGCACCTGGGAAAGTGGTAAAACAAATCTTATTGGTCCTTTATACTTTAGTATGATTTATTTTATCAAATGGAAAGCTAGAGTCCTGGGGCGCCTAGCTGGCCCTGTCGGTTAAGCATGAGACTCTTGATTTCAGCTCTGGCCATGATCTCACAGTTGGTGGGCTCATAGCAGCGCAGATCCTGCTTGGGATTCTTTCTCTCCCTCGCTCTCTCTGCCTTTCCCCTGCTCATTCTCTGTCTCCCTCTCTCTCTCTCAAAATAAATAAATAGAACTTTAAAAAAATGTTCACTGTTCACTCACAAGAATGCATGCCACATGAGGAACAGTCTGGTTGTATTTGCTCCCTGCTGTATCTCAATAGGTAGACGTGGTATCTTAGTTGAGTAGATGCTTGATAAAAGTTGAGCTGGTGAATGGACAGAATATGGGGTTCACACAGATCTGAATCTGGGCCCAGCTTCCCCTGCCCCTTGTGCCCGCCTGTCTGGGCCCCCCTGTGGAATAGGGGGTGTATTCAGGGATCCCTGCATCTGCCCTGACTCCAGCCATCTAGGGGGAGGTGACTCAGGCCCTCCCCTAGGAGGGGGGTGTCACCTCTGGAGGTTCCTAATGTTGGTGGGGCCTCAGACACACTCCTCACCTGGTTCCCGGGTCTGCGACCAGCACATCATCCTTGAGCAGGCTCAGGGCCTCCTGGGTGCTGCCCCTCCACAGCAGCGAAGTGGAGCGGAGCCTTCTGGGCAGCCCTGGGGAAGAGCAGTGATCAGAACTGCTGTGCCCAAGGCACCTGGGTGGTTCAGTCGGTTGAGCGTCTGACTTCGGCTCAGGTCATGATCTCACAGTTTGTGGGTTCAAGCCCCACATAGGGCTCTGTGCTGACAGCTCAGAGTCTGGGGCCTGATCTAGATTCTGTGTCTTCCTCTCTCTCTGCCCCTACCCCACTCATTCTCGTTTTCTCTCTCTCTCTCTCTCTCAAAAATAAACATTTTAAAAAATAAAAAAAAAAACTGCTGGGCCAGCTGAAGAGGGGATAGTGAGCCCCCAGATGCACTCCCTCCCCCACCTTCCATGCATTGAGAGCTAATGACTGCAAAATCACTTAAAAAAGAAAAGAAGAAGTCTACCATGGACTCTGATCCTGCCTGTGTTTTATTGGGCAAGTCCCTTAACCTCTCTGACCCCCAGTCCCCTTATCTGTAACACAAGGGAAATAATTTAATTTCCTATATCATGGGGCTCATTTGAGAATCTGGTGAGATAAAATGCCTAGCTTGGGGCCTGGTCATAGTAACTGCTCAAAAAAAATCATTGTTGGGGCACCTGGATGGCTTAGTCGGTTAAGCATCCGACTTTCGCTTAGGTCATGATCTCGCGGTTTGTGGGTTCGAGCCCCGCGTCAGGCTCTGTGCTGACTGCCAGTTCAGAGCCTGGAGCCTGTTTCAGTCTGTGAATTCCTCTCTCTCTGACCCTCCCCTGCTCACGCTGTCTCTCTCTCTCCTAGAAATAAATAAAAAATATTTAAAAAAAAATCATTGTTAGCATCAACCCATAGAAGTTTGATTCCATAACATTTTTGAGGTCGGTTCCCAAACAGGTGTCGCGGAACTGGCTTCTCTGACCACTCGGAATTTTGTGTTTACTCAATGCGACAAGTATTGGAAGGATTACAGGATGGGGATTCTTCCCGTCCCTCCACTCAGCGATAGTCTTCAAGCATCCCTGTTGTTCTGGGGACTGTTCTGGGTCCTGGGCATTCAGTAATGTGAACGCAATAAAGTCCTTACCCACATGGAGTTTCCATTCTAGTGATAGATAAATACTCAAGCTATGGAGTATTTGCATGTAAGAAGGGAGGGATGGTTGTTTTATACAAGGTGAGCAGAGGAAGACCTCACAGAGAAGGGGACCCTTGAGCAGGAGAGAGATGGAGGAGGTGAGGGGGAGAGCCAAGCAGCAGTGTGAGGAGAGAATGTGTCACGCAGAGGGAACAGCAAGTGAAAAGGTCCTGAGGCAGGAATGTCTTGGCTTGTTTGAGGACCAGTGTGGAACAGCCAGTGTGGCTGAAGAGGAGTGAGAAGGGGAAGATTTTGGAGGTGAGAGATACTGGGGGTGCAGGCACCAGGTACCATGGGGTGCTATAGGGTGCTGGAAGGTCTTGGCCTTTTCTCTGAGAGTAGGATGACTCTCAGTTTGGGCTCAGATCGTGATCTCCAGGTTCATATGTTTGAACCCCATATCTATCTCTGCACTGACAGTGTGGAGCCTGCTTAGGATCCTCTCTCTCCTCTCTCTGTCCCTCCCCCTGCTTGTGTGTGCGCGCGCTCTCTCTCTCTCTCTCTCTCCCCCAAAATAAATAAATAAACTTAAAGAATGGCAGGTAAGCACCTGGGTGGCTCATTCAGTTAAGCATCTGACTTCAGCTCATGATCTTACAGCTCATGGATTCAAGCCCCGTGTTGGGCTCTGTGTTGACTCTGAGCCTGAAGCCTGTTTCAGATTCTGTGTCTCCCTCTCTCTCTGCCCCTCCCCTGCTTACTCTTTCTCTCTCTTTCTCTCTCTCTCAAATAAATAAACATTAAAAAAAATTTTAATAGCAGGCATATCTATGTTCATTTAGTTTATATAAATATAAAGTAATATGTACATTACACTTTCTTATACATATTCATTCATACACATATGTGCACTGTATGTGTGTATATTATTTTATTTATTCATATGGTAGCATATAATATATGCTGCTTGAGCTTTTTTCCCACTTAACACTGTATCTTATTCCATCTCAGTACATAGAGAACATTATTCCCCTTTTTTCTAAGGCTACACCTTATTTGATTGTATAGCTGTGTTACTGTTTATTTAGCCACTCCCCTGCTTCTAGATACATAGTTATTTCAGTCTTTTGCTATCACAAACAGCGCTGCAGTGAATGCACGCATACCTCATGCCACACGTGTGTGAATACATCTGTAAGAGAATTTCCTAGAAGGGTTATTGCTGAGCCAAAGAATGTATGCATTTTTACTTGTGAAAGATACTACCAAGTGTCCCCCATCCAGGTTGCATCAATGTAAATTCCCACCACTGATGTAAAGAGGATCTAGTTCACCATAACCTCACCAACCCAGTGCACCCACCATTTTGGCCTTTGCCAAGGGAAAAATGTCTCTCAGTGGTTTTAATTTGCATTTATGTTGTTATGAATGAAGTTGGACATCTTTTAATATGTTTTCATAGTCTTTTTTTTTCTTAATTTTTTAACATGTATTCATTTTTGAGAGTGAGAGAGACAGAGCATGAGTGGGGGAGGGGCAGAGAGAGAGGGAGACAGAATCTGAAACAGGCTCTAGGCTCTGAGCTGCCAACACAGAGCCCAACGTGGGGCTGGAACCCACAGACTGTGAGATCATGACCTGAGCTGAAGTCTGACGCATAACCCACAGAGCCACCCAGGCACCCCTGTTTTCATAGTCTTAAGGGCCATTTGTATTTCCTTTGCTGTGAATTGTCTATTCGGGTCCTATTCTTCACCCGTTTTTCGTTAGATTCTTAGTCTTTGTATTGATTTGTACATAATCTTTGTATATTGAGGGAAATTGTCTTCATTGTAGAACAGTGTGCAAGTACTGACTTGTTCTTGACCTCATAAGCAGATCTTGACTTTCAACCTGCCAGCTGATCTTGACTTGTCCCCCTGACCTAAACCCCCAGATTTTGCCCCAGCTTTTCCCTCACCAGATCCTCCTACCAGTGGCCCACCATCCAGGGCGGGTGAGAAGGAGGAGTGGCCGGCCTGGCCACACCAAAACCTGCTGCTCAGTTCCCGCGCCTGAAATGGTCTGGATTGAACTGCGGAAATTCAGGGTTGCTCACCCGAGAGCTGGCTGGCCATCCTTCGGAGGGTGACAGACGAAGGCCTGGGGGCTGGGCCCACCTTCTCCAACTCATCCATCGAGCTCTGTTGTTCCGGGGCTGAGGCCACGCCCAGCGGGTTGTTAATGGTGAAGGTGCTGGCATACCGCTCCAGAGGGTCATCTAGAGAAGCTACGATGCCCTCCTCCCACAGCCGGTACAGCATAAGGACTGGAAAGATCTTAGAGATGCTGGAGATCCTGACGGGTGCAGAGGACGTGCCGTTGGCCTCACAACCTCATCCTGCACCCCAGGCCCCAACGTTCTAATGCTGTAGGAAAGCACTGACTCCACCCTATTCAGTGTCTCAGGCGGAGATTCACTGGTCCCTGTAGAACTGCCTTTGGGATGTTCAAGAACACAGTACGGTGGTAGGAAGACCTGCCCCACGCCAGGCCTTAATCCAGGCCCTTCCTATTCCGGGACAGTTGTAGGTTGGGACTCTCACTAGCCGAGTGGTCTTGGGCAAGTACCAGATCTTTCTCGGATTGTGTTTCATTGTCCGTTTCACAAGTTGTGGAAAAGATTGAGTGAGGCTGAGCATGTAAAGTGCTTGGCGCCATACCTGCAGGTAGGTAGGAAGTGTGCAGGAAGTGATAGCAATACAGTTGTGGGCCCATGCCTGGCGCCTGGCCGGGGGCTGGGGGGGGTCGGTGGGGGACACAGTGTGCATGGAGCCTCTGTAATCCTCAGTGTCTCTGGGAGTGAACTTTGCATTGTCAGCTTTGAGGATCCTGCAGGCAGCATCTAGGAGGGGAGACTCGGTGTGCAGCAGAGGGTCCCAGGTTTCTTCCACCGGGACCACTACAGCCAGCTGACAGGGGCCTGGGGCAGGGGCCCAGGAACTGGTTACAGTTCCTTTGTGGCACGTATAAGGGAGTGTGAGAGGGGACACAAGGAGCGTTTTCTAGTTAGGGAGGTTCTGGCCTAAGGGCTCTCCAGAAGGGATTCCTTCCTGACCTATTACCGGAGTGGTGTGATGTTGGGCACTCTTTGGTCCTCTCTGGACCTCAGTCTCCTCATCTATAAAATTGTCAGGACTTAATAAAGGGCTCTGGCAGCTTGGACCCCCAGAGATTATTCTCTAGAGTTCCCCTACCTCCTAGGTCTCCCTTGTCCTCCTGTCCCACGCCCCCCTCCACACACCCCTGGAGGTCACCCAGCTGACCGGTACATGGTGTACTCATTGGGGGGCCCAGAGGCCGGGTCTGATCCGTTCTTCCTCCCAAAGTTCCCAGTCCAGAGCACCGTGTCATTGTGGATGACAACTGCAGACATGGCGGCCAGGCCCGGGGCAGACAGTGCCTGACGCAGGATCCTGTCCACCTTGGAGGAGAAGAGCAGGGGGCTCGGAGCGCCAGTGCAGAGGCACGCCCCTCCTGTCCCACGTGCCCTGCCCATTTCCATGCCACACCGCGCACACAGCGCCCCGTGCCTGGACCCCTCCATTCTCAGCCCCCCATTGCTGGAGCCTCCGGACCTCAGGTTCTCAAACCCCCTGGGAAGGGATCCCCCTGCACACCCAGTTAAAACCAGAACAACTCCTCTAAATTTGTTTCTTTGTAGGACTTCCTCATAAGATTTTTGTTCAAAGAAACATTTGTTTGGGAAGATGTAAAAGGAAGGAGGGGTTAAACTACTGATGTAGTTGAGCCCTTGTCTGCTGCCCTAGAAAACCTCAAAAAGGCCTGGTCTGACCCCGTAATGTTGGAAGATTCACTATAGAGGGTCCCTAGGCCCTTTCTGAACATTTATTGAAAAGACATTGTTTTCAATAATGAAATACAGTGACAATGATAGCAGCCAAAGTTATTGGACACTTGGAATGTGCCAAGCACAATATAAAGTGATTTTCATGCATTGTCTCATTTAATCCGCATAACAAGCCAGTGCTAATTTCTCCCTGTTTTACAGATGAGAAGATTGGCTCTATGAGATATGAAGTGACTTGCTCACATGGGTAATGGTTAGTGGAGTCAGGATTAGGACCCCATGCTAACTCCGGCCCTGGGTCCCAATTAACTGCCAGGCCACCTTGCCGAGTGATTTTACAGATCCAGAGTTGAGCTCTGTCCACGTGTGGTTTCCACCCCCTCACTGACTTTGTATCTCTGTGCCTCAGTTTCCTCTGTAGACAGATTCACAAGGCATTCGTATCAAGCAGCTACCGCGTGCGAGGTGCCCACTAGAAGGCGGCTACGGTTATTGTTGCTCTTTCTTGTTTTAATTACCACGACCCTGGAGCCTCATAGCACCCTTCTGCTCCCTCTCCTTCACTCAGGCTTTTCAGGTACTTGCAGACGGTGATGGTGTCTCCGTGTTGGCCCAGGCCTTCTCTTACATGGACACGTCACCTTCCTTCCATTCAGCCATTCCTTGGATGTCTGTGTCACTTCCCTCCACCGTGCTGCTGCGTGTACACTTCCCGTCGTGTTCCATTTGTCTGCATGTCTCCTATGGTGAGTGAGCTGCCCAACAACCCCTCTGCCCAGCGTCAGGCCGTCATGCAGTGACAGGAATTGTGTTGGGGGGGGGGGTGTTTAATTACTGTTGCAGTGGCCTCTGTGATGTGGGTTCTGTCCTCCTCCGCCATCTCACCTTTCTCCCTCCCCCACCTGTGACCCCAGCAGCCTGCATTTTCTCGTGGCTCTGTGTGTGTGCCTTGCACTCCCTCTGCCGCCTCTGGACCTGTGCACACGCTGGTCCCACTACCCGGAGCACACACTTCCCTCCCCCAGGCCCCTTACCATATATGCACATCACCTGGGTACCTCCTCCTATTTGTTCACATCTCAGTTTAGACACCATTCCCGGGGGCGTCCGAGTGGCTCAGTCCACTAAGTGTCTGACTTCAGCTCAGGTCATGATCTCACTGCTCGTGAGTTTGAGCCCCACATTGCTGGGCTCTGTGCTGTCAGGTCACAGCTCAGAGGCTGGAGCCTGCTTCAGTTTCTATCTCCGTCCTTCTTCCCCTCCCCTGTTCACGCTATGTCTCTCGCTCGCTCTCTCTCTCTCGCTCTCTCTTTCTCTCTCAATCTCTCTCTCAAATATGAAATAAAACATTTTTTTAAAAATCAGACGCCATTCCCTCCAGAAGCCTTGCCTGACCCCAAAGCCAATTTCTGTGTGCCCCCTGACTGTCCCCTCACTCTTACCCTTGTACTAGAGATGTCATTTGTCTTGGCTATGCTGTCGTGTCCAGACTGGTAGCTTCCTGAGAGCAGGATGTATCTTCTTCCTGCCGTGTCCCTGACGCCTAGCCCAGAGTAGGCACTCAAGGATTAAATGTTGAATGCCCGAGTAAATGTCACTTTAGCACACGGAACGCGCCCTCCCCTTCATCTCCGGGCTGAGCACATATACCCAGTTCCCTCTGGGGTCATCACCCACCTTTTCCAGGGCCTCCTTCAATACAGGGAGGGGGTGGGCCAGCGGCACGGGCTCGGGGTGCCGGGGACACATCTTCACAGGGGCAGAGGCCACCTCTGGTCCCAGTGACCCTAGAAGGAGCATCACATGGTGAGTGGGCAGGGAGAGGTCAGGGCGGGAGTCTAGGGATCATCCCAGAAGACGTGGAAAGTGGCAGCAGAGGCCAGAGCCATGCCTCGGGGCCGGCCCTCGCGGCTGGCAACGGCCTCACCGGGAGACAGGTAGCAGGGCACAGCGGCCCACCATGGGGTGTCTGCCGGGGACAAGGCGCAGCCCCGCACCTGCCGCCTGATGACAAGGCCACAGCTCCTGGCTGGCAGCCCTTCTCTCTGGTATCACCAGCTTCCTTCTTCCGTGTAGGCAGCAGAACTAGGGAAGTTCCAGCCCCTTGGGACAGGCTCTGTGTCTCTAGTTCAGATTATATGTTTGGGTGGAGAAGTGGACTTGGGCCCCACTTAGGCGTCAGGCCTCCATCGCAGGGACAGTGCCTCTGTCACCAGAGCCGTGTGTCTGGGATATCAAGTCTCAGCCCCGTTCTGCTTTGGTCCAGGTGTATGGCTTCCTTGGAACCTCTGGGGAGAAGGGGTGGATCCTCACAGGGCACGACTCAGGCTGAGAGAGTGTCGCATGGGCCGCAGAGCTCCCCTCATCCTCGAAGAACAGTGTAGGGTAGTGAGGGTCTAAGCGCCCAGAGAAGCTGCACGCTTCTCGAATCCTACCCAGAACTGAGAGGAGCCTTTTTGCGGGAAGCTTACTATTGCCATTAATTCCTCCAGCTCCTCCCAGCTCTTGAATCGGGCTGGCTTTGTGACTTCATCAGGACAAATTAATTGCGCGCCTTCCAAAAATCAGGGCTTCATCAGCCTTTGCTCCCTGGGAACACTGCCCCCGGGTGGACAAGCCTGGGATAGCGGCCTTGAGAGCAGGTGTGCTCCTGGAGGGATTTGCCTGGGTGACTTGCCCCCTGCATTGAAAAAGCCCTGGTTAGACCAGCGGCAGAACTGGCAGAAAGCCCACAGAATCATGACCAGTAATAAATTGCTGTTTTGAAGTTAGTTGGTTGAGGAGGTGGGGGGAGGGGGTTTTTTCCCCAGCATCAGATAACTGATAGATAAGGTCCCAAACAGAAAAATTACAAACCGTAAGGAAGATCTCTCAACAGCTTGATGACATAGGTTTAATCATTAGAGTAGAGAGGTCTCAGCCAGAACCTAAGGTTTGCTCAGCCTGGGACTCAGGCAGGGCTGGTGCCCACAGCCCTGTGTTAACATGCACGCGCACGGGGTGCTGGGTGGCTCCGTTGGCTGAGCATCTGACTTCGGCTTAGCTCATGATCTCACAGTTGGTGGGTCCAAGTCCTGCATGGGGTTTTCGCTGCTCTCAGTGAGGAGCCCGCTTCAGATTCTCTGTCCCCCCGCCCCGACCCTACCCCACTGGCACGCTCTCTATCAAAAATAAGACACTAAAATATACACATGTGCACAAAAAGTCACCTGAAAATCTTAAAACACATATTTGATTCAGTAGATATGGGACGGGGCCAGGACGTCCTCATTTCTTTTTTTTATTTTATTTTTTTTAAGGAGAATCACCAAGGATTCCCCTTTTTTTTTTTAATTTTTATTTATTTCTAGGAGAGAGAGAGAGAGCGTGAGCAGGGGAGGGTCAGAGAGAGAGGGAGATACAGACTCTGAAATAGGCTCCAGGCTCTGAGCTGGCAGTCAACACATGGGCTGGCCCCGACATGGGCCTCGAACCCACGAACTGCGAGATCGTGACGTAAGCAAAAGTCGGACGCTTAAGTGACTAAGCCACCCAGGCGCCCCAGGACGTCCTCATTTCTAACAGCCTCTCAGGTGGTGCCCTTGCAAGGGAGAGGCCATAGGTCACTGTGGTCAGTGAACCCAGGCAGGTCCATGAGCTGTTTGTTTCCCATTTGTGACAAATTAAGTACAAAATTTGAGCACACACATTTAGAAACTTCTATAGCAGTTTGATGCAGTAATTTTGTGTGGAGTCTTAAAACTTGGGCTTCTATTTTGTAGGGGTTTTTTTCCATTTAATTTCATTTGTATGTATTTACAGTAATACTGGTCTGCTTTGGATTGGTACTTTGACGGTTTGAGAAGCATGGTCCTATAGGACAGGCTGACCTGCTTACTTGAGGACTGTTTGCTTGAGGGACTAAGAAGCCCCTGATAAAAGAATTTACCCTAGAAAGAACGGGTTGGGGTGGGAGAGGAAAAAGCCGGCAAGAAAATAAAAGGAGCCACTTTTGCAAAATGTCTCTGTGGGATTTTGGGAGTCCAGGCCACCTAATCGAGCCTTGGGCATCCGTAACACAGAGGACCGGAGAGAGACATTCTCCCCAGCTTTAGCAGAGAACTGGGATTCTGGACCATCCAGGTTGGAGGATGCAGGGGTTGCTATAGCAACAAAGGGCCTGGTGGACGTTACCAGCCGTGGTGGTGGCTCACTAGCCACGCCTTGACCAGCCCAGGATGGAGAGGCTCCAAGAAGTGGCAGCTTCTGTCCATGGACACCTCGTTGTTCCTCCCAGGGTCTTAGATAAAGCTGGGGGAAGATCTTTAAAGGATTGGGGGGGGCAGGGATAGGGGCTGGAGATCCTACCATGGGGGCTGAAGATCAGGCAAGATCTTATTGTACTTATTGGGAGACCCTGAGTTTTACAGACAGACTGGGTGGTTTAAGGAAACCCCAGTGGCATTAGGATCTTCATTTTATACACAAGGGTGGGGCGCCTGGGTGGCTCAGTCGGTTAAGTGTCCGACTTTGGCAGGTCATGATCTCCCGGTCCATGAGCCCGTGTCAGGCTCTGTGCTGACAGCTCAGAACCTGGAGCCTGCTTTATATTCTGTGTCTCCCTCTCTCTCTGCCCCTCCCCCACTCACAGTCTGTCTCTCTGTGTCTCTCAAAAATAAATGTTAAAAATTTGAGAAAAAAAAAGAATTATACACAAGGGTATCAAAACACAAGAAAGGTCGCGTGACTGGTCCAAAGCTACACGGCTCATGAGAGTTGCAGTCAAAATGAAGCCAGAGCTTCTGAGTCTAAATCTTGTGGTCTTGCCCTTACACCGAGCATCAGCTCCAGGCCCCCAGGACCCTTGGGGGTGGGAAGGAAGTTGAGGATGCGTGTGCACTTACTGGTGTCCAGCTTGGGGAGGTGATACTGCCACAGGAAGCAGCCAGTCATAACCACAGAGAGCAGGAAGAAGAGGCTGCAGAAAGCTGGGAAGAGCCACTTCTTTCTCACTTTCGGCAGGCTGGGCCGCCGAACCACCTGGAAGGGGCAGGACACAGCACGGCCCTGTGGGTCAGCCCGAGGGAGGCAAGAGAGGGACCCTGCCGTGCCTTGGGTTCACCCAGACATCACGAAGGCCCACGGCTTGGAATATCACACCTGTAAAACCAAGTCCTTCCTAGTGTGACCCCTTCAGCAGCTATGCCACAAGTATCTCTGCACCCCCGGGCTTTTGCATAGCCCGTTTCCTCTGCTGGGCATGCCATCTCTCTCCTGTGCGCTTAGTGAAATATCTGAGACCAGCTGAAATGCCGCCTCCTCCACGAAGCCTTCCCCAGGCCTCCTCCAAGGCACTTTGCACAAGCCTCCATTATGGTGCGAGTCCAGCTCTCTAAAACAACAGCTGTTCAACTACTATTAGCTGGTGTACATGATGGAGTGTGAGTTCTCCAAGCGCAGGGCACTCACCACTCAATCTGTTAGATCTTAACATTTTACCCTGTTTTCCTCATATCTCTACATTAAAAAAAAATTTTTTTTAACATTTATTTATTTTTGAAACAGGGAGAGACAGAGCACGAGCTGGGGATGGGGGGAGAGAGAGAGGGGGAGACACAGAATCGGAAGCAGGCTCCAGGCTCTGAGCTGTCAGCACAGAGCCTGATGCGGGGCTAGAACCCACAAACTGTGAGATCATGACCTGGGCCGAAGTCAGGTGCTTAACCGACTGAGCCACCCAGGCACCCCTATATCTCTACATTTTAAAAAGTACCACATCAAGGGCGCCTGGGTGGCTTAGTCGGTTAAGCGTCCGACTTTCGCTTAGGTCATGATCTCGCGGTTCATGGGTTCGAGCCCCGCGTCGGGCTGACTACCAGCTCAGAGCCTGGAGCCTGTTTCAGTCTGTGACTCCCTCTCTCTGACCCTCCCCTGTTCACGCTGTCTCTCTCTCTCCTACAAATAAAAAAAAATTTTAAAAAATTAAAAAAAAAAATAAAAATAAATTTAAAAAAGTACCACATCAGCCACTTGTTTAGTTTATGGTCTGTTCATCCCAACCCATTAGAAAACACGGATTCGTTCTCTCTCCTTCTCCCTCTCTCTGTGCTCCTGCCCTGCCCATGCTCACATCCTCTCTCCCACCCTCTCAAAATAAATAAATAAACATTTCCGCCTGGGTGCTGGATGGCTCAGTCGGTTAAGCATCCGACTCTTGGTTTTGACTCAGATCACGATCTCATGGTTCATGTGATGGAGCCCCATGTCGAACTCTGTGCTGACAGCCTGGAGCTTGTTTGGGATTCTCTCTCTCTCCCTCTTTCTCTGCCCCTGCCTTGCCCATGCTCTCGCTCTGTCTCCATCTCAAAAGGAAGGGAGGAAGGGAAGGAAGGGAGAGAGGAAGGAAGGGAGGACGGAAAGAAGGAAGAAGACAAAGATTCGTGTTTGTTTTGCTCCCTGTGGTATTCTTACTGCCTACAACAGTCCCTTGGAACATAGCAGACCCTGATAAATAATTGGCGAACAAATGAATGGATGGATGAAAATAAAACATTCTAGGTGGAGGTGAAGCCCCTTTTGTACCTTTTTGTGCCAATCTCCTCCCCTTCTTCTCAGATGGAATGCCCATTCTGATCTTGGTGTTTATTACCATGCCTCTGTTCATTCATTTACTATGTGTTCGTGCATTCGTAAACAGCACGTAGTATCACTTTGCACATTTTTATGCTTATGTAAAATATATCCTACCGTGCTCTCCTCCTGAAACGTGATCCCCCCCGTATGGTACATGTATTCTGTATTATTCAATTTAACTTCTGTAGAGTATCCTGCCGTACGAATATACTTCAGAGTACACTAGTTAGAGCATGGCGTCTGGGACCAGGCTGCCTTAAGAACATGACTACATGCATTTTGGGTCGAGAACACTCTCCCTGGGACTGGAATTGCTAGGTGGTGAAGGAGTGGCCTTTCTCAGCTTCCTAGATGCTATCCCATTGCTCTCCAAAGTTGTTCCAGTTACCAGTCCAACCATCTGTGACTCTCATTACTACTATTTTTAAAGTTTATTTATTTTGGGGCGCCTGGGTGGCTTAGTCGGTTAAGCGTCCGACTTTCACTTAGGTCATGATCTCGCGGTTCGTGGGTTCGAGCCCCGCGTCGGGCTCTGTGCTGACTGCCAGCTCAGAGCCTGGAGCTGTTTCAGTCTGTGACTCCCTCTCTCTCTGACCCTTCCCTGCTCACGCTGTCTCTCTCTCTCTCCTAGAAATAAATAAAACATTTTAAAAATAATAATAAAGTTTATTTATTTTGAGAGAGAGCACCAGCAAGGGGAGGGGCAGAGAGAGAAAGAGGGAGAGAGAGAATCCCAAGCAGGCTGTGCACCATCAGCACAGAGCCTGACACAGGGCTTGATCCCATGAACTGGGAGATCATGACCTGAGCCAAAACCAAGAGTCAGACACTTAACCAACTGAGCCACCCAGGCGCCCCTCATTGCTACTTTTAACTTGTATTTTCTTGATTACTAATAAGGTTGAATGCATTTTCCTGTGTTTACTGTATGTACTTGGGTTTGCTTTTCTCTGAACATATTGTTCTTATCCATTGCCTATTTTTTCCTATTCAATTTTCCTTATTTATTAGAGTTAGTTTTAAGTCCCAGATACTCTCGCTTGTGTTTTGTCTATTCCCATTGTGTTTATGATAACTGGCTGAGAGGCAGAATCATGTAGTGGTGAATCTGTGGCCAGACTGCCTAATTCTGAATCTCAGTTCAACCATTCCCTGGCTGTGTGACCTCCAGAAAGTCACTGAACCTCTCTGTGCCTCTGTTTCTGCACCTGTAAAATGGAAGTGATAATAGTGCTTGCCTCATAAATTAGTAAGAATTTACTGGGTTAATGTTCTTAAAGTTCATTGTTTTGACACATTGTAAGCTTTATTAGCTATTATTGTTGCATAGGGTTTGGGTGTTGCTGCCAATCAAATTCATCAGTATTGCCCTTTTTGTTTGCTCTGTGTGTGTGTGTGTGTGTGTGTGTGTGTGTGGTGTGTGTGTTGTGTGCTTAGGAAATCCTGTATACAGAAGTTGTAAATGTAGATTTCTGTACCATCACACACAAAACTGTTTTTGGTTGCGGTATAAAGAAGCAATCTAATTTTTTTTTTTTCAATGCGGATAATCAGTCATCTCAGCACGTATTATTAAATTCTTCAGTCCTGGGGCACCTGGGGGTGCTCAGCTGGTTAATCGTCCAACTCTTGATTTTGGCTCAGGTCATGATCTCACGGCTTGTGGGTTCGAGCCCCACACTGGCCTCCACGCTCACAGCGCAGACTGTGTTTGCTATTCTCTCTCTCTCTGCCCCGCCCCTACTCACTCTCTCTCTCTCTCAAAATAAATAAATAAAATTTTAATTAACTGATTGATTGGTTCCAGTCCTGTGCCGCACTAACTTGTGTGCCGCCGTCTCTGAAACATACTAAGTGCCTGTCTGTACCAACACCCGCTCTGGAGACTCTGTTCCATTAGGGTCTCACTGAGTTTCAGTTCCTTCTCTCTCTGTCCAATCCTGCCTGCTCTTCCGTGATGAGGAGAGCTGACACAGCAGCACAGGCTGCGGCAAGCAGTCTGGCCAGAGAGGCCTGCTGTAATCAGACCCCGGCAGATTCCACAGGCCATTTCCCCCTCCCCTCTTCCTCCCCCCTCCCCTTTGCCTCTTTAGACTCCCACACCCCACATCCCACTCTGTGGCTTTGCACCTGCCGGTCCCTCTGTGAGGCAGGGTCCCTCTGGGAGGGTCTGTGAGACCCTTTCTATCCTTTTCCACCTGACAAACTTGTGTTCTTCCCTTAAAACCCATGGCCATTTGTAGAACCTTCTGATTCTCCCCCAGACAGAACCGAGGGGCCTCTCCTCTCTGTTTTACGCGCATGCCTTAGTGCACTGTAACAGTACTCTGCGCTGGGTACTGCTGGCTGCTTTGTCTGCTCCCTCCTCCCTGGCAGGTGTCTGCAGCCTTCTGACATCCTTCCTTCTTGGCCTTGATGCCTGTAACACTTGGCACTCCTCCTGGCACTGGCAGATGCTCAGGAAACATATTTTGAACTTTACACTGTCCTGCAAGTTGAAAGCCTCAGGTTCGAATCTCAGCCCCACTTCCTGAGTCAGCTATAACTATGGCTGGGTCCCTTCCCCTCTCTGGACCTCTGTGTCTTCAGCTGTTAGCAGGATAGACTTTTCTGTTGAGTTTACCTTTACACCTGGAAATCTCCTTTGATTTCCAGCTTTAGAATTTGGGGTTCCCACTCTTTATTCATAATTTCCAGAGACTGGAAATAACCCAGATGTCCCTCAGCTGGTGAGTGGACAAACTGTGGTATATCCATATAGCTGGATACTGATCAGCAGGTGTAAAGGAACAGACTACTGGTACAGGCAGTGACAAATGAATCGCAAATGCATTACCCGAAATGAAACAAGCCAGACTCAAAAAGCTATAGTCAATGCAATTCCATTTCCACAACGTTCTGGAAAAGGCAAAACTGTGGGGACAGAAGACCATTCAATGGCTGCCTGTGGGTAGGGTGGGGGGAGATGACAGAGGAGCAGAAGGGACTGTGGGAGGTGATGGAACCATTCTGTATCTTGATTGTGGTCCTTCTGGGCCGTGTGCATTTGTCAAAACTCAGAATTGTATACCAAAAAGAGTAACTTTTAATGCATGTAAACTATACCTCCATTAAAAAAAAAAAAATGAAGCCATTAAGGAGCCTAAGGACATGTCTCCACCTGGGTGTCGGAGGAGTAACATCAGGCACAAGACCCTGCTTCAGCCTCAAGGAGCAGACTGGGGGGGAGGGAGACCGCTCTGGTATCCTTTGTGTCGGAGGGAAATTGGAAGGCTCTTCCCTTCGAGCACAAGCAAAAGGCCACTGGGGCAGGCCGGTGGCCCTGAGGGAGGGCACCCTAACCTCAACAGGCACCTATAGCATGACCAAGATACGGGCATCTCATTTTCAAGGGAAGAATGAAATTCAGAGACTTTAAAATGACTTACTGAAGTCACAGACAGCACACAACGGATCTGGGATTCTAGCTCCGTGCTATGCACCACCGCACCCCACGTCACATGTGACTGGGATCTCCACACCCCCAGCTCCTAGTTCTCCTCTGAGGCCCAGCCTCCTCTCATGCCTGTCTCCAACCTCAGGATTTATTCCAGCAGATCCAAAGGTGGGGTCGGTATTTAACTTCTA
Source organism: Proteles cristata cristata (assembly GCA_017311185.1). NCBI lineage: Eukaryota > Metazoa > Chordata > Mammalia > Carnivora > Hyaenidae > Proteles > Proteles cristata. The sequence continues at coordinate 1,879,880 of JAESUZ010000893.1, forward strand.
AGCTGCTCACCAGCTGCTCACATTTGGACTTGCAGTAGTAGGCACCAGGAATCTCTCCCCTCCCCCTTTCCAGCGGGGGTGGGGGCTGGGGGTTCAGGAAGGGCCTGGCTCCCCCGAGCCCCACCCATAACCACAACTCCCCCACCTCCTTTCCCGGGTGGTCTACGACCCCAAGACATTCCCCTCCTTTCTCCTTCTCACTGCCCACTCTGGCACATCCCACTGCATCCACTCCTGCACCCAGAGTACAGTTTCCAAGGGCCGGCGGTGTGTTGGTCACAGTGCTGAGCCCCGGGGACACAGAGCCTTTGGCCAACATCTGTCCCCATGGAGCTGGCAGGACGGCAGAGCAAGCAAAGCAAGACTTGATTCCAGCCCTACCCTTATGGGCTTTAGACAAATGGCTTCCTCTTTGAGTCCCCATTTTCTTGACTGCATCATGGGAAGACCCATCGTTCCTACTCCTTGTAGAATTTAGGTGAGGGTCAGTGAGATAATGCATGCAAAGCTCCTAGAAAGCTGTTCACTAACTGGTCACTAGCGTAGTAGTTTCTGTGGGAGACAGATGTAACAGATCATGTGCAGACAGCTCTTGGGTGTCCGAGGTCCCCATGAACTCAGCCTCTGGGTGGGAGGTGGGGGAAAGCTTCACTGAACAGATAGTAGGGATGAATTGGGGGCCATGCCAGTCAAAGGCCTGGGATATGAAGAAGAGGAGTAATTTTTGGTTTGTTTTGAGAATTCAATGGGTTATGACATGTAAAACACTCAAAATTGTTCCTGCCCTACAGTGCAAATTCTAGAAATGTTATGATGATGATGATGATGATGGAGGTGATGTGGGTGATTTAGTCCATTATTTGAAGCAAGGTTCCATGGGACTGTGCCTCACCTGGGTCTTCATCCTCTCCAAGGTGTGGAAGATTCCAGTTCCTTGAGGATTCAGGTCTACAGCCCAGGAGACTCTGAGTGGGAAATCGAGTCAGAGCAGTGAAGGCAAAGAGAGGTCCTGGAGGCTGGAAAAGAGAGGAAGGGACAGAAATGCTACAAGACAAGTAGGGGGCGAGGTTGGGGCAAAGCAGACCTTCCCCTTCATGAAGCTCCAGTTCAAAGGCAGAGGGAACCTAACTCAGGAACCCGTGAGCTTGGCCGGCTGTTCAGGTCTGCCCAAGTCTTTCATGATTTTAGCACTAAAAGTCCCAGCTCCCTCAGTTCCAAAAAAATCAGGACACTTGGTCATCCCCTCCACCCCTGCCTCCCCTTCCAGCCTCAGAAACAACCCCTTCAGACCCACAGGCTCTTAGCCCTAACTCACCCTCTTCTGGAAGCCTCAGGTAGGACAGGGCAATTCAGGCCCGGCCATGGCTGGCCAGTGCCGTCCAGGAGTCCAGGGGACAGGAGTGGCTTGCTGGGCTCTGAGGTGCAGGCTTCACCCAGGCTCCCCGGGGACTGGCAGATGTGGTGCCGATTGCCGCAGCATTAATCCCTCCACCACGTGCCCTCCGCCATTAGGATTAGCTCCTGGGGTTCCTCAGCAACAGGGAGGGGGCACATCTGTCAGAGATCCTGGACAGCACCACGTGATCCAAGATGCTCCGGGCTGGAAAAGGAATGATGCTCTCTCCAAAAGGAGTGTCTGCCAAGCCCAGTGTGCAAGAGAGGTGACCCACGGGTCTCCCAAACCTGTCCATCCCCCACTCCAGCTCTTCAGCTGCCTCTGAGGAACCTGGGGCTCCAAGGAACACAGTTTGAAGACTTCTAGGGGTCAACCTAGTTGCTAAATATTCAGATAACCAGTTCTGTCGCTGCTTGTGTAGCCTTGGATTAAGGCATGCCCTCTTTGATTTTCTTGGGGGGGGGGGGTTTGGTCTATAAAGTGGGGTTAATAATATCTCGGCTACCATGAGGATTAAATTGGAGCATGTTGGTAAAGCAGGTAGCCCAGAACCTCGCACTGAGTGAGGGCTCTGTAAAGGCCAGTCTCTTGTTATAACTTAGCTTTGTGCCACAACTTCTACCCAGCCCCTGTGTCAGGCATCAGATTTTTCTCAGTGAACATTCTAGAAAGTTATTGTCTGTTTTAAGTTTATTTATTTTTGAGAAAGAGAGAGCGGGGGAGGGGAGAGAAAAAGAGAGAGAGAGAGAGAAAGAGAATCCTAAGCAGGCTCCACTGAGCCTGACTTAGGGCTCAGGCTCATGAACAGTGAGAACATGACCTGAGCCAAAATCAAGAATTGGATGCTTAACCGACTGAGCCACCCAGGCGCCCCTATCCCTTGATTATACTTGGCCCAAAAAGAGAAAATGTATTTGCCTTCCTGACACTCGATATGGCTGCACATTGGAAGTACCTGGAGAGCTTTGAAAAACCACTGGTGTCTGGGTCCTACCTCTACAGGTGCCCAGGGGCGTGGCTTGGTGATTCTACCATCTAGTCAAGGTTGAGAAGCACCGCCCCAAACCAGTGTGTCTCCACCCCATATTAAAGTTGTGTAGGAACAGCCTGGGGGGCAAGGCAAGCCGCAGGTTTGGAGTCCGTGAGTCAGAGAAGGACCTGACATCCTGCATCTCTAACTGGCTCCCAGGTGACGTCGATGCCGGTCCACGGACCACATTTTGAGCAGCAAGCCCACGCCATTTTGAGCAGCAAGCCCACGCCGCCATTCCTGGGCTGCACCAACTTCCACTTCGCTGTGTCAGTCCCAGCGACCTTGTCATTGACAGGGCTCGGTTCTCCCCACTTCGCTGATGCTTAGGGTCTGGTATCTAAATGGGTAGAGGCAGGCCTTCTGGATCTTAGTCTGCATCCCCCGTGAGCTGGCCTCGAAATAGGCTTGCTAAATTAGGACAAGAAGCGGGCTGAGTGCTTTTGCCCAAACTCCAGTTTGGTGACACAGCAAGCTTAGTGACAGTGGTGGGGCTGGAACCCTTGTCTTCTTTTCTGTTGTACCTGGCTGCTTGGTCAGTCTTTGCCAAGGCTCAAGCAGGGTGGGAAGCCTGCCTCTGGGTCACAGATTGAATGCCTACTGTGCCAGAAATCGGTGCTTAGTGCTTCCCATGTTATGTCCTTTGGCCTTCACAACAGTCCCATGAGGCATATGCTGTTCTTCCCAGCAAGTGGCAGGAACGGGATTTGGACCCAGGAGTCCTGTTTCCCAAATGCAGTGTACCTCCCTTGTCTCCTTATCAGACTACGAGGTCCTCTAGGGCAAGGACCATGTCTCGCTTCGGTTTGTGTCTCCAAACCAGAGCTGAATATGTGAATCAGTCCACTCCAGGGTTCTACCTCTGTTGACAAACACCCTCACCCCCAGGACACCAGCTACTCTCTGAGCTCCTCCCTAACCCCGTGCCCCAAAGCAGCCACTTACAACCCAGATCACCCTCACCCCTCCGAAGTGAGTGGTAATCCGTAGCATGCCATACAGCAGAGTGGCCACATGGCGGCAGCAGATGCCCACGTGTAAAATCTTTAGGCCCCACCTCAACCTCCTATGGAGGCTCATCTGTTCGTTGAGTGCTTCCCCTCCTCCAGGCATTTGTCCCAGGGCTTTCCGTGGTTGAACAAAGATAATCCCCACGACAGCCCTGTGAGGGAGGAATTATTAATCCTCTTTATACATGAGAGATCATATTAGACTTTTGCTTAAATAACCTTCTGTGGCTGCCCACTGCTCTTTGGAAAAATAAAAAATCGGACCCTTGAGTCAGACTGCCCGGGTTCAAATCCCAGCTCCGCCACTTCATAATTATTCGACTTTGGTTGGGTTTATTGACTTCTCAAGGACTTCAGTGTGCTGACCTGTAAAGGGAGTCATAAAATAGAGCCTGCCCCCTTGTGGTGGGAGCGAGGATTACATGGGCTGGGACACCCAGAGCACACAGTCCTGTGGCTGGCACACAGTAAGTGCTCAACGAATGTGAGCCGCTGTGATGACCATCGGCCCCTCCCGGTGCTCCCCACTCATGACCCCGCTGGTCTCTCCTCTCTCTCCATCTCCTGTTTGCCTACTTCGCCGTCTCCCCTGCTGTCTTCCTCCCCATCTTTCTCCCTCCAGTTACAGAACTCAGCCTAGTCCCAACACTCCTTGAAGGTGTTTTCTGATGTCTCTTCTCTGTGGACCATGTTCGGGTTTTTAGAGCTCAGAGCAGGACTTGTTACACAGAGGGGCAGGAGGCTCCAGAGTTCAAGTGGACTGTGGACCCTGGGGACTCCTGCTGGGTTCCTCTTTGGCCCCCATCCTGAAACTCTTCCTTCTGAGGTCAACTTCTCCATTTCACATGCTCCTCACATTATTTTGAGGGCACTCCCTTGTCCCCAGATCCACTCCAGAACATCCCCAGAGAGGGGAAACAACTGTCACCACCCTCATCTTCTTGGGAAGAATGAAGAAAGTGTCTGAAATTAAGACAGGCCTGGATTGATCAATCTGCTCATCTGTTTGCACACATATCCATTGAGTCATCCAAGAAACACTCATGGAGGGTCTGCTCTTCACCAGGTCTTACACTCAGGTCTGGGGAAGGACACGAGGGCAACAGGTACTCACCGTTAACCCCTTTTTTTTTTTTTTAGTATTTATTTAATTAAGCTCTACATCCAATGTGGGGCTCGAACTCACAACCCCAAGATCAAGAGTTGCACGCTGTTCCAACTGAGCCAGCCAGGTTCTCGGTACATATTTCTTGAGCACCTACTAAGTCCTGGGCACCGTTCAAGGTGCTTGAAGCTATCTCAGTGAACAAGACAGATAAAGATTCCCTGATCTTGTAGAGCTTACAGTATAGCAGAGGCAACAGAATAAATACATCAAGTGGCATGTTGGAAAGTGTTACATGCTATGGAAAGTAAATAGAGGGGAGGAGATGGGTGGATTATAGTATTAAACTAGGAGGTGAGGATGGCCTCACTGAGAAAGAGATGTCTAGCAAATCACCCAAAGGAAGTAAGGGAGGTAGGGATATGGCCAGCAGAGGAAGAGAGTCCTCGGTAGGGGGACATGCAGAGGGCTCTCGGATGGTGAGTGTTCCTGGTACGTTGAAGGAAAAGCAAAGAGTCTGACGGCTGGAGCACACTCAGTGAGGAGCAGGGCAGGAGGCCGGGTCAGAATGGAAATGGCAGACCAGGTCGTGGAGAACTTCATAGGCTGTGGGAAGGACTTCGGTCCTCACTCGGAGTGACATGGGAGCCACTGCAGGGTTTAGAGCAGAGGAGTGGCATGACCCAACTGACATTTTTAAAGGACCACTTGGCCTTGTGTGCTGAGAGCCAACTAGAGGGCCAGGACAGGGGCGGGGAGAGCAGGCGGGAATGTGTTCAGATGACAGACGGCGGGGGTCTGGACATGCTCCAGAGATGGAGCCAGTAGGACTCGCTTATGAATTAGAGCAGGACATGAGAGAGAAAGGGAGGACCAGGAACGGCTCCAGAGTTGGGGTTTTTTCTAAGTTTATTTATTTGGAGAGAGAGAGAGACAGGGAGAACGGGGGAGGGGCAGGGAGAGGGAGACAGAATCCCAATCAGGCTCCATACTGTCAGGGCAGAGCCTGACGCGGGACTTGAACCCACGAAACCATGAGATCATGACCTGAACAGAAACGAAGAGTGGGAACTCAACTGACTGTGCCAGCAAGCCACCCCTGCTGGAGTTTTGGGCCTCAGCAACTGGAAAGGGGAAGCCTGTGCGGGGGGGGTGGGGAGGGGGCGGTTTGGATCAGAATTTTGAGATATGAAAGTATGGACTTAGGTAATTGGAAATTTGAATCTGGAACTTAGAAGTCTGTGTCACAGATATAATTTAGAAAATCATTGGCGTTAGAAAATAGTAGATAATACTTAAAGCCATCACCAGGGAGTGAAACGATGTAAAGAAAGAGTCTGAGGACTGAGCCCCGAGGTCCAGGAGATGTGAGTGCTGGATGATGGCAAATGCCACCAAGTCATGTAGCGTGGGCGCAAATCGCCTACTGGCAGAAACTTAAAGCAGTGGGTCAGCAGGACACAAGGCACTGGTACATCGTACAGCCTCTCATCGTCTGGAGAGAGGTTTGAGGGTCCGGGCATAGCTGGAAACACCCAGCTGGAGTGTGTCCAAAAGACCCCCACCCACCCCCTAGCTTCTACTGTATTGTTTTATAGGCAGTGTGAGGTCAGCCTTGCAAGTAAAGATAAACTGGTCTGAGCTCAGGCACCAGATTGCTTGCAGCGCTGAAGCCACCTGAAGACGCTGAGGGGCGTGGAGACCATGTGGAATCAGTTCTGCTTTGGGGAAGCAAGGGGCTGGAGTCCACCTGCTGTCATCTCATTGCTAGAACCTGGAGTGAGCTCCCAGGGTCTTCCAATACAATCCAAATTGTTTTCTTCAAGGTCTATCCCCTGACCTAGGGCTCATCAAACATAAGCCTGACCGCTGGGGATAGAAATCAACTAGAGTTGGGGCGCCTGGGTGGCTTAGTCGGTTAAGCGTCTGACTTTCGCTTAGGTCGTGATCTCGCGGTTCCTGGGTTCGGGCCCCGCGTCGGGCTCTGTGCTGACTGCCAGCTCAATGCCTGGAGCCTGTTTCAGTTTGTGACTCCCTCTCTCTCTCTGACCCTCCCCTGCTCATAATGTCTCTCTCTCCTAGAAATAAATAAAAAAAAAAATATTAAAAAAAAAAAAAGAAATCAACTGGAGTGGCATGAACAACAGGGGCAGAAATGACCTGGTCTTGTAATAGGATGTCCAGTGGTTGTTGGCAACGCCAGGGGAGGCGCTGTGGAAGGAAGGGGGACCTAGAGTGTCAGTCCAGAGCCTGTTGTGGAGGACTGAGCCATCCGGCCATGGAGTCCATGCCAGACGCAAAGACCTATATCCAAATCATAAAACAGTCCCGGGATATAAAGTGCACTCCTCAATATTCTGCCCGTGGGCCTTAACTCCATCTGAGCAAGGGATGGGGACACGGTTGTGGAGGCCCGAGACACAGCTGTTGGTGGTTGTGGCCAACTAGGAGCAATGTCTAAGCCATTGTCGGAGGGTGAGTCACCGGGAGGTCTCCTCTAGCTGCGTATGGTGGCCAGGGCAAGGGTGATGATAAGTTCAGTACTGCGACAGGTTGGTGCCATGGGCATTGGCCTCGGCAGCTGCTAGAGGCTGTTGAACATTGTCCAAATCTGGAAGAGAAGTTAAGAGGTCACTTAGCCCTCCACCTTGGCTTGTTTACTGAGATTGCTTGCATGTGTTCTTGCTAGATTAGCTGCAGTCTGTCAGGTGCCTAGGACGAGCCAGATGATTTGTCCTTTCCCAGAGCATTGACCTTGTAGGAGCCCAGGAGTCAGCATTCTGCCTGACACATCAGCCGTGCCCCTCCCTCTCCTAGGTGCCCACAGAGGACGATGAGCGGCTGACGTAACTGTACCCTGAGCGAGTCATAGCAAAGCTCCCTCATCGTCACTACCTGCAGGTGGCCAGTGTGGAGGAACAAGTGAATTCTGTGTTGACAAGGGCCCGGACTGGGAGGTAGAGGCTATAAGCAGAGTTCCATTGTCAAATTGTATCATATTGGGAAATTTTAAACACTATTTTTTTTTATGTCTTTGTTTTATTCTGGGGGGGAGGGGCAGAGAGAGAGGGAGACACAGAATCTGAAGCAGGCTCCAGGCTCCGAGCTGTCAGCACAGAGCCTGATGTGGAGTTCAAACCCACGGACTGTGAGATCACGACCTGAGCCGAAGTTGGACGCTTAACCGACTGAGCCACCCAGGCGCCCCCATATTGGGAAATTTTAGCACACAGCAAAGGTGTGCATCAGAACATTAGGAGTCTGGGTGATATCTGCTTGGGGAAGAATCTAGCCACCCCATATCCTAAACCAGGTCTTGGTGGTCAGAATCCATTGCAACCAATTTGCCTGTTGTGCACGGACCAGATCCCCAAGTCATTGTGGTACACCTGCAGCCACGAGCCAGGACTTCTGGCAAGTAAGACATACTCTGTGAGCCCAGTGACATCATAGATCAAATGGATCCTCATTGAGCCACCTTAGACCTCCATGATGGTTTTTGTATTTTTGTTATTGTGGTAGGTCCGGGCATGGATCTGGTATACCAAGTGGATGTGATAGCATGTCATTTTGATCAGCTTTTCTGTCCAGAGGCTCTGTCAAGGTGCAGTGCCTTATTGTGTGTTCACTATCACATACAGATGGAGTTTGTGGCTAATTGCTTTATCTGTTTCCACAGCAGAGGGTACCCTGTGGATATGCTCCTAACGCTCCAGTTCTGGGTAGTCCCGAGGCCTGGTCATACAGCAAGACCTTTAGCAACGGCCCACGAAGCTGTATGAAAGGGACTTGTTACAAAGATGTAAGCAGCACACATAGGGAATCCACAAAGATAGCATGGTACCGCTGGGCAGGAAAAATGGAGGGGAACCCTACCACCCACCCCCGGCTCCAAAGGAAACCTGGAAGAAGAAGGTTTGGTAAAGAGAGCCTCCCTGAGAGGAGTGATCCTCTGTGAAGGAACCTGGCCAGCCCTAAACCAGCCTGAGGCAACCCCAGGATGGAGAGTTGAGTTGGAGAACAAGGAGAAGATATTGGACCCACAAGGGAGGGTTGTTATTTTAAGTAGGGAGGTCATGGGAGTCCTCAGTAAGAAGGGATCATTTGAGCAAAGACCTGAGAGGGTGTAGAAACTCACCGAATCCTCACAGCAAGCCATCCGGTTAGCAGTGCTACTCCTCCCATTTTCCGGTTGAGCAGACTGAGGCACAGCAAGGATAAGCGACTTAGAATTGTCCACGACCACACAGCTGGCAGTTGATAGAGCTGGGGTTTAAAGCCAGGCAGTTAGGGTCCGGAGATCCTGCCCTTAAACAAAACAGGATATAGGAGAGCCGTCATAAACGGAAAGGGCAGAGAAAATGTCAGGACACGTGACTGTGATCGACACTCAGAGATGCTGTTGATTGAGCACTGACTGTATACTAGCCACAGTGTTGGGTGCTGTGGGGCAAAATACACATGAACAAGATGCTGAGCTTGCCTCAGAGAGCTTATAATCTAGCCAGAGGGTGGGGAGGGAATATGGAAAAGTGCGCGAATCAGATCCCAGCAGGCTGTGGATGATATACTATTGAACTGCAGATAAGATGCTGGGGGTGCACGAATGATAGAGACTATTTGCAGCTGGATGAGGGTGCAGCTGGGTGAGGGAAGTGTTCTGGAGGCCGGAAGCACTAAAGGATTGTAAGCAGAAAGGGGAAGATAAGGGATTCCAGGGAAAGAAAACAAGTGAGAAAGATGTGGAGGCATTTGGGGGATGACCAGTCATCTGGTTTGAGTAGAGATCACTTTAGGAAGAGCACCAACAGGACGGAAAGACACTCTGGCCCCCGCAGCAAGGTGGTGATTTCCTTCCCAGCTCCCCCTGTGGAGAAGTCTTAGGTTGGTGCTAGCATCTCTCTCAAACACTAATACCTGCTAATCTCTTTTTAACCCAAAGTTCCCAGGCTCAGATGCTTCAATGGGGAACCAAGCTCTGATTGGCATTTTAAAAGTAACATTGTTCTGTCTTCACGGTCTTGTTGTCGTTGACAGTTATGTTCTTTTTTTAATTTTTTTTAACGTTTATTTATTTTTCAGAGTGAGAGACAGAACATGAGTGGGCAAGGGGCAGAGAGAGAGGGACACACAGAATCTGAAGCAGGCTCCAGGCTCCGAGCCGTCAGCATAGAGCCCAGTGCAGGGCTTGAACCCACAACCTGTGAGATCATGAGCTGAGCCAAACTAGGACGTTCAACCGAGTGAGCCACCCAGGTGCCCCTTGACAGTTATATTCTATTTTGGGCAAATGATAGAGCTTTTTAGTGTACAGATAATTATTCTTATTTTTATTATTACTTTCCTTCACAGATAAATTTATCTAAGGAAAATACAGTCCGTTTAAAGGGACAATATTAAGTTAAACATTCAGGTGGTTCATGGCTCTGGCAAAAATCACAAAGGGGGTACCCCAGTGACTGATGTTTAGGGTTCTGGCACAAGGCATAAAGCACGTGAGGGAGAGTAAGGGGTCGGGGAAGCCTGGAAAGGGGGTCAGATCATGGAGGGCCTGAACACCATGGCAAGGAGTGTGGCTTTTATTCTGTCAGCCACAGCGATGGCGTAGGCTCAAGAAGAGGCAGTGGACTTGCCCAGAGCCGTGCTTGGCAGGCCTTGGCTCTGGCCTCTGAGCAGAAGAGAAGTGGAAGACTGGGGGCTGGGGCAGCCATTACAAGGTGAACCGGTATAGGGCTGTGGACTAGGGTTGAGGTGGTCCAGCTGAGAGGAAGAGCTGGGTTCTGAGCCCCTGTCACGTCATATCTTAGAGTGCTGTCTGGCTGACCTAGTACTGACTTCTTTTCCAAAAGTGATTGGCCTTCCAGCCTCCAATTCTGCTGTCCAGTGTGATCTACTAAGAAAATTCAATAGTCTCCGACTGGGTTTTACTGAGCAAAGGTAACATCAGAAGAGGCCAGCCCACCCCCGTCTCTCTGACCTCATGAAGGGGTATTAGAAGAAGTGCAATCAGAGATGGTGGAGAAAATGGAGTCATGCCTCCTTAGTCTGTGTTTCCTCATGGGAAAAGTCCGCTTCCGGCCTGACCTCCTGTGGTGACTCATTCTGTTCCATACAGCGAACATCTGATTTTCTAAGGCCTTCAGCTTCATTTCACTGAACATGAGCCGTTCAAGGACCTTGTCCTGGAGGGCAAAGCAGGCATGCAGCCTCTCAACTTCCTTTGTGTTCATGATGCAGCCGTTGGGTTTGGCTTCAGGAGGATTAGGTTTCTCTGCCTCTTCCTAAACTCACCCACCATGAGAAAAGGAAATCTTGGTTAATACAGATTTACAAACATCATGGTAATCAAGCCTCACAACCAGCCTGCAAGGAGAGCATCTTTGCCACACCTGGTAGGTGAGAGATGTGGGGTCTAGTGAGGAAAAGTCCCTTTCCCAGTATCACCCAACCTGCATTTGGGAGCCCCCAAAACTGCCAGGACCCATACTTGCCTTGGGTTCATAGGAATAAATGGAGTGGCCCCATAATCTGCACTCACAGGGGACATAAACGCTGAACCCAAATATATCTGTGTCCGGAGCTTGTGTTTCACGTGTGCCTCTCTGCGACTTGAGTCAAGCCTCATAAAATCACCAACTGCCAAGTCTCAGTGGCCTCATGATACACTCTCACCTTTATAATCCTCATCTGCCCCCATGCAGTTTGTAACACTTGATTTTTTTTCTTTCAGGGTTCAGCTACAAATCCCTCATCTTTAAAACCATTTTATTTTTTTAATGTTTTAATTTTTAAAAATTTATTTATTTTGAGAGAGAAAGCATGAGTGGAGGGAGGGGCAGAAAGAGAGGAGAAAGCAAGAATCCCAAGCAGACCCCACCCTGGGCAGCACAGAGCCCCATGCAGGACTCGAACTCACAACCATGAGATCATGACCTGAGCTGAAGTCTGAGGCTTAACTGACTCTGGATTTCGGTTCAGGTCATGATCTCGTGGTCGTGAGATGGAGCCCCAAGTCAGGCTCCCCACTGAGTGTGGAGCTTGCTTGGGTTTCTCTCTCTCTCCCTCTCTCTCTTTGTCCTTCCCTGACTCCTGAGCATATGTATGGTCTCTCAAAATAAATAAACTTAAAAATACAGGGGTGCCTGGGTGGTTCAGTTGGGCAACCGACTTTGGCTCAGGTCATGATCTCACAGCTTGTGAGTTCGAGCCCCGCGTCGGGCTCTGTGCTAACAGTTCAGAGCCTGGAGCCTGCTTTGGATTCTGTGTCTCCCTCTCTCTCTGCCCCTCCCCTGCTCATGCTTTCTCTCCCTCTCTCAAAAATAAATAAACATTAAAAAAAATTTTAATAAAAAAATAAAGTTAAATACTTAAGGCATGCAAGACAAGTGAGTATTACAGCAAATAGCCATGTTCTCATTCCAGCTTAAGAAATAAAATATGACAAATGTAATGTGAAGTCCCCTGTGGATCCCTCTCCTAGGGGTCCCCTCCCTCCCTGAAGCTCATCTCAACTGCAATCCTGAATTCGGTATTTATTTTTTCCATACATTTCTTTATACCAGTGGTTCTCGGTGGGAGGCTATTTTGCCTCCCCACAGGACATTTGGCAATGTTTATAGACATTGTTGCTTGTCATGTATCTGTGGGTAGAGGCTAAGGATGCTGCTAAACATCCAATAATGCACAAGACAGACCCTCACGATAAAGAACGATCCTCCTCAAAGTATCTGTGGTGCAGAGGTTGAGAAATCCAGCCTCAATATATATTCATTACACATAGGCATCCATAAACAAGGCAGGGTATTATTTTGCATGTTTTTTAACTTTATGTAAAAGATGTCATAATCTGGGTACAATTTCTGTTGTTTTTATTATGCTATTCTAGAGATGTGTCTATGTTACACAGATATCTTTAGTTCATCTATTTAAAATTTCTCCACTTTAAAGTAGTTGTTATCGTCGTCAAACCACAGTGACTGACATTAAGCATGAAGCAGAAGAGTTTGGGGTGGTCCCTATTTCTTTCTTTCTTTCTTTCTTTCTTTCTTTCTTTCTTTCTTTTTTTTACAAATTTTTCTCTCTTCTTATTGAAATATAATATACAGTATTGTATTAGTTTCAGGTGCACAGTATGATTCAACGATTGCATACATTTTTCAGTGCTCATCAGAAGTGTAGTCTTAATCTCTTTTATCTATTTCACCCCTTCCCCACCCACCTCCCCTCTTGCAACTACCAGATCTCTGAATTTTAAGAGTTTGTCTTCTTGTTTTTCTAGGGATGGTCCCCATTTTATAGCCAACGCAACTGAAGCCCTGTGAAGGAAGCCCTTTGTCCTGCATCCCCCAGGTGGGAGCTGAAGAGCAGGGGCTTAGACCAGAGCTACGGACTCATCAGCCTTGCCCCATTATCCTGACATCTTCCCTGCCCCCCATCCCCCAGTCTAGCTGTAAACATCCCATCATCCTCAGCTGAAGCCAAGGCCCCTCTCACTCACCTTCTGGGGCTCTGGCGGGGCAGGCTTGACTTGGACTTCATGCTTGACCAACCAGTTGCTAAGCAACAGCAGAAGGAATAGGAACCCAAACAAGACTGGCTTATAGCTGATCAGCCAAGCCACCAATGTTCCTATGGTGCCCGAGGAAGCAAGTACCCCATGGAGATTCCTTAAAAGAGACATTAGTTCCCCCAGCATTATGGCTTGGAGGCACCCAGGCCCCAAGACCCTGCCTTGGTGACCCCTCTAGGACAGTTACCCTCCATGACAGGAGCTGTGGCTGCCCCCTCCTCTGAGTCATAACCAGTCCCCCTCTCCCAGCTGCCGCATAACAATAATATTAGCTACTCCTATGTCTTAAGCAGCCACTGTGTGCCAGACTTTGACAGGCAGTTTGCAAGCAATATCTCATGACGTCCTCACAAGAGCCAGGTGATGTAGGCCTTAGTGATACCTCATTTATTCAGCAGTACTTCTGGGCCTAGCCACTGGGGATAAAATGGCCAACAGCACAGAGCCCCTACTCTCATAGTGACAGGGTCTGCAGAGAAAAATTACCCAAGATCAGGAAATAAGGCAAGAAGATTACACTGAGCCTGTTTACCGTCATACTAAAATTCTGTCCAGCTGGTCTACCTGTTGGTCATCTGATGCTTTAGGGGAAGGTAACTTTGACTTACTGTTTGATATTGATTAGGGCACTGACTCTGTATAGTCAGATGTTAACTTTTTAAAAGTTGGATAAGTTGCTCTGGCAATTACATTACTGGGTATATATCCAAAATAACTAAAAGCAGGGTCTTCTTTTTTCCTTCATGTTTATTTATTTATTTTTGAGAGAGGGAGTGCGTGTGTGTGAGTGTAGATGGGGGGGGAGGTGGAGGGGGGAGGGCCAGAGGCCAGGGAGGAAGGAACAGGGGGCGAGGGGAGAGAGAGAGAATCTCAAGCAGGGTCCGAGTTGTCAGTGCAGAGCCTGACATGCGGCTCGATCCCACAAACTGTGAGATCATGACCTGAGCCAAAATCAGTCATTGGACGCTCAACCAACTGAGCGGCCCAGGCACTCTGAAAGCAAGGTCTTGAAGAGATATTTGTACAATTATGTTCATAGCAGCATTATTCACAGTAGCCAGAGGTGGAAGCAACCCCAAAATCCAGCAACAGATGAATAGATAAAGACACTATATATATATTTACAATGGAATTATTCAGCCTTAAAAAGGAAGGAAATTCAGAAAACCCTGTGGGCTGTTGCAGTGCTCTCCTTTCCAATCCTCCATCTGATGTGCAAGGTGGAACCACTACCAAGATGCAGATTTTCATGAAAACCCATCAGTGTCCAGGTGGCACCCTAAAATACAGTAGAAAATGTAAAGGCCAAGATCCAGGATAAGGAAGGAATTCCTCTTGATCAGTAGAGACCGGTCTTTGCTGGCAAAGCAACTGGATGGTGGACATACTTTGTCCGACAACTACGTTCAAAAGGAATCCACTCTCGTGGTGCGATTTCATGGTGATGCTAAGAAAAGGAAGAAGTCTTACACCACTCCCAAGATGAAGAAGCATGAGAGAAAGAAGGTAAAGCTGGCTGTCCTGAAATACTATAAGGTGGATGAGAATGGCAGAATCCGTCACCTTCATCGGGAGTACCCTTCAGAGGAATGTGGTGCTAGAGTTTTTATGGCTAGCCACTTTAACAGACATTATTGTGCCAAATGTTGTCTGACCTATTGCTTTAACAAACCAGAAGACAAGTGATTATATATGTGTTAATAAAAGACATGAACTAACATTAAAAAATTTTTTTTAAAGGAAGGAAATTCTGAAACATGCTACAACAGGTTTGAACTATGAGATTATGCTAAGTGAAATAAGCCAGTCACAAAAACACAAAAGCTCTTTGATTCCACCTACATGAGATATCCAGAGTAGGCAAATTTACAGAGACAGAAAGTAGAATGGCGGTTGCCAGGAGGCAGGTGAACGAGAAGTTGTGGTTTAATGGATACAGAATTTTATATGAGGAGAGCTCTGGAGAGATTGTATAATCATGTGACTATAACACTAGTGAACTATACACTTAAAAATGGTTATGGTGAAGGGCACATGGGTGATGGAGTTGGTTGAGCATCTGATTCTAGATTTCCACGTGGGTCGCTGGGTTCCTGCTGACAGCTCCTTTCTCTCTGCCCCTTCCTCATGCATGTGCTCTCTCTCAAAATAGATAAACTTTTAAAAACATGTTTAAGGTGAGGGGTACCTGGGTGATTCAGTTCATTAAGCATCTGACTCTTGGTTTTGGCTCAGGTCATGATCTCACGGTTTGTGAGTTCAAGACCCGCATCAGGCTCTGCACTGACAGTGCTTGGGATTTTCTCTCTATTCCTCTCTCTCTGTCCCTTCCTCTCTCCCCTGCGCCCCCAGTGCACACTCCCTCTCTCTCAAAATAAATAAACTTAAAAAATGGTTGGGGCACCTGGGTGGCTCAGTTGGTTAAGCATCCAACTTCAGTTCAGGTCATGATCTCTCAGTTCGTGAGTTTGAGGCCCGCATCAGGCTCTGTGCTGACAGCTCAGAGTCTGGAACCTGCTTCGGATTCTGTGTCTCCTTCTCTCTCTGCTCCTTCCCTGTTCTCTCTCTCTCTCTCTCTCTCTTTCTCTCTCTCAAAATACATAAACATTAAAAAAAATTGTTTTAATGGTTAAGACTTACGTGCATTCTACCACAACTTTAAAAAATGAAATAAATTAGTTATTTCTAGGAAAAAATGAGTAAGTTGCAAATGATTTTTTTGCAAATAGAGGCAAATGAGTTCTATCTGATAGAAAAGATAACATCAAAGTCTTGTAAGACATTAACCACTTTTTTCTTACTCCAGAATTGTTTTCCACTGACTAGTGACTATATATCAGTTTTTCATATTTTCTCTTATTGTTTTTAATGTTTATTTATTTTGAGAGAGAGAGAGTAGGGGAGGGGCAGAGAGAGAAGAACAGAGAGAGAATCCCTAGCAGACTCCACACTGTCAGTGCAGAGCCAGACATGGAGCTCGATCCCACAAACTTGGAGATCATGACCTGAAGTGAGATCAAGAGACAAATGCTTAACCAACTGAGCCACCCAGGTGACCCTATATTTTGCTTTGAACCAGTGTTATCATCCTGCTGGGGCACCTGGGTGGCTCAGTCAGTTAAACGTCTGGCTTCGGCTCAGGTGATAATCTCATGGTTCATGGCTTCCAGCCCTGAGAAAGGCTTGGTGCTGACAGCTCAGAGCCTGGAGCCTACTTCAGATTCAGTGTCTCCCTCTCTGTCTGTCCTTCCCCTGCTGATGCTCTGTCTCAAAAATAAATAAAACATTTAAAAATTTTTAAAAATGAATTAAAGAAATCTTTGACATATGCTCACTATTTTGTATGGGAGTTCTTCATATTCAAATGTCAATTTTAATGGCTATGATATTCTATTTAATTAGTGGCCACTTGTTGGGCCTTTAGGTTAGTTTTCCTTTATTGTTATTATATATAACCTGAGGTAAACAGCATTAAAGTTAAATCTTTGTACACACACTTACATCTTTTCCTAGAATGTCTTCTTGAAAGTGGAATTGCTAGGTCAAAGGATATGCATATTTAAAAATCTAATTTTAAGTTTTATAATATTATTAAATGTGCAAACAAGTCAGATAGAACTACAGAGTTTAAAACAATCTTTGATCTCCTATCTCACCCCTTCCCATCCTCAAATTATATGACTCAGACAACTTGTTCCAACTTTTTAACTGTTTCTTCTGGTATTTATCTTGATATATCTATATTGTATGCTTGTACTGTTATTTCTTGATTTCTCAATTTTAACATTACATACTATCTTTTTATGATGGAAGATAAGGATTTAGCTCCTGTGCAGAACCTCCCCCATTCCCATTTTGTCCCTCCTCTGTAAATCCCTCTCATCTCTCTCCTCCCCAAATTTTCTCTTTTCTCCATTCTTTCAATATAATTCTATCACTTTGGTGAAAACAGTATTCATGATGTTATTAAGGCCACATCAGTGTAGTTCATAGCTGAGCCATACGTCATTGTAATCATTGTACTATGATTACACCTTTTTTCTCGCACAGAGAAAATTTTCCTGGATTTAACTACCTTCACCTTCCTTCCTTCCTTTTTTTTTATTTGCATAGTTAAAAAATTCAACTTCATTGAACTGAAATTGGCATAAGTAAAATATAAAAATACACATAGTATAGTACAGTGAGTTTTGACTAATGTGTAGCCTGGCCAATCGGGATAAAAAAAACATTTCCATCAACCCCAGCAAATTCCCTCCTGCTCAGGGCTCACCTTCATCCCAAGGGCTCACTGATTGGATTCTAGCACTAGAGATTAGTTTTACTAGTCCTTGAACTTCATGTAAGTGTAATTATTTTTTGAAAATTACAGTTTGAAGGGGTACTGGGGTGGCCCAGTCAAAAGAGCATGCGACTCTTGATTTCACAGTCGTGAGATCAACCCCAAGCTAGGTGTAAACATTGCTTTAAAAAAAAAAAAAAAAACTTAAAAAAAAAAGGGAAGAAAATTACAATTTGAAGAGAGACGTGTAAAAAAGCAATTGTAATTGTGTCCAATAAGTAGAAACAAGCTTGACGAACACAAGCTGTTCCAGTGTTCGGTCACTAAAGGAGTCCTGGAGGAATTGAAAAAAATTCACCACCTCCATCTGCAGCACTAGAAAGAATTAACCTGGAGTAAAAAGAGGTGTTATGTATGGAAGACATGGAGTAGGAGGAGGTATGTGAGGGAGTGCTAATGGGAGAGGTCCAGACAGAAGAGCATGAACACAGCCCTCGAGGCAACAGCAGTCCAATTTGGACTCAAACCTGGATTTCCTGACTTTTGTCCATTTTATTACCACGAAACTCACTTGCTCTCTAAGATTCCCCTGTCCAAGCAGTACAATTAGGAAACAGTAAGATGACTTACGAGGTACATTTCAGTGTTTTCTCTTCACTAAATTTGTAAGCTCTTTGAAAGCAAAAACTTCATAATTAAACCCTTGTCACGTAGAAAGCATTAATAAATATTGGTTGAACTGACAAATTGAGTAGGTGAATGAATGAATTTATGCACGTATGCAAGTCCCTGGAGCGAATGATCACCTTCGGAGGTGTAGTCTGGCCCAGAAGCCCTAGGAGCGGGAAGGTGCTGGGGCCAACTCCAAAGGCCAAGGCGACGCTCTAGGAAAGCATCGTGCTTAGTGCCGTGGTGCCTCTCTAGCCGCGAGGATGCAGCTCTATGGCAGCGGGGGAAGGCGGGGCTGTGGGCGTCCCGGGGCCTTTTTGTCCGGTCGCTGCGGGAGCGCGCTCAGCGCGTGCGTACGCCGTGGCGGTTGGCAGCGAGCTACCTTCGTGAAGTGAGGCGAGGCGAGGCTGCTCCGGACTCACGGACCGACAGACAGAGCGGCCCCTACGGCCGTCGGCGGCCAGGCGGCCCGAGATGTTGTCTGGGAAGAAGGCCGCGGCGGCGGCGGCAGCGGCGGCGGCGGCGGCGGCGGCCGGGACGGAGGCCGGCCCCGGGGCAGCGGGCGGCGCGGAGAACGGCTCTGAGGTGTCCGCGCCGCCCGCGGGCCTGTCGGGCCCTGCCGAGGCCGGGCCGGGGGTGGCGGGGGAGCGCACTCCCCGCAAGAAAGAGCCTCCGCGGGCCTCCCCGCCCGGGGGCCTGGCCGAGCCACCGGGGGCCGCCGGGCCTCAAGCCGGGCCTACCGTCGTGCCTGGATCTGCGACCCCGATGGAAACGGGAATCGCAGAGACTCCGGAGGGGAGACGGACCAGCCGGCGCAAGCGAGCGAAGGTGAGGCGCGACCCCCTCCTTCACGCCGCAGACCCCCGGGGCTTGGATTCCTCGAGGTTGTCCGGCCCGCGGTGACCTCCGCCCCCCTTGTCTTGGGCTTTTAGCCGCACGCCCACCCAGACCTCCCCCGGCCCGTCGGGTCTCCACCGCGGCTCCCCACCAGCTGGGTGGGTGGGGTGAGGGAGGCGAAGGGCTTCGCCGGTGCTGAAAGCGGTCTTTGTGCCGGGACGCGGTCGTCTTGGGTGGGAGAGGCGGATTGCTGGGGAGGGTGCTTTACTCCTTACATAGGTGCACCTTTGCGTTTTCCGGCCTGGGAAACATGGCTCCCTGGCGTGGGGTCCTGGCCGGCGCGGTGGGAGACGGGCGTCGCCGGTTTGCCGCGGCGGCGTCGGGAGGCCCCTCGGCCGTGTTTAAGGACTTTGCGTTGGGCGCGCGTTGGGGCTGGAGGGCAATGCTAAAGAGATGGCCTTGGCTGTGGGGACGGAAAAGAAATGGACATTTTTTTAAAGCCCTCCTGTGCGCCCCTTTTCCTCTTTCCTTTTATTCTCTCAACGATCTTTTGACGTAGATTTTTACCGATCAGGAAGCTGATTGAGAGGGCTAATATCAATTAGTCAAGGTGCAAATATCTGGGAAGAAAAAGATTTGTCACGGAACAGTATATACAGGCAGCAGCTGCTTCACATCCCTGAGTGCCAGATGCTGTCTTCAGAGCGTCACTTAGAGTTTATTTTTTGCTCGGCACCAACGGGCGGGTTTTGTTAGTCCCACGTTAGGAAGTGAGTAAGCTGAGGCACACAGTTTAAGCAACTTGGGCAAAGTCACGCAACTAAGTGGTAGAACTGGAATCTACGTTTATGTTGTGAGAAGGTGGCCTCAGACAAAGGACCACATGGAACACCCAGCTGTGCAGGCCACTAAGGACAGGACTAGGACACAGACTTTTTTAGACTTGGGTGTTTTCTGGAGATGTATACTTTTAGAAGAAATATTTAAAATCGTGCGATTTATATAAATTATGCATATAACAAGTTTCCTCCTATCTGACTATAATTTTTAAGTGGATATGCCAAGTCCGTGTGTATGAGGAGCTTCTTGAGATGAGTATTACCCAGACTGAGCCCACTTGAGAGATCTGTCTCCAAGAATAAATACCCTGTGCTAAAGGGAGGAAAGGCTTTTGGGAGTTTTAACCAAAGCAAGAGTTAGAAAAGACACAGATTGGGGACTCCCAACTCTTCAGAAATAAGCGGCCCAAACGTTTTTATTTTACTATTTCAATAGAAGGTATGGCCAGAAAGCATGTGATAAAATATTTCTTAAAAACGGTTCATTGAGATAATTCACATAAGATAAAATTTACCAATTTTAAGTTGTACAGTTGAGTGGTTTTTAGCGTATATTCACAAAGTTTTGCAGCCACCACCGCAGTTAGTTTTAATTTTAGGACATTTTCATCACCCCCAAAAGACACTTGTACCACTGGCAATCATTCTTCATTCTCCACTACCCCTAGCAACCACCAGTCTACTTTCTGTCTTTGTGGATTTGCCTATTCTGGACATTTTATATAAATGGAATCCTAGAATATGTGGTCTTTTGTGTCTGGCGTCATTATGTTTTCAAGTTTCGCCCATGTTGTCGTTATTTCCATTTAGTACTTGACAACTCCATGGCATAATCTCCCATTGTATGGATATACCACATTTTGTTCACCCATTCATCATTTTGGTGGACCTTTGGGTTTCCACTTTTGGGTTATTATGTGCACTGCTGTTATGAACATTTATGTACAGTGGTTTGTGTGTGTGAACAACAGTCTGTCAGCTCCCTTGGGTATATATTTG
Source organism: Proteles cristata cristata (assembly GCA_017311185.1). NCBI lineage: Eukaryota > Metazoa > Chordata > Mammalia > Carnivora > Hyaenidae > Proteles > Proteles cristata. The sequence goes on from JAESUZ010000893.1 coordinate 1,900,616, forward strand.
GAGTGGAATTGCTGGATCATATGGTATCTCAGTGTTTTTGAGGAACTGCCAAACACTTTTTTCCACATCAGCCACACCATTTTACATTTCCATCAGTATATGAAGGTTCCAGTTTCCCCATATCCTTGTCTTGATATTGTCTGTTTATTATAGCTGTTCCTGTGCATGTGAAGTGATGTCTCATTATGGTTTTAATATGCATTACACTAATGACTGATAATGTTGAACACCTTTTCTTGTGCTTATTGGCCATTTTTTTTGTTGTATATCTTTGATGAAATGTCTGTTCAGATTCTTGGCTCACTTTAAAATTGGGTTGTCTTCATGCTGAATAGTTAGAGTTCTTTGTATATGGTGGTTACAAAAGTTTTTTATTTTAATGTCCGATTTATCTCTTTTTCTTTTTGTCCCTTCTTCTGGTGTTTTGTTTTTAAGTTTATTATAGAGCATGCACTGGGGAGGGGCAGAGAGTGGGAGAGAGAATCTCAAGCAGGCTTCTTATGGTCAGCGTGAAGCCCAGCACAGGGGCTCAAATCCATGAACCACGAGATCATGACCTGAGCTGAATTCAAGAGTCAAATGGTTAACCGATTGAGCCACCCAGGCACCCTTTGCTTCTGATTAAATCCAAGAAATCATTGCCTAGTCCAGTGTCGTGAAGATTTGCTTCCATGTTTTCTCCCAAGAGTTTTAAAGTTTCAGCTCTTGGATTTGGATCTATGACCATTTTGGAGTTAATTTTTGTATGTGGTATCAAGTAGGAGTTCAGCTTCATTCCTGTCCATATGGATATCCACTTGTCCCAGCACATTGAAGTCTGTTCTCCCCCACTTTGAATGGTTGGCACCCTTGTTGGTTAGCCCTAAATATAAGGGTTTATTTCTGGACTCTCAGTTCTGTCCTGCTGATCAGTACTTTTATTCTTATGCCAGTATCACACTGTCCTGATCACTTTAACTTTGTGTAATAAGTTTTGAAATCAGGAAGTTTGATTTTTCAACTTTGCTCCTTTTTTTTTTTTCAAGAATTGCTTTGGATATTCAGTGACCCTTGCATTTCCATATGAATTTTAGGATCAGTTTATCAGTTTCTGAAAAGAAAAAAAAAAGTCCGCTGATTCTGATTGGGATTGTTTTAAGTATGTAGATTTCTTCTTTGTAATTATCCTGTTTTTTTTTTTTAATCTGCAGCCAAGAATACTTTTTTTAATTTTTTTATGTTTTATTTATTTCTGAGAGAGAGAGAGAGCGTGAGCAGGGGAGGGTCAGAGAGAGAGGGAGACACAGAATCTGAAGCAGGCTCCAGGCTCTGAGCTAGCTGTCAGCCCAGAGCCTGATGCGGGGTTCGAACCCACGAACTGTGAGATTATGACCTGAGCTGAAGTCAGACTCAACCTACTGAGGCACCCAGGCACCCCCCTGTGTTTTTTAATTACCATTATACTGTTTTTTTCTATCGTGATTAACTATGAAACTCTCAAAAGAAAAGTGGGTTACCTGTTTATTTGGGGGAGTAACTAAGAAGGAATAAACTGGGGAAACAGTCCTATTCCTAGCCAGTCTTGGGAGCCAGAGAAAACAGACCTTAAAGGTTAGAGTATCCATTAAAGGAAGAAAAAGTAAGCTGAGTCCATTGTAGTAGATGGGCCTTAATTCAAGAGTTCTGAGGTATATGCGGAGGTGTATCTGTATCTATAGATACAGATGTAATATAAAATTATGTAACTAAAACCAAGTTAAGGGTATTGGAAGGGATCCATGCATTTGAGGGTCCCTGAAGGTTGTTTGGTAAATTTCAGAATAAATTCACCCCTGAGTGTGTATCCTAACATGATGGCAAAGTATTTAAGGGTTGGAATTGTTAAGTTGGGTTGGAACACTTCAGGAATAGTGACATTCAGCTGGACCTTGAAAAAGTGCAGAATTTAGAGACGTTTTCTGAAAAGGACAGACTTTTTGGAATTAATTTTTCTTGCTATGATTCATTTTCCTCAGAAAAATAAATTCTACCTTGTAAGGTTTTTAGGTTTAGTTACCATGTAAACAAAACACTTACTACAGTGTCTGGCTTATAGTAAGGTGCCCAGTAATTAAGTATTACCAGTGGAGAAAGGAAGTGAAAAACACTTGGCATATTATGCAGTGTGGTTTGAGAAGCAGGGAGTCCACAATGGACAACTGTATGTTGGGAACAATGGCCAAATGAATTGGAAATGAGGTTTTTTAGGAGCAAGGTAAATTGGAGGGATCAGTAATGTTTGGGCTGCAGAGAGAGCCAAACACTAGATCTGTGCTGTTCAATATGGTAGGCACTAGCCCATGTGACTAGTACAACAGAGGAAACTGAGTTTTTGCTTTTGCTTTAAACTTAAATTGCCACATGGTAAGTGCTCAATAGCCACATGGGTGGCTAGGGCAGCCATAGTGGAAGCGCAGATGCAAAACATTTCCATTATCACAGAAGATGTATCAGACAACACTACACTTGGCTATAAGTGCAGATCTTTAGTGCTAGGACAGTTCAGAGAAAGGAAAGATATATTTGTAAGTTTGGAATAGTTAGGGATTAATTTGTGGAGGAGGGGTGCCTTAAATTTCAGGCATAGGATTAACAGAAAAAGATTTTAGGAAATTTAGGGATCAGTAGAACAATATTGAGGACTTTTTTGACTAGTGTCTTAGAAAATGGCTAAAGGTGTAAGTTTGGATAGTTAGAGCCAGTAAGTTTATAGCTGGTTTGAACAATTTGGCATTCATCTTTTTTTTTAATGTTTTATTTATTTCTGAGAGAGAGAGAGCGAGAGCGTGAGCAGGGGAGGGTCAGAGAAAGGGAGACAGAATCTGAAACAGGCCCCAGGCTCTGAGCTGGCCCGATGCGGGGCTTGAACCCATGAACTGTGAGATCGAGACCTGAGCCAAAGTCAGACGCTTAACTGACTGAGCCACCCAGGTGCCCCTTGGCACTCATCTTTTATTTTTTTTTTATTTTTTTTTAAATGTTTTATTTATTTCTAGGAGAGAGATAGAGACAGCATGAGCAGGGGAGGGTCAGAGAGAGAGGGAATCACAGACTCTGAAACAGGCTCCAGGCTCTGAGCTGGCTGTCAGCACAGAGCCCGACGCGGGGCTCGAACCCACGAACCGCGAGATCATGACCCAAGCGAAAGTCGGACGCTTAACCGACTAAGTCACCCAGGCGCCCCACTCATCTTTTAATCTATCTGAAAATATTATGTACGGATTGGAAAATCAGTCTGGTAGTTGTGCCCTAGCGAATTAAAAGGAACAATTAAAAAGGCTGGAGCTTTAAAGTGACTGGGAAGTGAATGAATCATTGTAGTAAGGGTGAGAAGAGAAGGGAGAGACTAGGGGTGTAAATTTGAGAGTCATCTGTGTAAAAGTAAGAGTAATTACCCTACTGACAAATCTGCCTATTGGATGCCTTTATGTCCTTGGTTGTAAGTAGTTGTAGAACCTCCAGTCTTTGAGGATTTTACTTAAGGATGAGAGGTTCCCAGTCCTTTGTTTTCAGTTCCTTTGCTCGGGGGAATAGTTGGTTTTTGTTTTTGGTTGTTTTTTTTTTTTTTTTTTTTTTTTGAGAATTTGTATGATTCTTTCAGATAGTTTTAACTTTTTTATTAAGTAGAGAACTCTTTTTTAAAAAAAAATTTATCTTGAGAGAGGGAGAGAGTAAAGAGAAAAAAGAAAGCAAGTGGGGGAGAGGCAAAGAGAGAGAATCCTAAGCAAGCTTTGCCTGACAATACGGGGCTCAAACTCACCAACCCCAAGATTGTGACCTTAGCTGAAATCAGAGTCAGTTGCTCAACTGACTGAGCCACCCAGGCACCCCATTAGAGGAACCCCCTTTTTTAAAGTAATTTCTACGCCCATTGTGGAGCTCACGACCCTAAGATCAAGAGTCGCATGCTTCTCCAACTGAGGAGCCCCTCTTTTTACAGTAAAAATAAACTTTTATGCAAAATTCCAAAGTAAAGTACTATTTGCCTGTTTTATATTAAGTTTAAATTTGTAATCTTTATTTTAGTTGTCCAGCTTTCAGAAAGTGGGGCTTTTTTTTTAATAGAGCCAAATTTGAGAAAGGAGTTTAAACTTTATAGTTGTACTCTTATTTGTGTCTCCGAGTCCAATTTTATTTCTGTATTTTGTTTATGGAGTATTGTGAAAACCCAGTGCTTGATAAGATCTAGTGCTTGATAAGTAGTGCAAAAGGTTGTTTTTTAGCTTGCCTTGCCATTTCAGGACACTGGCTTGGTTGCACAGATTGCAGAAGAAATTTCATTCTTAGGTCTACCCAAAATTTACATAAGCAGTACAAGTTCGTGTGTTGTTGGTCTCCAAAGGATTAACACATATAAGTGTATTTAAATGAAATACTGAAGAATTTTAGGGTTCTGTGGAACACAGATTTTTTTTCTTGACATTGTTGCTTTTAAATACTATCTTTAGATATTTTTGTTCCTACTTCTAGGTATTTTTCTAATCTCTTTTTTTCCCCCTGAAAACTAAGAATTCCATTCTTTCTCCGTAGCTACTACTTCATCAAAACATTGGATTAAACAATGTTGAAAAGATTGTTTTTGCTGCAAAACTGCTCAGTAACTTTAATGTGCATTGTGGTTCTCCTAGAGGGGCCCTATAAATGCAGTGCTTCCCAAACTTGATCATGGATTCCTTTTTCCTTCAAAGGGTATAGTGTCTTGTGGAACATCCTTTGGAAAGAGCAGTATTACGGCAGTAGAAAGGATCTTATATTATTATTTCATAATTTCCACGTTGCCCAGTTCCATGATAGGTACTTGTTAAGTGATTATTGATTAAATGGATGAGATTGATGAGCAGAAGATTAAAGGGCTGAATCTTAGGGGGTAGGGAGGCATCCAAGCAATACTGTTAAAGGCTAAAACAAGAAAGGATACTGCATACTCTAAACATATATTACATTTTCTGACCCCTCTCCCTCTTTTGAAACTTTTCCCTTGCTGCTTTTTTGCCCATTGTCCTGAGGTTTGTTCCTACATTTTATCTCAGTCAAATAGAATGAAGTTGAGTGTCTGGACTTCCGAAGGCTTTATTTTAAAGCCTCTCTATGAGATGATTTTCCTGGTAAGAACCATTAGTTTGCAACTGAAATTTCAGCTTATTAAGGAAGGGCAAGGAGACTCTCATTCGTAGTTTTCTCCATTGTGGCCATGTACTCAGTGTTCCATATTTTATTTTATTCATTTTATCATTTAATTGAATCTGAATAGAGAGCTGTTGTTTCTGTGGCTTCCTGGAATGTTTTTTAGGATGGGAGTCACAGTGACATTTTGCTAGTGTCCTACGGTTGGTGACTATTTGTAATACTGTATTATACATTTTGGCAAACAGGTCCATTATATAATCTTCCCTTTTTTTTTTTATGTTTATTTGTTTTTGAGACAGAGAGAGACAGAGGGGCAGTCTGTCTGTCTGGGGAGGGTCAGAGAGAGAGGGAGACACAGAATCTGAAACAGGCTCCAGGCTCTGAGCTGTCAGCACAGAGCCCGACTTGGGGCTCGAACCCACGCACCATGAGATCATGACCTGAGCCAAAGTCTGACGCTTAACCGACTGAACCACCAAGGCGCCCCTAATCTTCCCTGTCTTAAGTTGCTTTACCCCTAATAAGGCTTCCTCTTTCTACTTACTACCTGGTTCTCTCCTCTACACCCAGAGTATGAATTAGTAGTATGACCTGTAGTTTCCATTTCCGTTTCACTTCTTAATTTGTTGTATTCTTTGCTTTCATCATTAAACTTTTAGGTCAACAGTTATTTTTTTTTAATGTTTATTTATTATGAGGAAGGGGAAAGGAGCAGAGAGAGGGAGGGAGAGAATCCCAAGCAGACTCCATGGTGTCAGCACAGAGCCCAGGCAGGGCTTGATCACATGAACCATGAGATCATCAGTCATTTTTTAAGCAAGTAGATCTTTTCATAGTTTCAGTTTGACTGTTGCCATTTGCAGTTTTTATTACCTACCATTTTTCTCCATTTGGTTTCTGGAATTTTGCTGTTTTACCGTGGAACAGAAAAATGTATAGGCTTAACATTAGATTTGTTATTCTGGTTGACTGTATTTGTATTTCAGGGTTATTTTAGTCTTTCGTTGTGATAGATTGGGGTAGATCTCCACTGACATGAGATTGTTTCATGAGAGATTTTAGGGTTTTGTTTTATTTATTTAAGTAATCTCTACACCTAGTATGGGGCTCAAACTCATGACCCCGAAATCAAGAGTCCCATGTTCTTCCCGACTGAGCCAGCCAGGTGCCCCAAGATTAAATAGCTACCTGTTATGATCTAGCTTATTCCTTGTTATTTGCTTGTTTCCCTTAAAATTTGAAGTTAAAAAGCAATTCACATTCACTGATGGTTCCAAATTGAGTCCCTGGTTTTAGATGTTCACTGTATTTAGCTTTCCCTGGTATAATTTCCATATAGGTAGAATACAGAGAGATGGATGAAAGCTTGGCCAACCTCTCAGAAGATGAATATTATTCAGAAGAAGAAAGAAATGCTAAAGCAGAGAAGGAAAAGAAGCTTCCCCCACCACCTCCTCAAGCCCCACCTGAAGAAGAAAATGAAAGCGAGCCTGAAGAACCATCTGGTGAGTAATAGTAACCAATCAGTTTTATTTTGTCCTGAAAATAAGAATAAATGAGTTAATTCCTCTTCTATAGTGTTATTTATGTCTTTGGTTTATATTCTGATATTCGCCATGTGTGTCTGTAGTGTTTGTATGTTTGTGTAAATATATACACACACCCATACATGCATACATACATGTATAGTAGTACTGATATTCTTTGTGTGTGTCTGTGCATACATAGAAGGAAAGTAAAAGATGGGGCTAGAAGGATAGTGGCAGTATATGGCACTTGGAATGTTGGAGAAATAAACAGAGAAAACATACAGAAAACCAAATCCAAAGACCCAAACCCTTCAGATTTATCTCTGATTTCGAATTGTAGATAGAAAGGTCAAAACTTATTCTGGTTAAATTATGCATTTATCGCATGTTTAGATACTTTCTGATTAGAACCTTCAGAGTGGGGATCAGTTTTGAGAATTTCCTAGTGATCAAATGTAAAAATACATAATGAGGTCAAAAAGAAGAGGCCTTAGTGCCTATTATTTAGTATTGAGCCCTCCAATCAAAGGAATGGTAGAAGAAAAGGCTATGAAGAGATTCTAAACTCACACAGTCTTCCTATGACAGTGGAAAGATTATTGGAGACTAAAGTATTGGTTTCAGAGCTTCAGATATCTTTAAGGAATTCTCACTAGCCTCCCCTCAGATTGAGTCCTACTGAGGATACCCAGACCAAGTAGGGATACGCTTCTGATTTGGAGAGACCAAACGAAAGTAGAATCTTAATTTTTTGTATCTTCTGTCCTTAATGGCATTTCATTAACTCTTCTTGACTTTGAATTTTTACTAAGTTCTTCTTAAAATACATTTAATATTTCTGTAGCTCCAGGACCATTTACCTCTTCAATTCTTTTAGTCCTGTATCTTTTAAAAATAGAATGGGCACCTGGGTGGCTCAGTTGGTTAAGCGTCTGACTTCTGCTCAGGTCAGATCTCATGGTTCATGGGTTTGAGCCCCGCATCAGGCTTGTGCTGACAGCTCAGAGCCTAGAGCCTGTTTCAGATTCTGTGTCTTCCTCTCTCTCTGCCCCTTCCCCGCTCATGCTCTGTCTCTCTCTGTCTCAAAAATAAATAACTATTAAAAAAAAATTAAAAATAGAATGTTTGTTTCAGATCCCATCTGCTATATCTTCCAAGACTGTCATAAATCCCCAGATACAGACATATTTAATTTGAGAAGTTTTATCTTTTTAGTCTTTTTTTCTCCTCTATAATGTTATATAAATCACTAGATGTTATTTAAAATAAAAGGATTATTACTGAGGTATTACTTGAGAAAATTACAAGTCAGGTGTTAAGTTAAATTTATATTTAGAATTTACCAAACAGATTCTGGCCAAAACTCTCAAAAATTAAAATTTTAATTTATAGTAATTATAATAAAAACACGGTTTGAGAACATTTAGAACAAGATGATTAGATTCTGGGTATAATTTATCTCAGGAATCCGGAGTTTTCTAAGAATGGCCTTCCTAAAAGTTTCTTAAAATGACCTCTTGGGCAGCTATTGGGAGTGATATGTTACCTCTAAGACTAGTGTCCCTAAATGTCGCCTTCCCTGTCCCTCAGAACACCTTCTCTTTGTTGGTATTTTTTTTTCTTTCTAGTCTTTTACATTTAGCTCTCTTTTCCTTTTGTCGTTAGCTCCAACCTCCTCCCTTGATTCTCTACTCCTTTTTCTTCTGTATTCTTCTTTGATTCTTGCCTTTCTTTTCTTCTACCTTTGCTGTAGACTTGCAGGTGAGGTACTGGGGATATGTCTTTTCATATCTCTCATAGCTCAAGAGTCTGTTGATTTCTTGGTTCAAAGGCTCTAAGTATTCTTCAGTAGATGTATTTTAGATGCTTCCTCATCCTTTTTTTGTGTGGTTGTCATTGTCTCCAGTAAACAACTGACTTAAGTAGGTACCAAATTGATATGTGCTTTCTTTGTCCTCTGAACATTTTAAACCTGGTATTGGTGTTTTCTTTTCATGAAAGAGGTGTTTTGTTTTGTTTTCCCATAAATGTCAGGCATTGTTGCCACAAGAAGTAAATATCTTATTAAAGTGATACAGGATTTGGTGAACTGTGTTTATGATATTATGTTCTGATTAATTTTTTATCCACTGGTTTAGTTTAAATAAATTATCTTAGTATTTGGGGGGGAAAGTTAAAGTTTCTTAAGTTTAGAATACCTTTAGTGATCAGTGGCATCTGGATGGCTCAGTTAGTTGAGCATCCGGCTTCAGCTCAGGTCATGATCTCCCGGTTCGTGGGTTCGAGCCCCGCATCACGCTGTGTGCTAACAGCTCATATTTGGAGGCTGCTTCAGATTCTGTCTCTCTCTCTCTCTCTGACCCTTCCCTGTTCATGCTCTGTTTCTCTCTGTCTCAATAATAAATAAACATAAGAAATTAAAAATTATAGAATATCTTCAGTGATCAGAGATGTGTTGATCACAGCCAAAACTTGCAATATATTATTTGTGATTATGAAAATAAAATTATTTTTCCTTTAAAACAACTTGAGGGGTGCCTGGGTGGCTTAGTCGGTTAAGCGTCCGACTTTTGCTTAGGTCGTGATCTCATGGTTCGTGGGTTCGAGCCCCGCGTCGGGCTCTGTGCTGACTGCCAGCTCAGAGCCTGGAGCCTGTTTCAGTCTGTGACTCCCTCTCTCTCTGACCCTCCCCTGCTCACGCTGTCTCTCTCTCTCTAGAAATAAATAAAACATTTAAAAAAAAAAATAAAAAATAAAACAACTTGAAATTTAAGAAAGGATTTCCAGGGTGAATTAGGGAAGTATTTTCCCCCCAGTAAAGTAGTGGCAACTTACTGGCCTGTGTAATTTAGAATTAGATGGGGCCCTAATAGTGAATCATAAAATATTAATCAGGTGAATTCAAGTATTTAGAAACTGTCCAGGGATTCCAGATGTTCTGTCTCATCAGAACTAGCTCTTTCACTTGAGTTTTCATTCAAAATTTGAATAGAACCATTGCCATATGGGTATCTTAAAGTCTTTGAGAGAAGATGTGGGTCTTGTTTTTTTACTAAATCTTTTCTTCATCTCAGTCATTTTCGATGAGAAATTAACTTACTCCCTTTAAATATATAAGTAAGGTTTGAATACATTTTTATCCGCTTTTAAGTTTGTTTAGAAAATTTTGCTTTGCTTACTGCAATGTTAATCTTAAGAAGAAAATATTTTGTTAGCACAAGATATTGTGAAGTCTGTTGAGTCAGGTAATCTTCCTGGAGAAGATTCCTTTAGGAGAATTCTGAGAGGAGGCGATAAGGGAGGCCTTCATTACAAGGCTAAGAAATTTGAACTCATCCTTTAAACACTGAGAGGATCTTGTCAGGGTAGCATTGAGATATTTTGTATTTTGAGTGAGAGGCGTTGTACCAAAATACATTTTTTGGAAAAATCAATCTGATGTGCTCTATTTAAGTGAACTAAAGGGGCGCCTGGGTGGCTCAGTTGGTTAAGCGTCCGACTTCGGCTCAGGTCTCGATCTCACAGTTTATGGGTTCGAGCCCCGCATCGGGCTCTGTGCTGACAGCTAGCTCAGAGCCTAGAGCCTGTTTCAGATTCTGTATCTCCCTGTCTCTCTCTGCCCCTCCCCTGTTCATGCTGTCTCTCTCTCTTTCAGAAATTAAAACATTAAAAAAATTTTTTTTTAAAAAAGTGAACTAAAGAGGTAAAGAGACTGGCTTGGAGAGATGATTTTGGTTGTATTGATAACCAAGTTTAGTGAATTTTGGTCAGTGGAAAAAATCTCAGTATCAAAATTGAATTTGTATGGAAATAATGTATGGGGTTTTTTTTGTTTGTTTGTTTGTATTTATGTAATTGGGAAGAAGTTCTCTGTTGTGGCTTAAAAATTATTTTTATATTTGTCTGCTTTTGATGATAATGTGGCTTGTAGTCCTGTGGTAGTCACATGAGTAAATAATGTATTTTTCATACTAAGTATTGCTGCTTATATTTAAAGTTTTCCTAAATGTTTCCATGTAATTTTACATTTATTATACATTTCTGAATGTATTTGTTTTAACAAATGATGGGTTTATTTGGTTTCCTAGTACCTCATCAATCAAGACATTTTTAAAGTTATGCCACCTGAACCTGAAAATGTCCTTGGAATTGTGTGGTTATTAGTAGTGCAAATAATAGTGGAGCGTCTATAAACTAAAAATCTCGGTTGGTCTTTACTGGTTTCAATATTCCCATTAAAGTAGTCTTCTGTTAGTTGTTTTTTCCTTTCTTGGCTCAGTTGTTACCCTGTGTATATTTGATTGTTCCTCAAAGACGTTTTACATATTAACTGATTTGTTAGCACTTAACTTTTTAACTTTCATACAAAAACATGATTTTCTTCTCAAACCCCCACTGCCTTTCAGCAGTTGAAAATTTTCAGAAAATCTTACTAGTAGTTTCTGAATTTAAATTTTGTGTTGTTCAGCTGTTTAGGAACTCTGGTTTGGGAAGACATATTTCATTTTGAGTTAGAAATAGCTTAGTTGTGTAAAGCTTATTAACACTTTTACAGAAGCTTGCTTTAAAAAAATAAAATGATGTGCACGTATAGGAGGATTAGGAGGAGCTTAACAGAGGACCAAGGGGGAGAAGAAGGGCAGAAATGGTGGGGGAAAGGGGAGAGGCAAACCATGAGAGACTCTTGAATGCTGACAAAAACTGAGGACCGGTGGATGTGGGGAGGAGGAGGGGTGGGCATGGAGGAGGACACTTGTGGGGATGAGCACTGGGTGTTATGTGGAAACTAATTTGACAATAAACTATTTGTAAAAAAAAATAAATAAATAAAATAAAATAAAATAAAATGAAATTTGAGATGGCTATTAAGGTGCTTTTCTCAAGATGTCAAGTTAATGAATTTCTTAATAGAGATATCAGAAGTATGTTTAAAAATTCATGTATGTAAAAGCACGTGCATATGTCTGTGTACCAGTTTTCCAGCCTCAGTGATACGCTAATGCTGTAATGAAGCTCGAAGCCTTACATCAAATTATTGTTTCATTTGTTAGATATGGTTAGCTGATGACAACTCTGTATTATAATCTATTTTATTGAATGACTGTAGGAAGAATCACTGTATCTCCTTGTTTATATTCTTTTAAGAACACATAACTCTTACAAAAATGTAAACAGAAGAAGGTACCTGCCCTCTTCTCTGTCTTGGCATGGTAATCTTGGATGTGAGTGTTTGCAAGAGATGAAGGCTGTTAAACAGATTACAGAAATCATTGATGTGAGAGATTGGTATGACAAAAAATTTTTATGGTTTTAATAATTTGGGGGCCCTGTTCATGTAATAGTCCTACTGTCGGTTAAAAGAGTATTTCTCAAAATCACATGAAAGGAGATGCAACATGAATTACTAAAAATACTAAATTATATAAAATATGTAAAATGGGTGTGTATGGGTAGAAGAATTTAAAATCCAGTGAAGTTTGATCACAAATACTGTTATAATGAAAATATTTATGACAAAAGATTGATGACCAACTTTTATGAGTTGCTTACTAAGTATAGCAAAAAATTTAAAAGGCAGAATCTTTTGGACTGTCCTTTAGAACTTAGTATAATAATAGATTTTGATCAGAAAAAAGCTGAAGATTTCCTTATTACTTTGAAAGAAAAAATAAATGGTGGTCCTAATACTTATGTAATGGTCCTTATATTTTCATAGCTCTTTGTTCTTAGGTGCTGTGTGAGACAGTGATACTGAGGTAGTCAGTAAAAGTCCTGGGTTTGGTGGCATGGCAGGTTACGTTAGGTGAATAATTTTATCATGCCATAACTATTTTCATGTGGCTTATACCAGGCTTTTCTCTCTGATTTCTCTTGCCATACCTTCAGGTGCAGTCAGAGAGCAGGTGTAGTTTTCAAGTTTCCTGAGAATGGACTCGGATTACCTCCACAGGGAGGATTATAGAATTCTGTTACAACCCCATACCCAGCAGGAGACCCTCATTTGTTGGTCTAATAGAAGTTGTTGGGAAATTCACTTTTTTTTTTTTTTTTTTAATGTTTTTATTTCTTTCTAGGAGAGAGAGAGACAGCGTGAGCAGGGGAGGGTCAGAGAGAGAGGGAGTCACAGACTGAAACAGGCTCCAGGCTCTGAGCTGGCAGTCAGCACAGAGCCCGACACAGGGCTCGAACCCATGAATCGCGAGATCATGACCTAAGCGAAAGTTGGACGCTTAACCGACTAAGCCACCCAGGCGCCCCGGGAAATTCACTCTTAACAGAGTCATTCATGTTGCCATTTTGATCTGCTAGTGTCAAATAAGTGCCCAAAATCATTTTAGTTCTCATTATATGAAGTATGATGCATACATTTAGAAAGTAAACCTAGGATTACTTTTCTTTTTCTTTTTTTTGTATAGCATCATTTCAGTGTTCTGATTTGGAACTATGCTCCATAATAATTTACTGGAGGACTGAGAAAAAAGTCACAGTCTGAGAAAGTAATCTAAATTCAAAATTTTTGTTTTGAGAGATAACATTTGGACCAAGGTATGCAAACTATATAATACATGGTCCCCACTCTCAGATAATTTATAGCATAGTAGAGATACAAATGTATACATAAATCTGTAATAGAAGGTAAAATAACTCTGAAATAATTACATTTTAGTATAAAAATTTGGAGGGAATTTGAGGGAACAAGAGTGGGAGGAAAGTAAGTCTCCCCAAATCTTTGGCTTACTGAAAGAATTTTTTTTTAAATAGTATGAAAGTGAAAATTTTTTTTTAAAGATTTTATTTTTTAAGCAACCTCTACACCAAACAGGGAGCTCGAATTGAACTCACAACCTCAAAGTACAGAGTCACATGCTCCACGGGCTGAGCCAAATGCCCTGGGAGGGAGTTTGTTTGCTTGTTTGTTTTTAAGACCACTCCCCTACTCTTTATTTTTTTTACTTTTATTTATTTATTTGTTTGTTTGTTTTGTTTGTTTGAGAAAGAGAAAGAGTGCAAGCTGGGGAGAGGGGCAGAAAGAGAGAGAAAGAATCCCAAGCAGGTTCTGCACTGTCTTGGGGCTCAGTCTTACAAACTATGAGATCATGACCTGAACTGAAATCAGGAGTTGGACCCTCAACCAACTGAGCCACCAGAGCTCCCCTGGACAAGAAATTTAAAAAAAAAAGACATATTTTCTACATAGAGTAAGATTGCTCTAAACTTGGCAGTTCCTCATTCACTTTATTACAAACCCATTAATTGTAAAGCTACAGTGTTTTGTTCCTACTATGGTCCTGGGTTCTCCGGGTCCAGAGCTGAAGACTGGGTCCACTTTAGGGTTACAAATTTAATAACTGGCTAAAGTAAAGAAACAATACAATAAAAGTATATTCAAAGTATGGTGAGAACTGAAGCTTTTATGAAGCAGTTGAGATCCTTGATTATTAACTGTTTACTGCTTTTGGCTGAAACCACTGAATCAGATGCTATGAGTTTTAGGTTCAGTCTTTGACAGATTGAGCTGCTTTTAATGATTTCATTTTACTGATTTTTTTTTTTTTTTTTTTTTTTATTAAGCCAAAATAGTCATTTGTCTTAGCTGAGCAACTTTACTTTTATAAGTTCCTTTAATTCTTTTTGCTACCATCCTTTATTTGGTCTGGTCATGATATAATTGAACAGGAAACTTTGTTTATGAGGATTTTCTCATCTGCAAAATGGGGCTTGATATGAGAGATCAAATGAGAAAATATGAATTCCACTTTTGTATACAAACGTCTTGTATTTATTAAACACAGAGTTGAACTAGGAATAAGGTAACAAATGTTAACATTTTGCAGTTTTTGCTAATTACAGAGGTCTCAAACGTTTGAAGATAGGGTCGTGTTTTTTCCTATTTTTTTTTTTACCTTCTGATGTGAAGATAGAAGAACACATATGATTGATTAATGCCTAAGAAGTCAAATCTCCCTGTAGCGGTGTAGACTGAAATCATACTGAGGATGGGAAGAGCCTCTGATCATGGTCTGGGAAGATATAGATAGCCAGCATTCTGAGATTCTGAGAAACTTATTTGAGCAGGAAAAAGGGAGTCTCTTGTTGAAATTCATTCATGGTTATCAGTTGTGAAAAGTTACTACAGTTCTTTTAATAGCAGGTCCAGGGTAAAATTCACTATTGGCCTTTTTAGAAACCGGTGAGGATCACCTGGCTGGCTCTGTGAGAAGAGCATGTGACTCTTGATCTTGGGGTCATGAGTTCAAGCCCCACGTTGAATGTAGAGATTGTTTACATACATAAACTTAAAAAAAACAGGTAAATAACTAGAATAGTAAGCTTTGTTGTTAACTACTCAAATTCACATTAAGCTTGGTAGTTGAGCAACATAACATAGCATCTAAATTGCAGTTTCTTTGGAACATTTTGTAAAGTGAACTGCAAACCAGGATTTTACAACAAAATAGGTGAGGAAAATCCCTACTATGGAATATGGAGGGGAAAAGCATATGAAAAAGTCTATTTTTCCCACTGGCTTCTAAACGCTTGCTTTGCGTTACTTTTTAGCTTATAGGGCTTTTATTTTGTATAGTATTTCTGATACTGAGGTTTCTCACTTCTGCTCCAATGTTAAATCTTCAGGTGCAGATCAGCAGTGCTACTCCTCCACCAGTGGTAAAGGAAGAAAATTCTAGGCAGGTTCCTACCTTAAGTGGCACCCTTTTCCTGCCTTCTGGGCCTTAATGACAGTATAACCCTAGGATTGCTATTCTAGTTGGAACCCATAGATTTCATCTGGATAATTTGGTTGGAGGATATTGATCATTGTTAGCTGTGTCTAATGCCTGTGATGTGCTTCAAAGGAATGTCTGAGGCTTTTCTTTCAGACCAGTTTATTCTACCTCAGTGAGCCCAATTCACTTGCCTCTGCATTTCTTCTTTGAACTGCTATAGATCATTTATTCTTCTGTCCAGAATCATAGTCAAAAAGTTAGGAAATGGATGTATCAAGAACAGTATATTTGAGGATATTTTTAAAGCCACCTTTCACCACGGAGAGGACTGGAAGGCACCAATAACTTGCTACCTTTCAATTATTTAAAAAAATTTTTTTTTGTCATTTGTGTTGACCAATTCCTCTTTGAAACTGACTTTCCTTATGAGATTAGTCATATATTTACCACTGCTTCAGATTCTCTGAGCCTATTGTTACCTCCATTCTAAGACTTTTTTTTTAGGGGTGCCTGAGTGGCTAGGTCATGATCTCTCTGTGAGTTTGAGCCCTGCATTGGGCTCTGTGCCAATATCTCAGAGCCCGGAGCCTGCTTCAGATTCTGTATCTCCCTCTCTTTCCCCCTTCCCCCCTCATGCGTGTGCGTGCATGCTCTTGTGCACACGTGCTCTCTCTCTCTCTCTCAAATATAAATAAAAACATTTAAAAATATTTTTAATATTTGAAATATTTTTATAATTAAATATTTTAAATTAAAATATTTAAAATATTTTTAAATGTTTTCATTTTTTTTAATGTTTTTATTTATTTTTGAGAGACCTCAGGGGAGGGAAAGAGACGGGGTGGGCAGAGGATCTGAAGTGGGCTCTGTGCTGATAACAGAGAGCCACATGTGATGCGGGACTTGAACTTCCAAACCATGAGATCATGACCTCAGCTTAAGTGGAATGCTCAACTGACTGAGCCATCTGGGTGCCCCCCCATGCTATTTTAAAGTTTTCGCCCTATTCTAAAGTTCTAGTCTTTAATTAGTTCAAAGACTGAGTAATTAAGTAAAGCATATTTCCATTTAATTTTATCTAAATTTTTCTAAATTTCTCATTTGGTCCATTGCACTACCATTCCTGCACTTAAAAGAACTTGGAACCGTCTTGAAAGTCCTTTATCCCTTTTATCAAGTCTGTTGTAAAGTCATGTAGCTTCTTGTGCATGGCTTCTTTGACTTATTATTGTTATGCCCTATTCATTTATATTGTCACCTTTTCTAGTGAATTTCACTTGCTACCTAAACTAATCAGCCTTTCAGTTGGATCTCCTTTGTCTAGGCCACCTTTTTCCCATAATCCATCTGGTACAAAGTGACCAGGTTAGTTTAATTAAAATATTACTTGTTTTGCTGTTTTTCTGCAACAGGCCATACGGTTCTGCCCCATTACTATTAAGATCAGTTTAGGTTTTGACATGGAAGGTGGCCCCTCTATCTTGCCCTCCCACCTTTGCAAGTACTGTGTGGTTCCATACCATGTCTGTGCTGTTCTCCTTGTTTTTGTAAGTGTTCCAGATCATGCTGGTGGTTTGACTGCCTCCCAGTTTGTCCAGCTCTCTGTGGATTTATTCAGAAACGCTTCTCTGATTCTTCATCTGTATTAGCCTCTTGTTTCCTTTTTTTTTAAAAAAAGTTTCTTGGGGCACCTGGGTGGCTCAGTTGGTTAAACATCTGACTTTGGCTCAGGTCATGATCTCATAGTTCATGAGTTCAAGCCCCTCGTCAGGCTTTGTGCTGACAGCCCGGAGCCTGCTTTGGATTCTGTGTCTCCCTCTCTTTCTGTTCTTCTTCCCCTGCTTGCTCGCTCGCTCACGCTCTCTCTCTCTCTCTCAAAATTAAATAAACATTAAAAAATAAATAAAATTTTAAAAAAGTTTCTTTGTGGATTTTTAAAAATCTTTCTCCAATTAGATTATAAGCTCTTTGAAAATAGGTACTTAACCTGTTCCACTTTCTATTTGTGCTTGGCAATTTGGGGTTAGGTATTCAGTAAACATTGAATTAATGAGACTATTAAAATATAAACAGGTGTTAATAGAGTGGAAACTTAATTGTGTTTAAAGATGGTTTAAACTTTTAAGATTTTTTTCCCCTCTGCTAATGTGTCAGGTTTGATTGAAACCAATAGCATGTCAGTCACTTTATTCTGTAAATTTGGTAAATTTTTTATTAAATTTTAATAATGTGATTTTTTTTGTTTAAAAATCATTGCTTCCCAGAAGATTTAGGAATTTCTTAAATCGTGTACAAAAGTTATCAATGTGAATGTAATTTCAAGAAACTACAGAGTTACAATGTGAATCTCTCGGTCAATATGTACCTGGAAACAACATATCAGTGATCTTGCCCTCTGTGCTTGTCTAATAAAAATATTTGAAAGATATTATAGATTTCCTTTTAAGATGTTGGAAGAGTGGTCTCTTGAGAATCTGAATCAAGACTGTAACTAAAATGCGTCACTGTTCTTCAAGAATAACCTAACAGGTCTGTAGAAGATTTATTAGAAGGCAACCAAAGGGCTTTTATGTAAGATAAAAAGATTTTATCTTCAGTTTGTAGAAGATATACACAAATATAGGTCTTAAGGTCTCTAAACTTGAGAGTGAGAGAGAGAGAGAAACGCGCACGCACGTAATGAGAATGAAAACAAAAGGAGGTCTCCTGCGCGGTGGTGTCCAATCAAGGTGATATGAAAAGGCTGCTTTTATATGTTTTCATTTTCTATTTTGAGTTTGAGCTCATGGAAGATAACAGCTGTACTTGCCTGCTATTCATGTCCTTGTGCAGAGTCCTAGGCCAGAAGACCCAAAGAACAAATACTGTGGTATTTTATGTGTTCTAATCAGAGACAATCCTGGATGGAAAGTTAGCTGCAACCATTTGTATGTGTGGTGTTTTTAAGAAAATGATAAAAGAATTGGTCTACAATATCACTAATAAAGATGATGCTGTTATCATCTGTCTTTGGGGAAGTAGGCACCCTCCAAATATTCATGACTGCGTTATGATTAGAAAATAGCAGCCTCCGCTTCTAAACCTTCATCAAGTTAAATGACACCTTGTTCCTTTACTTAATTTTAAGCACTTATTTTGTTTTTCATCATTTCTTACATGTTTATATCACCTGTTTGGTTTTCCCCTATTTCTCTGCTAATGCAGTGCTTTGTTTCTTTTTTGACTTTCTGCTGTTAAGAGGCATCCATTTAAAAAATCTTCCCAGGGTATTGAATATTTTTCATATTACTCCTATATATTTTTATCAAAGAACAGTATGTGAATTTTTGCTGCTTTTTTCAAAAGCAGAAGAAAAAAAGACTGCCCTACCTTGTTATGAAAGAGCAGTCTCGTTAACCTTTTGAGCACATAAGTCAGGCTTAAATCCGTATTTCTATTAAATACCATTGACAGAAAACAGCCAAGAGCTCTCTGCAGGTTAAAATAATTTAGCATGCCATATGCCATGTAGTTGGGGAAGAGGGAAAATGATAGAAATAGGAAGGATAAAATAATTTAGACTTAATGGCTAGCCTGAAAGTGGTTTTTATTTATTTTTAGAAATGGTGATGCCTTTGTGACAAG
Source organism: Proteles cristata cristata (assembly GCA_017311185.1). Lineage (NCBI taxonomy): Eukaryota > Metazoa > Chordata > Mammalia > Carnivora > Hyaenidae > Proteles > Proteles cristata. Next base: position 1,919,640 of record JAESUZ010000893.1, read on the forward strand.
AAACTGTGCTTTTATTCTTTGCCAAGCTGGGAACATAATTTGAGAGGGAAGCGCTATATTGTTCCTAATGCTTAAATGTTATTCTTGGAAACTGTATTTATTTCATTGTGCCAAGCCCTCCCCCTTGAGTCAATCTTTTGTTATAGGGTGGTTCCAAACAGAACAATGACAGTTTCTTAAAACCACTGAAAGATTTTTTATGAATAAATCTAGAAGTAATTGAGAATGTGTATTTTTTACTTAGACTTTAAAATTTTAAATGTAGGGACTGCATTTTCAAGATGTTTTCAGATTGGATTTTGTAATTGGAGTCATCTTTTCATAATTGTATGCCCCTTTTTTAAAGGCTATAAAACAACAACCTTGTGCCTTGTCTGAGAACCATAACCTTCTAGAGCCTAAAGGGCCTGTCAGGAGTATAGTAAAATAACTTTAGAATGAGATTCTTCAAAGCAGGGCATGTGCCTTCTAGCAACACATTCTCATGTCAGGAATCATTTCTATCTAAACACTTTCGTATACATGAGGATAGAGATGTCATTTTTACTTTCATGTTCCCTTTTGATTCAAATGGTAGATGATGGATAATCAGTCGTCTTTCTTGTTGAGATTCTTTTAAAATTAACTACTTAATGAAGCCTGTCGGGTTTTAGATCATTGAAGAGTGTTTTCATATGTTCTAAAGATCATGCTATAGTTTTCCCATAATGTACCAGGTAGATAGAAGCTTAAGAAGATCATAGCATCTGTCTTGGTGATAGATTTTGGAAGAATCTGGAAGATCATCTATCCTGACTTGGTCTGATTGAACTTTCAAGCTGTGATACTTTTCTTGAAGTTATATCTATATATTAGTCAACGAGGAAAATGTCTTAGCAGGCTCACTGTGTAGCTTGAGGTAGAAACACCCCCCCCCCCAATAACTCCCCTTTCCCACCACCACCACCATGTGTGTCTATCTACATTACTTGGCATATGACTGCAGGATGTCTTGTGGTGTGGTTGAAAGTTTTACTTAAGGAGGCCTGGCATATTCAGATCTAGCACTGTCTAGCATGCTTAAATGAAACTTGTTTTGGAGCTGAGTCTTTACAGTCCCTGCTTTGCAGTCAAAGGGAGAATTTCTCATTAAAACTGTAAGTCTTGGGACACCTAGGTGGCTCAGTTGGTCAAGCATCCAACTCTTGATCTCAGCTCAGGTCTTGATCTCAGGGTTATGAGTTTGGGCCCTACTTTGGGCTCCACACTGGTCTTGAAGCCTACTTAAAAATAAAATAAAAATTTAAGTCTTTGCTTGTTATTTTATGTATTTTCTTTTTGGATAGAAAGGTAAAGATAAAGAGATTGAGCAGATGGCTAAATTGCTGCAGCTCTAGGCCCTAGAGCCCTGCCACACCTACCACTCTGAGCCTAGCAACAAGTAGTAAAAGACCTTTGGAATCCGTTTTCCCCCATCCGTGTTTGACTGACAGCAAAGATTTAGTGATTAGAAATACTATGTACTTTGTTCTGCTACCTTTCAACAAGAATCAGTGTGTACAGTTGAAATTTTCTGACCAGAATTTGGAAGACTATGATGTGATTCCCTGGGACTGATTCGAGAAGGAGCTCTCTGAATATGGGTTTACTAGTTGGTGGTGAATTTGTGAGTCGCCAACTATTAGGCCTTTATGTCCAGATATTATCTTAATTTATGGAGTAAGGTCCCTGAGTTCTCCTCTTTCCTTCCACAGGGCAAGCAGGAGGACTTCAAGACGACAGTTCTGGAGGGTATGGAGACGGCCAAGCATCAGGTGAGGGTGGCATTAGATGCTTGCCACTTAGTAGCAAGAGCCGCCAAGTCAGGGATTGATGCTTGCAAGTGTTTTTGGCTACGGTATCCACATTTTAGCCAGAAGCGCAGGGGAAATTTAACTTGCAGGACAGAGTAGTAGACTAGGAGAGTGTAGCCAGAACAAAGGCAAGCAAAACATTTTGAAGTCCTCAGGCCGATCTCAGCCCTCCACTCTTCATGTTTTTGAGGAGATGGCGGGTACTTTTCTCCCCAGCAGCTTTTATAGTGACAGTAAATATATAAAACAGAATCATGGGACCTTTGAAAAGAAATATAGCTGAACATACTGAGAGGAGGAGCCATAGGCTGAAAGCCTTCAAAAATAATAAAAGGATGGAAAGGCATTCTAGGACTAGTCAGAGGAATTATACAGGCAAGGGACTCTTTTCAGATATGGTTGTTAGATGGTGTTGGGTACCTTTTTTCAGTTAACATTGCATAGTTATTTTGTAGTTTAAACATTTTGTCTCATGAAAATTAGTTGTTTTTTTAAAAGTCTGCTCAAAAGTCTCTTTTCAGACAAAACTGAGATTTTTACTTGTAGGAAAAAATAAAGGGTTAAATGATTTATAGGACCCATCTGGAGCCATTAAAGTTTGTTCCAGGAATCCAAAGTAGTATGTCGGGATTTCTTCCTTTGCCCAGGATGTTTTTGTGTGGTTCAGTGCTCAAAGCTGACTAATATATACATTATGATAGAACTGGAATAGGTATTACTTCACTTTTGCAGTTTGTCACCTTTCAGCTGTTAAGTGTACTTTAAAATTATTTGTCTTTTGCAGTTCATGTACACCAAGTCTAGGAACTATTTGTATTTTACTCTCTTGGATCAAAGTTATGTTAATGCAGTGTAGTACTTAGGGGATCCTGAATGTTAGAGGTAAATTTCTTTCAATGCTATCTCAAGGATTGGAGGTTGATAATCAGTACATGGTTATTTTAGAGGAGTTAAAATCCTCATTCAGAGTATCTCTGGCAGATAAACCTTCAAGAATGCTATTTATTAAATGACACACTATTGGATCTTCCATGGAACTGTTGAGGATCAGGGATAGCCTTTAGAGCTTTAATCTCGAAGAAATAAATTGAGTTTTGTTGTTGCTTTTTGTTTTAACGTGAGTAAATTTACTCTCTTGCTTTAGTAAACAATATGTTGTATTCCTAAAAGTAAAAACAGACTTTTGTCTAAAACTGTGGTGCTTCTGACTTACTATTTAGTAGAACGTGAGTTTTTTGTAGTATTTCCAAGAATGGTGGTGACTATTCGGAACCCTTCAAGATCTCTCTTCAGATCTTTGCCATGTTCAGAAGCATGCATTTGTGAGATCAGTTAGAAGCATGTGCTTGTAAGTGATCAGCATTCTTTTTTTAAATAAAGCCAAATGGCCCTCATGAGCATCTTAGGACCAGGATCATATCTTGACTTTTATAAATCCACATCAAGTTGGTAATATACATCTTCAATCTTAAAAGTTAATGGCACTTGAGGTCATTTTCTGTAGCTTCCTGCGGTCAAACAGATAATATTGTATTCATCTGTTTTATGGATTAGGACCTGAAACACAGTTAAATGGTACGACAAGTATACACAAACAATTGGAGGAGTGAGAACCTAGAGGTCTTCTTTCTTATGTATAGACTAGTCTTTTATATCCTCCCTCATAGAATCATTTAAAGTGTGCGTTTACCCTAAAAAAAATCTAAAGCATAAGAAACCATATGATTCTCCTCTTTTTCTTTCCTCTTCCCCTAGTCTTTATTTAATTTTTAAACTATTATAGGACTGGATATGGTGCATCTTTAGTTTACTAATTTTAAGTAGTAGTTTATATGAGGATTCTTGTCAGACTTTTGTTTTCCCTCTTTAACTAGAAATCTAGTTAATTTATCTACTTCGTGAAAAAAAAAATGAAAGGTAGTAACTTTCATGGAGGCCTTCTTTTAAGTTTTATATCTCTTTTGCTTTATTCTACTCAAGATGCTACTTATATGTCAGAATAAGGGAGGAAATGATTTCATGTAATAGAAGAAGGTCTATATCCTCACCTTCCCCCTGCCCTTTTCTACTTCTCTGATCTCTCCAAAAAGGTCTTTATATTCCCTTAAATATTTTATGACTTTTAACTATGTTTTCAGAGAAAGTATGAGCCTGTCAGCCCATTTCTGTTTTAGCATGAAAGGTGATACTGGAATTTCCTGTGCGAAACATGAGAGAAAGGAATTGAACTGAGGGGCAAGATTGATATGTAGGCAGCCTTGGAGCTTTAAAAAAAAATTAGGATAGCATCTTCAGAACATTCTGAATTTCCAGAATACCAGACTGTGTTAAGAGCACAAAAACACCAAGTGTAAATTAGGCCTGAATTATATGTGCTACTGATACTTCTTTTTACTAAGGATATTATTAAATTCAGTTGTATTCTTTAAGGTTTTTCCCTCAAAAGGTGATACTTATGAGTTACATTATCCAGAGTGGTCTGTTAGTTCATTTTGGAAATATCCTATTAAAAGAATGCTTTATTTAGCTTCTGCACAGCTTAGGTTCCAAGTTAACACATTTCTTTGATAAAAAGGTTTATCCTACGTAATTTTCACCTTTGTATTGATAAGGGTCTTCCTTCCTTGAAATAATATTTTAACATTTATCTGAGAGAGAGACAGAGACCGAGCGAGCAGGGGCGGGGCACAGAGGGGGGACGGAGGATTGGAAGCAGACTCTGCACTGCACTATCAGCATAGAGCTCAGTGCAGGGCTTGAACCCATCACTGAGCTGAAGTCAGATGCTTACCGACTGAGCCACCCAGGTACCCTTAAAGATACTTTTAAAACTGCCACATGACTTACGTAAATAAAAAAAAATTTCTTTAAACATTTACTCATTTTGAGAGATAGAGTATGGGGACTGGAGGGCAGATGGAGGGGGAAACACAGACTCTGAAGCAGGCTCCAGGCTCTGAGCTGTCAGCACAGAGCCCAAGGTGGAGCTTGAACTCACGAACCATGAGATCATGACCTGAGCCAAAGTCAGAAACTTCAACCGAGCCATTCCAGCACCCCTAAAATTTAATTGTTAACATATTCTCAAGATTCTCAAAGTTAGCCAACTATTTTAAAGTGATTTTTGACGTAAGCACTTGGAATGAGGAGCCACATATAATATAAAATTTAGTGTTTTTCCCTACATGGTTTTTTGACTGTTCTTGACAGTAATATTTTGAAGTAGGATTGATGTTCATTGATTTTTTTTTTAATGTTTATTTTTGAGAGAGAGACAGAGTGTGAGTGGGGGAGGGGCAGAGAGAGGGAGACACAGAATCCAAAGCAGGCTCCAGGCTCTGAGCTGTCAGCATAGACCTGACATGGAGCTCGAACTCACAAACTGCAAGATCATGACCTGAGCTGAAGTTGGACACTTAACCAACTGAGCGTCCCGATGATGATTTAGTAAGCATGTAGAAAATAGTATAGCTAAGAAAGAAAGCTACCCGTTTTGGGGAGAAAGAAGTACAGTTTATAGAGTTCATTGTTTTTCACGTTAATAGCATACACTTACAAAGGTAACCAATTTTAAGAGACCTTTGTTCTGAGTACTCAGAATTATTGTGTAGATAATGCCCATTATAATAAAACCTGGTTTTGGTCTTGGTTTTAATTTTTGTTTATTTTGATTGGGTAGTAGGAGACTAGGAACATCAAAGCTGTGTGTATAGTTTTAGAAAATTTCACATTACTGAAATAACCTATTTATTTATTATTTTATTTGTTTATAACCTAACCCAGCCTTTTTCTTTTCCTGCCTTAATTTCATGTTCTACCCTCAGTAGTATGGCTCTTAGTGATTATTTTTTTCCTTAGGGAATAATTAATTGTCCTGAACAGTTTTTAATTTTAGGTTGAAATTCATTAAATGAGAGAATTGTTGATTAAGTAATGTAAGTACATGTGCCCTCATTATCTACTGTCAGTGGATACTTTTGTTTCCCATTAATATTGTTTCTTAATGTGCAGCCCATATTAGCATTAGGCATTTTTGCTTGACCTCTCAAGCATATATATATGGTTTGGTAACCATTTTTTTCTAGGCAGTGTTTAATGTCTTTGTGGAAACAACACCCTGATAGCTTAGCTATAATTTTCTAAGTTACATCTTTACCTGCCTTGTTCTTTTTATTTTCTTAATCTTACTGTGCCTTTCCTTTAATTTTGTTTCTATTGTCAGTGTTTCTAACTTTTGTTTTATGTGTTTTAAATGATTAAATATGGATATCTGGTGCCTATTTTATGATATATAATTAGTTGAATGGTGTTGAATTTTGAAACTCTTTAAAGTATGTCTTGATATTTCCATGAGCTGGTGGTTAAGTTTATCTTTTATAAAGTGATCTTAGACACAGAGGTAAAATACATGTAAGTGTATTTCCAAGGACATCTTAAAAAGATGTACTTAACTACAAACTTATAAAAACACCCAATTTGAAGAGTTTCAAATAGTACATATTTTACTTGTATAGAGAATATGTGTATATCATATGTGGATGTAGTGTACAGTATATGCAGCAACATACGTTACTTGCAATGCGTAGTGAAGCATTTCCAATACTTTTGCTGGAAAAGGTAAATTCCTTGCTTGCTTCTGTGTCCTCACTGTAGTCTGCCTAACTTAGCTCACTGTTGGCCAGCATTGACTTATGGCACTAATAGTGGTACCACTGATGAGATATGCATTTCTTTTTTTTTTTTTTTTTTTTTAATGTTTTATTTATTTCTAGGAGAGAGACATGAGTAGGGGAGGCCAGGGAGGGAGTCACAGACTGAAACAGGCTCCAGGCTCCGAGCTGGCAGTCAGCACAGAGCCCGACGTGGGGCTCGAACCCACAAACCGTGAGATCATGACCTAAGCGAAAGTCGGACGCTTAACCGACTAAGCCACCCAGGCGCCCCGAGATATGCATTTCTTACTGTTATTGAACCTTAGAGACCTCTCCATGATCTCTGCTGTAATCTTAAAAGACAGCATATGGTTGTGTTTTCAATTTAGTTTCTTTTGCTTTCCTGTTAGTATGTTTTCCTTTATCCTGGTTCTTTAGTTTTAAGATTTAATGTACACAATCAATGATGCTAATTTTAATTAGAGTATATTCTAGTGTTATAAAGTTATTTTGTGGATGGAGAAAATATGCCAAAGGCTTTGTTAGGTTTTCTCATTACTAAACTAATTTTTGGAATGTTAAGCTCAAAAAAGTGAGTAAATTCTAAAGATGTTGCAGCTTTTAGGCACAATAAAAAAATTTTTTTTAAAGAGGTGAGATCAGTTTGTGAATGAGGCAGGGCTTTATAGGTAAAAAATGCAGTCTTATTATCCCTAGTTTTGTATTTATTTGCACTTTTTCCAGAAGTCTTTTGCTTTCTTTGCTAGGTGTGGAGGGCGCAGCTTTCCAGAGTAGACTTCCTCATGATCGGATGACTTCTCAAGAAGCAGCCTGTTTTCCAGATATTATCAGTGGACCGCAGCAGACCCAGAAGGTTTTTCTGTTCATTAGAAACCGCACAGTAAGTTTCCATGGCTGCTTTTTTCCATTTGAGTTATTAAAAAATGCTTATTGCTTTTATGGAGAATATGGGGGGAAAGAGAGGAAAGAATTATAAAATTCTCTACAACACATACAATTATCCAGAGGTAACCACTGTTAAAAGTTAGTTGTTTTTTCTCTTCAGGTTTTTTTTAGAAGTATATTTAATTTTTTTAAGAAATTGAAAAGTTGTTTCCATAATTCTATGGATCCTTTTCATTCTTCATAACCTCATAAATGCAAAGAATCTTTAAACTTTTTTAAAAATTTTATTTATTTTAAATGTTTATTTTGAGAAAAAGAGGGAGAGGGGAATCCCAAGCAGGCTCTCTCTGTGCTGTCAGCATGGAGCTTCATGTGGGACTTGATCCCACAAATCATGAGATCATGACCTGAGCCAAAGTCAGAAGTTGGATGCTCAACTGACTTAGCCACTCAGCTCTCCCTTTTATTTTAAATAAACTCCACACCCATGTGGGGCTCCAACTCACAACCCTGATATCAAGAGTCAGGTGTTCTACTGACTGAGGCTGCCAGGTGCCCCCAAACTTTTTTTTTAATGTTTATTTATTTTTGAGGCAGAGAGAGACAGAGTATGAATAGGGAAGAGGCAGAGACGGAGAGGGAGACACAGAATCTGAAGCAGACTCCAGGTTCTGAGCTGTCAGCACAGAGCTCAATGCAGAGCTTGGAACTCACGGTCCCTGAGATCATAACCTGAGCTGAAGTTGGACACTTAACTTACTGAGGCATCCAGGCGCCCCAAAACTTTTTTTTTTTAGTAATCGTTTTGCCTTCCCTTTTTAGAATAAGAGAAACTCTTAACTCTGTTCTGGTCATCTGATTCAACCTCCTTCTCAGGCTAAATACTTGATTTTAATGTCTGCATAATATTTTATCTGATGGTTGAGTCATACTTTGAGGCATTTAAATGTCCATTTGTGCTTTATTAATCTCTGAGTAGCTTTATATATTCTTGAATCTATCTCTGGTTATCTCCTTATGGTAGAGTCCTAGAAGGAAAACTACTTTGTCAAAAAAATATGAACATTTATGGTATATATTGTCAAATTGCTTCTCAGAGAGACTGATTCAGTCAACACTCCCATTGCTCTGCCCTTGGTTCAGTTATCAAAACAATGATAATCTGTGCTGCTGTAATAGACTAAACATATTTCATTTCTTTTCCATTTCTGACTTCTTCACATTTATTAGTCATTTGTATTTCTTCTCTGAATTTTTCTTTCATGTCCTTTATTCATCAGAAATTTATTTTTTTAATTTATTGTAAAAAAATTTTTTTAATATTTATTTTTGAGAGAGAGACAGAGCACACAAGCTAAAGCGGAGCAAAGAGAGAGTGAGACACAGAATCCCAAGTGGGCTCCAGGCTCCAAGCTGTCAGCACAGATCTCAACACGGGGCTCGAACTCACGAACTGTAAAATCATGACCTGAGCTGAAGTCAGATGCTTAATCGACTGAGCCACCCAGATGCCCTTCATCAGAAATTTTTTAGCCCTAGAGTAGAGGAGAGGGCTATTCATTGTACTCTAAGGTGATATAAAGTAAAAGAAATTTATGTTGTAATTTTAGCTACTTTGAATATAATTCATGGATGTCATTTTTAGCATGTCAGCTTTTTAGCTATGACTGACTCCTTTATATTGGATGTTAGATTGCAAAACACTGCTGAAATTAGATTGCTAAATGTTATTTAGCTAGAGTGATTGATGGGTTGTACTGGGTTTTTGTAGTACAGAATAAAGGGATTTGAGAATGTATAAAAGGTCATTTGGGGGCACCTGGGTGGCTCAGTTGGTTGAACGTCCGACTTCAGCTCAGGTCATGATCTCACGGTTTGTGGGTTTGAGCCCCGCATGGGCTCTGTGCTAACAGCTAGCTCAGAGCCTGGAGCCTGCTTCAGATCCCGTGTCTCCCTCTCTTTCTCTGCCCCTCCCCTGCTCACGCTGCCTCTCTCTCTCTGTCTCAGAAATTTAAAAAAAAAAAGGTGATTTTTTTTTTTAAGTGGAAAATTCTGTTTATTTCTGACACTTGTCTTAGAATTCGCTTCTGTGTATAGCATATGAACATTTGATCTGAATGGATTTTTCTTTTTTTTTTTTTTTTTTAAATATTTTTATTTATTTCTAGGAGAGAGAGAGACAGCGTGAGCAGGGAGGTCAGGAGGACACAGATCCGAGTGGAAACCAGGCTCTGAGCTGGCAGTCAGCACAGAGCCCGATGCGGGGCTCGAACCCACGAACCGCGAGATCATGACCTAAGTGAAAGTCGGACACTTAACCGACTAAGCCACCCAGGCGCCCCTGAATGGATTTTTCAATAAGATTGTCATTTTTTTGTTTCTTTCTGAGGGAAGTTTTCATTCTTTACTTGAATTTGAGTGGTTGGTTTACAGTGATCTCTATTTTCTCTGATTTATATTCTGTGACCAAAATCCAGATTTGGGGAAGGAAGGACTGGCCCAAGTTAGAGTTGTGGCCTCTGGCTATAAAACTGAACATAAATCATTCTCTTATAAGAATTGTATCAGTTCTCTCATCTTAAACTACATCTTTTGCCTCTAGATTTTGAAACCACAACTTTAGGATTATTGAACTAGAAACCATGACGTGAGCTTTATTTTATAGGATGGTTAGAGGAAGAAAGCTTGTGTTGAAGAGTGAGGAGCTTAGGCTTGGTGTTTATGTGAGGAAGTCCATTTTGCCTTGACAGTGGCCACCAAGAAAAGTAGCGGGTGCCTATGAATTTGGTCATATCTCTTTGTAATTGGATTTATTTATATATATAACTGCATTTCTTCATTGAACCTTGTCTGTGGAGCAGTTAATTTTTTAGCTGGGGGTATTTAGTTGGTCTTGCATTTTTACAGATGTCTATTGAGCTTGAAGAGCATTTATGTTGGAGTCTATTAATGGTACTATAATATTTTTCATTCCCCATCTTACTGCTTTTTCAGCAGTATTTGAAATAATTGACCACTCTCTTCTTCTTAAACACACTTAGTTTAACACGGTATTCTGTTTTTTCTCCTGCCTCCCTGCTTGTTGTCTTCTCTGACAGCTTTGTAGTCTTACCTTTAAAAACAGACCACTATGTAAACTGGTTGGAGTTCCTTAAGGCTCCTTATAGTCTTTCCTTCCCTCCGGTATATTTTCCTCCTAGGAGCCCTCTTCTGCACATTGGCTTCATTTCATTTATCACTCATAAGGAAATGGCTCCAGACCTTAACTCTCTTCAGAACCCCTAGCTCTTTATCTAGATGCCAGTCTCGTATCTTTTCTAGGTTGTCTTGAAACTAAACTCCTTATGTCTTCTTTGACCCTCATTTTGTGAGTAGCATACCAACTCCGTTGTACAAGCCCAAAACTGGAATGTCCTTGGCACCTCTTCTCCCGCCCCCCTAGTCTCTGCTGTCAATGATAAACAGTTTTGTGAGATCATATTTAAAATGTGTGATTTGCACATCATTTTTCTTATTTTCTGGAGAGGAAGAGAGAGAGAAGTGGCGTGAGCAGGAGGTCAGAGAGAGGGAGTCCGAGCTGAAACAGGCTCTAGGCTCTGAGCTGGCAGTCAGCACAGAGCCCGACACGGGGCTCAAACCCACAAACTGCGAGATCATGACCTAAGCGAAAGTCGGACGCTTAACCGACTAAGCCACCAGGCACCCCTTGTGGATTTTTTTTTAATGTTTGTTTATTTTTGAGAGAGCACAAGCAGGGGAGGGACGGGGATTGAGGATCTGAAGCAGGCTCTGCACAGACAACAGAGAGCCTGATACAGGGCTCAAATTCACAAACTATGAGATCATGACCTGAGCCAGAGTCAGGTGCTGAACTGACTGAGCCACCCAGGTGCCCCAGTTTTGTGGATTTTTATCTGCTCAGTATCTCTGGAATCATGTAACCTAGTTGCTCCCTGTCAGCTGTATGATACTGGCAAGTTACTAGGTTTTTTTGTTTTTTGTTTCTGTTTTTTAGGCTAAATATCTTCCAGCTTCTTCAGTAATTCACTCATCTGACATGGTTTTGTGTTTCATCAGTTTGCTAGGAATATAAGCCTCATTGTTTCCATGAAAGGAGAACCTATATTTGAGGCCTTAAAGTTGAAAAGATATTTTAAAGTGGTCAAGTGGTCTATGTCTATTTGTGTAATAAAATTTCTGTCATTTAAATACAGTTGCAGTTGTGGTTGGATAATCCAAAGATTCAGCTGACCTTTGAGGCTACTCTTCAACAATTAGAAGCACCTTACAACAGTAAGTGGTGTTTTTAATGGGACTAGTTTTGGCTCATGGTTCCCTGATAATGAGTTTTTTCATTCATATTTCCATCTTTACCTTGGACTATGCAAAAATAAGCCTTGTAGAAAACTATTATGTGTGTTTGTAATTGTTGGTTTTTAAATTATGAGTGAGTTTAAGAGATTGCTACTAATTTCCCAAGAACTACTTTTCAACTTTAATCCATGGAACACCTAACATTTGATTGGCTGGCTGGCTGGCTTTCTCATTTTCCACTTACCACCAACAAAGTCTTGAAAAATTTATGTCAAAGAAACTGAGTATAATACTACTTTTAAAGGGTTGGTTTTATCTTTTACTTCATCTATAATGGATTGTCATTCTTAAAAACTGCAAATTCTATCTATGCATTTGGACTACATCATAAACTAATATGCTAGGAATCACTTTTCTAAAGGAGTCACATGGTCTGAAATCTCCACTAATATGTACAGAATAACTTCCATGATGGAAAAAGAGAGTTAAAGAACTTTCTGTTTAAACTATATAAAATATAAATATGTTGTAAAATTCATTTATTCCATAGGTGACACTGTGCTTGTCCACCGAGTTCACAGTTATTTAGAGCGTCACGGTCTTATCAACTTTGGCATCTATAAGAGGATAAAACCCCTACCAAGTAAGGACCTGGCCAATGGACTTAATGGTTTTAAGTTACAATTCTAGGACTCTCTTTTATATTCAGGAGGCTTTTAGCATTTATTTTGATTTCTTAGTCTAAATTTGGAGTCAAAATTTATCTCATTATATTTCAGATTTAAAGTACAGTCTCTTCATAAATGTGCATTTCTTGTAATTTCTGGTCTGACAGGTGTACTTTAGTGAAAGACTGAATTTCAAATTTAAGAAAATCAGTCAGAAAACAAAATTTGTTAAAAATAAAAGTTCATTATGAAAGCAGAGATTTGAGGTTTTCTCTCACTGACCAGTTCTTTATACTGCCGGGAATCCAGAAGATAGAGATATTTTGGGAATTACCACATATATTTATTTATTTTTAATTTGTTTTTGATGTTTTAAAAAAATAGTTCTTCAAAAAAGGGATACTAAGGACTGCAGAAGTAGAGCTTAAAACAGCTTTAAGAATAAATAGTTTGGCTACTCAAATTGTTCTAGGATAATTGGAAAGTAAATGAAGCAGATATTCATAAGTTAACCAGTCACAGATACCAAAGCACATGAATGAGGTGTAATGAGAAAGTAAATTTTTAAAGGATTTCATATATAAATTTTTAACTTCGAATTAAAGTTTATAAGTTTCAGATATTTGCTAATTTGTATTCAGTTTCTCTATTTTGAAAATAAATGAATTGTTTACTTAGACATCATGATATATTAAGAACCTAGAGGTTTTATGACTTATAAAAATGATAAAGATAAATTCTTAAACCGTTACAACAAAATACTGTAATTTTTGTTTTTTACTTTTAGCTAAAAAGACAGGAAAGGTAATTATTATAGGCTCTGGGGTCTCAGGCTTGGCAGCAGCTCGTCAGTTACAAAGTTTCGGAATGGATGTTACACTTCTGGAAGCCAGGGTAAGAATTTTATTTTGTGTTTAGAAGCCTGACCTATTAGAAATATGATAGGTATTTATCAGTGCAATAAGAAATTATCTATTGCAAATTTATGAGTCCTACAATTTGAACTAAACCACACTGATTTATATAGTACTCAAAGTGTTTTAGATAGTTCCTGTATTGGATAAAGTATTTTTGACCATAGAGCTTTGAAAGGTGTTCAGTGAGTATTTAGAGTTTGAATGGCTCGTATAAGCCTTTTGATAGATATTTCACATCCTTGTTTCTTGCAGTTAACTTTCAGATTTTGGATCTTCATGGACATACCTGTGCACGTGGCAGTTATTTTTAGTGTGGAACAGAGTGAATTGTGTTCCCTGTTTAATAGTAAAAGAAAAGAGGTGTTTCTCAGGCAGCAACTATCTTGAGGTCCTGGTGTAGTAGCTAGATATATTGGTTCCCTTATCAGTTGTCCTAGAGAGAGAAATGGAAATTGAAGGAGGAAAGAGATAATGGCACAGAGTGGGGGGAAAGAACATCAAGTTAGGATGCTGCTATTCAGATTATTTTCATGGGTAATTTTTGACATTTAGTTGTCTTCCTGTGGCTTAAAGGCCCCCCTGGGCTTAACACCATTTAAAAAAAAAACAAAAAACAAACACTTCTCAGGTAACCACAAAACAAAAATTTAATAGAAGCTTTCAAAATCTTTTGTGCAGTACAATCTTAGCTGCTTTTTATTAGTTGCTGATTTTTTTAAAGTATTCTTTTCAAATAGAGTATGAGGAAATCAAAATAATTTTTAATGAAGTCTTACTAAAAATAATATTTTATAAGTAATTCAGGAAACATTTGTGTACCCACTTGTCCTGTGTACTAGCAATACTGTAATGAATAATGGCATCATTATGATCCCTACTCATGCATGGCCTTAATCTAGCTGACAGGTTTTTATTTTACTTTTGTTTATTTGAGTTTACGGAGCATTCTCATAATACCCATGATTGAAGTATCACTACAGCTCAGTAATTTTTCCTGTGGAACCTCCCTACTCAGCAGAGATAAACCTGGGCCTGTTGAGGGATGGCTGTTGTCAAAAGTTTATGCTCAGTAGACACCCTGCCCTGGGCATGGGGCTACACAGGAGAATCATTTGTCCCAGGAGGTATTTGGGGAAGAGGAGGCAAGAGTCAGAACATGGTGATAGAAAGATAGCATTTAGTGTTACGCTACAATTTGTAAACAGATATTTTTCTATCTGAGTAGCCCTTGGTCAGCCTGTATAGTAAATGACATTAGAGAAAGCTGGGTAGAGAGAGAATCATAGCTATGGCTGAATAGTATCTCTGGCTGTCAAATTGTTTTCTTTCCCCTATCACTTAATTCTTTGTCATTCATTAACCTACCACTTTCTCAAATAGTTAAACTTCATTTGTCTTTGTGCCCACACTGCACACTATGTATAAATTATACTTTTTAAATTATAAAAGTCAGAGGCCTGGGATGGCACCATGCCAGGTTCTTATGGTTAAAATAGAATTGATGTTTCTAGCCATTTAATTTCTGAAAACAGGATCGAGTGGGTGGACGAGTTGCTACATTTCGCAAGGGAAACTACGTAGCTGATCTTGGAGCTATGGTAGTAACAGGTCTTGGTAAGTAGTCCTTAGTTGTGTGCTGTTGTACAGGGTCTGAGACTCATGATTAAGCTTCTGTTTTAAAGCCATAACTGTGGCTTTAAGATATATTGGTTTAGGGTATAAACTGTTCTTAGTGTTTGTAAAAAAGAAATTGGCAAATAGTCCTCCTGAAAAGATACATCAATCTGAAAATTTTAAATTGTACATATGTTTTGACCTACTAGCAGGTTCACTTCTAGGAAATTATCCTAAGAAAATGACAAGTGAACCATGTTATTTGGAGCTTTTTACATGTGGCACAGCAAAACATTAGAACTCATAGTTCCAAAAATTATTAATCAAAGAGAACTACACGACCACTAAAAATTATGTAGCTTTATATTAGCCTGAAATGATGGCCACAGTTTATTGCTAAGTTGAAAAAAGATTACAAAACATATGTTATCCTTTTGTGTGTGTATATCTAATTTTATGCACATAAAATCTAGGAGAGTCTGTAATAAAATGTTATCTAATATGGGGTTATAGTATATTTCCTTCTTTATGCTTATCTTAACTTTTTACTTAGTGCATTTTTTGATCTATAATTCACATACCCTAAGCTTTGAGTATTTTAAATTTTGAGTTAAAATATTTTTGCTTCGATTTTTTTGTTCTCTTTTCATAGTTGTGTTGAATTTAACACTTTGAGTTTTTTTTAGGAGGGAATCCCATGGCTGTGGTCAGCAAACAAGTAAATATGGAACTGGCCAAGATCAAGCAAAAATGCCCACTTTATGAAGCCAATGGACAAGCAGTAAGTTGAGGACAAACAGAACTTTTCAAAACTTTTCATTCAGTTGATAACAATTTGGGGGAAATGAGTGGATGAAATGTGCACACATACCAGTATGGACCGAGGGTAGAAATTATGTGATATTCTGATTGTTCCTTAACTCTGAGCTATATAGGAAGGGATTATTACTATATAAACGCAAATTTGCAAGCCTACTTAGACATTTATCTTTCTTTAGACATTTAATGAAGGTTAGGTAGACAGGTAATTTTATTTGGCTGTGGCCACCTACCTGTGGAATTGACACCTGATTCTTCATTTCTTTGTATTGTGCCTTCCATCATGTGTTTTAGCTCTGTGTGCTCTTTATGACTTCAGTTTTAAGTGTGTAGGTTCAAGATTTTGATGAGCTAATAACCAGATGGTGATACTGAACTCAGATGCTTAAGTAGATTAAAGTACTTGTTGACCAGAGGCATAGGAGCTTCCTTACTTAGTAGGCAGTAGCATGAAAGTGATGTTTGCTATGGAGAGTGAGAGTAGTTTAACAACTGTGTTGAGAGGCTTAGACTATGTAAGTCAGTCCTGATTTTGGAGGGGGGTGAAATTCACAAGTTTGTGTTTAGAAATTTTACTAACTCTCCCTTATAAGGAATGAGGAAGTTTATATTTCTCAGGATATAAGCATCGTTATATTTTGAGGAAGGCAAGATTTGCTATGCCTATAGTTTAGCTGTTGTTGCTAAAAATAGTAAGGTCCCATCTTGAATTTAGTCTACTAAGTTCCATGTATATCCTCACTAAAGCCTTTAGGGTTTGAGGGGTTCCTATCAGAAGAAGACAGACTTTCAGGGAATGCTTTGGCTCCCATTCACATCATTCCTGCATTCAAATTCCTCCCAGGGCTTGTTTTGAGGGGGCAGGGCAGTCTCTGGCAGAATAAGCAAAATAGAATTAGCAAGAGAAAAAGGAGGAGGTAGAGTTATGATTCAGGGGGGAAAAAAAAAACAATTCAGTAAACTTCTGGGGCTCCTGGGTGGCTCAGTTGAGCATCTTACTCTTGATTTTGGCTTAGGTCATGATTTACTTGGTGGTAAAATCAAACCCTATATCGGGCTCTGCAGTTGGTGCAGGGACTGCTTAAGATTCTCTATCTCCCTTCCCCTCCCCCCATACGTGTACGTGCACCCACAGAAGTGTGCACTCTCCTCTCAAAACCAAAAGTTCAGTAAACTTTGTTACAGTGCAAAGAACTGTAAAGTTTGTAGAGAGGAATAACACAGTCCCTGCCATATAAGACCCCAGAGTCTAGTGGGACTTGTACATAGATTATTTTTTCCCCAACTTTTTATTTTGGAAATTTTCAAACCTGTACAAAAGCAGGGGCACCTGGCCGGCTCAGTCAGTGGAGCATGCCCCTCTCGATCTCAGGATTGTGAGTAAAAAGCCCTACTTTGAATGTAGAGATTATTTAAAAATAAAATCTTTAAGAAAAAAAAATAGTAGAATAGTATAGTAATAAACTTTTCACTTATTCCAGTCTTGTTTTATCTATTCAGTTTTCTCTCTCTTCTCTCTCTCTTTTTTTAAGGAGTAAACTGGGGAGGGGAAAAGGGTCAGAGGGAGGGAGAGAGAGAGAGAGAGAGAGAGAGAGAGAGAGAGAGAAACTCCCAAGCAGGGTCCACACTCCATGCAGAGCCTGACATGAGGCTTGATCCCATAACCCTGGAATCATGACTTGAGCCAAAATCAAGAGTTGGATGCTCAACTGACTGAGCCACCCAGGCACCCCTGGTCTGGGGTATTTTAAAGCAAATCATGGTCAGTCAACAAGTATTTGTTAAATATTTACCCAAATCTGGCATTGTTCTCAGTATTGACTATGTATTCTCTGCCCTCAAGGGTCTTAAATTCTAGTGACTCCAGATATTTTATGAACCCAAGAACATCCGGAATTGTAAGTGTCATTAAAATCTGTGCTACCCCTGGGGCACCTGAGTGGCTCAGTTGGTTAAGTGTCCAACCTCAGCTCAGGTCATTGTCTCACAGTTCTTGAGTTTGAGCCCTGCATCAGGCTCTGTGCTGACAGCCCAGAGCCAAGTGTCTGCTTCAGTCTGCTTCAGATTCTGTGTCTCCTTTCTCTGCCCCTCCCCCACTCACACGCTTTCTCTCTCTCTCTCTCTCTCCTCTCTCTCTCTCTCTCTCTCTCTCTCTGTCTCTTTCTCTCTCATGAACAAAAAAAAATTTTTTTTAATCTGGGCTCTCCCTGCTCTCCCCCACCCCCAAAACTGACCCCAACCACAAACCTATTATTCATACATAATATGACTAACATATTATCAAGGCACATTTGCCAAGGGTAGATAAAGGATAAATTGCTATGGAAGAGCCAAAGGTGGGGGGTGGTGAAAGAGAGACACTCTGAAAGTGGGAGGGGCAGAATGGGAAGAGATTTGTAGGCAAAAAGCATTTGTGAAAATGGCTTAGGACTTACTGTGGTTGTAGAGGAAGGTTTAAGAGAGGTTTCTTTTTTTATGTTTGTTTATTTTGAGAGAGAGCACAAGCACAGTGAGAGAGAATCCTAAGCAGGCTCCACGCTATCAGCATAGAGCCCAACACGGGACCCCATCCCCTGAACTGTGAGATTACAACCTAAACCAAAATAGAGAACCAGACACTTAACTGACTGAGCCACCCAGGTGGCCCTTTTGGTTTTTTGTTTTGTTCTTACATGTTTACTAGGAGAGGTTTCTGAAGGAGGATGGGATTACACTGGTGAGGGTAAGATATAAAGCTGAAGTTGAGGGTGGAGGGTGTTGTTTACTAGGCTGATTTGTAGATTGGCACTTCAGACAGTTGAGAGCAGATAGGTGTTTTAAGTAGATAAGCAATAATGTAGACAATTGAAATGAAACAAAGCTTCTGAGGTGATTATTACATTAGTCCTTAAGAAGTAATGGAATCCAAACCAAAGATGATCATTGAGACACGTTTTCTTTTTCTTTAGATTTTCCTGAATTTAGAGCAGGTTTACTTAATCTTTTTAATAGTAAAAATTTTTTTCTAGTGGAAATATGTAGAGAAATGGTTATCTCCTTTCTTGGTATTAGAGGAACTTTAACACATTTTTAAAAACATTTGTTTCCAAACTGTATACCAGTATTCCCCTCCAATGTAGCCTAAGTCAATTTGTTCCTATCTGCTGCAGTAGCTAGAGTAGCAAGGGGGAATCTTCAGGCACTCTCCAATCTAGGAGGAAATTCTTGGCAGCTTTGAGTCTTGTTTGCCTCAAGTTAATCAAACATAAGGCATGTTAATGTTTCTGCATCTTGCTGTCCCCAGTAGTCCAGCCCAGAGTACAAATGGATAGTTTTTAAACAGTAGATTGGCTTTTGGCTTATAGGTCAGGCACTAAATTCCGTAATTTTGCTTATAATTGCAAATACGCTTCTTGACTTTAGAAACAGGATTAAGTAGGTCAGTTACTTCATTCTCTCATTTTGCAGGGGAAGAATCTAAAGCTGAGACATGGTGTTTGCATAGGGTCATTGTAGTCAGTAAGTTGTAGAATCCAAGATATATTGTCTGATATTCCAGATCAGATTTCCTTACAGGCATTCCTTGTTCTATAGCACTTTGCTTTACTGCACTTTGCAGATATTGCCTCCCCCTCCCCTTTTTAATACAGATTGAAGGTTTGTGGCAACCATGCATAGAGCAAGGATATTGGCACCATTTTCCAGCAACATTTGCTAACTTTGTGTCTCTGTGTCACATCTTGGTAATTCTCACAGTATTTCAAAGTTTTTTATTATTTGTTACAGTAATCTGTGATCAGTGATTATTTATAGCTTACTGAGAAGTTGGATGATGGTTAGCACTTTTTTAGCAATAAGGTTGCTAATTAAGGTGTGTACATTTATTTTTAATTAAGGTGTGTACATTGTTCTGTAGACATAATGCTGTTGTTGCACACTTAGACTACAATACTGTGTAAACAACTTTTATATGCACTGGGAAACCAAAAAATTCTGCAGGGAAGACGAGGGCTAGATTAAGTTTGTATAACTCCAGCTGCCTGTGTGTATCAGCTGAGTATCCTCCAAGAGCTTTCTTTTAATAGTTAATTCTAAGGAGGCATCAAAGCCCCCTTAGAGTGGACATTCACTCAGCCATTGATTTTTCTTTAGTAAACTGTTGAATGGAATGGGATTGTCTTCCTCCATTCTTTATGAACAGCCTCAGTACAGAAGAGGGTGATTTAATCGTTCTGTTAACGATTAACAGAAATTAATTCTCATCTTACACAAAGTCAGCAGTTAACTGAGAGTGACAAATATCATTTGTAATACTGTCTTCAGAACATATCCACCATACCCAGTCATTTTGCTGCTATGTGAAAAAACACATAGCAAGCGGTTTTACTTTGTTAACATGTTATTTTAATCACAATCATAAGAATGCCTGAAAGAGTTCACTTTTTTATTCTCACTGGTTCTGCACTGGCAGCTAAGCTGTTGAGCTTCTGTGTTTGTTTTTGATAGAAGCTTATTTTATGGCTCCAGAGGACTAGAACAAGGGCTTTCTTATTTGGTTCTAACATAGCATATCCCAGTGAATAGAAGTGTCTTCTCAGCCTGTAAGAACAGAGCCAGTACAGCTGCTGCCTCAGATTGACTGAGGATGAAGTTAAACTCTGAACTATGTTGTAACTGAATATGGAGATTAATGGGGAAATAGGGTAATTCATATTTCAGGAATATTTTGGGAGTTACCAGCGAGGATACCAGAAACCTGGATTGTTGGGAAGATGGGAGAACTATAACTATAAATGTTTTTCTGTATCTCCTATATACCAACTAGTAACTCAGGGTTACTAGTAATTTAATCAAATTCTTTCAGTGCTATAACATTATGCATTCATTATAAGATCTCTGGTCTCCATTGTGGGGAGGGAGTTGTTTTCTTTTTTTTTCTTCTTCCTTCCTTCCTTCCTTCCTTCCTTCCTTCCTTCCTTCCTTCCTTCCTTCCTTCCTTCCTTTCTTTCAACTAAGTGAGACCTAAAGACTCAGTTACTTTGGAGGAACTGATCTTGTCTTCTTGGGAATGGCTCGACTGTTAGGAGGAAGAAAGATATACTTGACAGGTAACAGTGCTGGGTCTTTTATAAATGCCATTAATTGGGTATACTCAGTACCTACCACAGTTGAGCAAGTTTTCAGCTGTATTCATATACAGTGATGCTTATTAGGTTAGTTACACTTTTGACACAGTCCTGCTGGCCTGTTCAGTTTTCCTAATCCTTTGTGGAAACAGGTTTGGTATTTTAATGGTAGTTTTTCTTTTACATTATATAAATATAAAAATCTCATGCCTGCCTTTAATGTTTCTAAAGTTGCAAAATAGTTACATTCCTTTCAAATATAGTTATAATACTGACTTTGCTTTTCCAAACTTTATTCATTTAATATTTCACTTATTTAATAATTCACTTAAAATTATTCATTTAATAAATTTACAGAGCACCTCTACTGTGTGCTAAAAACTGCTAGAATGAACTTCTTAGACATGTGTGTGCCTTCTCCACGCAGCTCAGTTACTGGTTTATGAACATCTGTTATTTATATCCCCTAAAGATTTCTTACAAGGTTAAATAAATTTGGGAAGGTACAACCATCTCCATTTTTAGAATCACAGTGAATCTTATTTAGATTAGGAATATACCTATTGTTCTTATTCTCCCTTTAGGGATTATAGCTATATATCATTTCTTTTAGGTAGTTGGGAATCTAAGTTAGAGACTCTTCATATGTAAATTTTTCTTCCAACTTTTAATAAAGGAACTAATCTTAATCTTTAATCAAAATTTTAGAGGTGCATGGGAATGGTATCACCAGAGATTTACTATAGCCTCTTCTGGCCAGATTGAGTCATTACAGCTGTTTTCCATTGTATTACTCTTCGTGAGGATTTCTCTGGCTAAATCAGATTTATCAGTATTTTGGGTTTCTAGAAACTACCTGCCCCTAACTCCATTCTGCTTTGCTGCTAGAGAACTTATGCAGACTGGAAGTAAGAGAAATGGACAGTTTTTTTGAAGACCTACCAAAGAGAACCCATGATTGACAATGCAACCAGAGGTAGAACTAAGGAAAGCAGCCGTCCTATGAGAAGACTTCTTGTAGGATCAGGGGCCTTATCCAGAAAGTTGCTTGGTTCTCCCTGAATTTATTCTACATGGGCTAGATACACAGGCTGCTATTCCTCCAGCCGTGCTCAGGGAAGCTCCATATAATTTTAACAGGACCAGAGCAATCAAGATTGTACCCATTCAGAGCTGTGAGACTCACCAGATTTTTAGCTTGAAGGAACTGTTTGGAGCCTTTCACAGAGAAATAAACGGCCTTGAAAGATCAGAATCAAAACCTGTTTTTAAAAAATCTGTGTCAAGTGATACCCTTTTTGTTTGATCCTTGGCTAGAAAATGATATCAAAGATCCTTTCCCTTCTTAGTTTGCTGTTAATAGGTTCTTAATATGTTGTAATCCAGCTGCCATCAAACATGGTACTTAGCCTTTTTGCAATCATTTGCTGAGTTGCTTTTCTCAGGATGCAGTTTAAGAAGCTACAATAGAATGTTTGGGTAAAATTAAAATTATTGCAACTTGTTTTTAAAGATTACCAGTATTTCAGTTCCTCCGGTGACATGAAACAGGTACTTAAGGGGTGCCTAGGGGTAGTCAGTTGCTAACGCTCTTTCCATTGTCTGAGCATGTCAAATAGAACATAACCTGACTAGCTTAATTTTAGTATCAGATTCAAAGTTCAAATATATCAAAAATATGTTTTGTTTTTTTTCCCAGTCAGTGTTGACTTCCTAATGGACAAGTATTTGCTATTTTCCAAATATTTCTTAAATTTCAAAGTGGAATTTTAAAGTTAATGGGGGAAAAAATCCAGGTTTCACAGCCATCCCTGGTCTCTCTGGCAAGTCTAAAAAGTGCTTAACTAGGTGGAAAACGGGTGGGGCCTAAGTGCTATTTCTCTTATTCTGGAAAGCAGAGTCTCAAATTAGAGCAGTGGACCAGAGATGCAGTCTGTCATCCTGCTGTCAGTCAGACGAGGCAGTAATCTTTTGGTTTGGTGTTTGTTTGTTTGTTTGTTTGTTTGATTTTGTTGTTCTCATTACTGTTCTATGTTTTTCCTTTTCTGTTTTATTGAGTTTTGCTTTATTCCTCACTGCTTTCTGACACCATCTCCCTTTACACCCTCACTCCCTCTACCTCCATCCCCCACCAACTGCTTTTCTTTTGCCCATTTATATGCCTTGACTTTCCCATTTTGGTCTCTATACAGTCTGTTCCTTATTTCTCTGGTTGTTGCAGCTTCTGAGCTAACAGAATGCTTCTGTCATGCTATGTGTTTAAAGCCTTGATTTTATTGCTGTCATACAAAACTAAACTTGACGTGGCTGTTGGGCTGTTATTTACAGTTTATTTCTCTCTTTGCTGCACTGGTTAAAAGGACACTGTCAAGGTATTTTTTTTAATAATTTTTCAAATCATTTTCTTCACTGTTTACAGTAACCCATTAAAAGCTTGAAACTTAGATTCTTTCCCTTCCAAAGATCCTCTCCATCATACATTCACACTGGTTTGTTGTTGTAGAGTTGCGCCTATATGTTGGGCTGGTGCCATTTGAGTTTTTGTCATTGAAAGCGCATGTAAAAAGGTTTTTTTGTGGGGAGTGTGGGTGGATTAAAGGGGAAAGTGTTATGAATCAAGTGGGCTGCTCAGCAGATAGAGGGAAGAAACAAAAGGTCAAATTTGGTCCCTCTAACCTTGACAGTGTCCCTTTAAATGTTTCTCTACCACACACCCTGGACCCCAGTTACTGAGCCTGAGTGCTGCATACTTTTTCAGTATGAACTTCCTTATTGTGACTGTCACCCTAGCTACAAAGATTAAAGCTTGTCTGAAGCAAGCCATCCAGTTGACACTGGAACAGCTTTAATCTGTACCATTTGCACACTTGTGTATTGGCACATTCTGCCCTATTGCATAGACACATGTGATCTGGTCCCTCTTGTTTCTGTAGCATCCTCTTGCTGGGCATTTTTGAAGCCGCATACAGAAATATCACTATTTTGTACTCCAGGGAGAGCAGTCATGCACATTGCATCAGTGATCAGTTAAGAGCTCCTAACTATATAGACTTTATATTAAAAATATAATTGTTTCCTTATTTAAAGAAGTACCAAATTTAGACTTCCTAGAACTGTCTTTGGTAACATCATTGTAGGAGTTACACCAAGCAAAATTTCAGCATTGTTTTGAGCTGATCTCTGTATATGATCCATCATATCATTGAGGAAAAGTAACTGATGAGCAAGTAAGTGAAATTCCTGTTACGAGGTTTCTTCCATCAGCCCTGGTGCTGTGGAAGCAGAACAAGTAGGGATGTCACTAAGAGCTCCTTTCTTTGGCCAGTGGAATTGAATGCGTAGGTCAGATTTGTAGACTCCACCAAGTCTTAGGTACCAATCATATATAAAGGGCACCAAGCATCCAAAGCCTGATTGTCTGCCTTAAATTTCTCAGCATAAGCCAGAAGATTCTCAGGGATTTTTATTTCTTGGGCCAAGGGGGATTCTCTGATTCATAAAGATTTCCTGATCACTCTCATCTGTGGCCTCTTAGAATTTGATGCTTTAGAATATGACTCTGATTGAACCCATAGTTATGGTGTCGTATCTAATTCCCAGAGAGAATTGTGGTCCTTTTCCCTTTCTTGTTTTGGTTCAGATTGTTCTTCCCGCTGTATTCTTTTGCCACACCGTGGTTCATCCTGCAGTTACTTGTGCAGCTCCTCAGTGAAAGAGCATAGACTAGTGCTTTAAAATTGACTGTTTAATTGGAAAGGCAAAAACTAAGGAGTTTCAAATGAGAGTCATATTACTGTGATGATCTTGTCCACAAGTTACCTCTGATTAAAAGATTACTCCTCCTTGGCCTTAGTGCTTATTAGAACTTTCTTTAATGTTAACCAGTTTTAGGTTGACTGTAAAGTGAAATTCCATATTTTGAATTCCATTTCCAGTTGATGCCCAGTTTATCCTGGCAAGAGATGCTTGCTGTAGGCCTGCTTGCCTTAGATATGCTTTTTCCTTCTTGCTACTACCACAAGTTTAGGAGAGTTGCAGGTGCATTTTACATTTTGCTTAAGAATTAAGCAGTAGCAGAGAGGTTTGTGTCAACTAACTGATGGTATCAGTAGGCAGGGGCACAGTAAGGATTAGGAACATGGTCTTAAAGCTTGATGATCTGCTTTGCAGTCTCCTCTCTTCTTGAACAATAATGAGCCAGACCTGGTACCTCAGTCACTCATAGTCTAAGAGCTTTGGACATTCAACTCTGAACTTAATTGGTGCTGTTAAACACTGTTACCCTGCAAAAGAATGAAGGTGCTGTTGTGTTCTTATTAATGGCTATGAATGTCACTTCTCTTCCCTACTTCCACCTGAAATTCATCTTTGAGGGGAAGGCAATATCTTGGGCTTCTTATTTTTCCATCCTGCCCTTACTCTGGAAGGCCCTCAGGTGTGTTGACACAGTTTTTGTTCTCTGAGACTTCTCCAGTGTGGTGTTTGCATGTTGGCCCAGCTTATCTCAGTGCATGTCAGCTCCAGGACACCCTGTGCTCCACAAAGCTTCAGTTAGCACCAATTAGCACCAGTGTGAATCCTGTGGCTATTAATAGAGGTGGAGTCCCAGCTCTGACAGCTAAATTGGGAGAATAGGAAAATATCAGAGCCAAACATTTCATACGTCATTTAATGAAATTGACCTCTTCATAGAAAAGAAAATTTAAATTATTGCCCTCAAAGTTTCCCCCTTTGAGGTACATATTTTGACCTTTTAAAAACTATAGAGCATTTGTGTTTTCATGGATGGTTATTATGTTTTAGCCTTTTTATAAGGACCAACTCTGCTATACTTCGGATTTTCAGGTTCCTAAAGAGAAAGATGAAATGGTAGAGCAGGAGTTTAACCGGTTGCTGGAAGCTACATCTTACCTTAGTCATCAACTAGACTTCAATGTCCTCAATAATAAGCCTGTGTCCCTTGGACAGGCATTGGAAGTTGTCATTCAGTAAGTACTTTGATACTGCTTATTGTATAGTGAATCACATTTAGACATTTGCTGTTTGTGAGTTTTTCAGCAAGTATTATTTGAGCTAGTTTTCACGTGAATTAATTAAATCCCAAAGTAAAACCATTTAAAATAAATGATCTGTAAGGCCCCTCTCAGTTCTAAAATTCATAGCTCTTATGGTACTGAAATATATTTAACATAGCTTAGAAAATAATTTGCCACCAGCTAACTTTCTTGTTCCAAAGTATTAGAAATTTCATTGGGCCTTGATGTCCTTGAATGGTTTTGTTGGGCTCCTGTTTTGTGCTGCAAAGCTGGCTGTGTGGCCAGGGCATGTGTATTATCTCTTCTAGGTTACAAGAAAAACATGTCAAAGATGAGCAGATTGAACATTGGAAGAAGATAGTAAAGACTCAGGAGGAGTTGAAAGAACTTCTTAATAAGGTGAAAATTTGAATTCATAGTTAAAGCTGCATCAGTAGTGGGGGGAAAGCCTTTAGAAGTTTTTAAAGTTTTGTTTTTTCTTAGAAAATAGTGACTAACAAAAGGCACTGTTTTCATCTGTCAGTCTTTCAGTACAATATTATTGGTAAATTTTTGCCAGAGAAAATCGGTCTTTCTCATGTCAGGTTCCCTTTGGCTGTTGCAAAGGTAGCCCAGTGCCCTCTGCTACATTCTGGGATAAAAGGGAGATTAGCTGTGCTGGGGTGAAGTTCCCACTGAGGAAGACAACAAGTCAACAGCCAGGACCATAATTCGTTGCCATGATTACTTTGCTTGAGGTGCCCAATATGGGGATATTCCCCAGTTGTGTGTCTATTGAGGGTTCTTCTTTCCCACCCCTTCCCAGAGGCCCAGCTCCAGACTGGGAGACCATTTGTTTCTCCTGATCCTGCCAGCGGCAAATATAACATCATCTTAGGAAGAAAACATGAAGAAGGACAGCCCTGTGGGGAGCTTTTTAATGCAATAATCTTAATGCAGGATGCAAACTGGGTGCATCTTGTGACCAGAGTCTTGCTTCACTCTTTGTCTTGTGTCTTCATCCTGTCAGATGAAGAGGTCTGTGGCACAGCTTCTTCATGGGTTGTAGCATGTGTGAAATGAGCAGAGAAGCTAGAGAATGGCCGGCTGATGGGATAGCTGTAGGGCCCAGTACCATCAGAAACCTGAGAAACTAACATTCGGAATGGCTGTGGGTGGTCCTGTGTGGTGATTTAGCCTTTTACGTAATTTAGAAAACAAATCATAATGATTTGTTTCCCAAAACAGTAAGTTTAACTTAAATTGGTAGTGGGTTTTTTCCCTGGAAATGTAAATATAACATATTGATTTTTATATATATATATATGTTAATATTTATGAATATGATGTGTAATATGTATGTTATATATACTAATGGAACATTCCTGGCTCTCCATTTGTTTTGGAACACAGATGATCTTACTTCTCTGATAATGATGGGATATCTCTGTGTTGAGCCATACAAGATTTTGTTCCTGTCCTAAAATGTGTAGAAGAGGTATTTAAGAATTCTAAGGACTTGCATCGTAACCTGTTTTGGTATAATAGCGGTTTAGGGGAGAAACGAAAGCCTGTGATTTGGAGATGGATTATATCACTATCTGAAATGGTAACTTTGTATTTTTCCCTCTTAGATGGTAAATTTGAAAGAGAAAATTAAAGAACTCCATCAGCAATACAAAGAAGCATCTGAGGTCAAGCCACCCAGAGATATTACTGCAGAGTTCTTAGTGAAAAGTAAACACAGGGATCTGACTGCCCTGTGCAAGGTGTGGTAAATGTGCATGCCTAAGTGGTTTTACTTGGAATCCTAAGAAAGAGTATAGATATAGGAAGTTTTGGAAGAGGGAAAGCAACTAGCTTACAGGTGCCAATGGTAGGAAGGATGCAGGTTTGGTAACAGGAGCCAAGGGGACTAAATGGGTTAGTGTGATTTGAGATCTGCTTTTTCTTTAGGATTTCTACTTTGTTTTCACAATCTCATCCTTTAACTTACTGAAATCTCAGTTTAGCTCCTTATCACAGTTTATCCCTGACAGTTTGGAATAAGGACAGTGGACATGAACTTCGGTCATTTGGTATCATACTGTTAGATTGAAATCCCTAACTTAGTATTTCCTAACCATGGGATCTTAGACTCCTTAATCACCTCGTTGATGATGTGATATTAATACTTCCCAGTTTTAAGGGATCTAAAATGCTTTATTCCAAGAAGATGTGTATACAAACATGTACATGTGCGCGCGCGCACACACACACACACACACACACACACACACACACACTGGAATACTACTCAGCGATGAAAATGAATGAAATCTTGCCATTTGCAACAACGTAGATGGAACTGGAGGGTATTACGCTAAGTGAAATAAGTCAGAGAAAGACATATCGTATGTTTTCATTCATATGTGGAATTTGAAAAACCTAAGAGAAGACCATAGGGGAAGGAAAAAAAATAGTTACAAACAGGGAGACCAAAGA
The DNA here is from genome assembly GCA_017311185.1 of Proteles cristata cristata. Lineage (NCBI taxonomy): Eukaryota > Metazoa > Chordata > Mammalia > Carnivora > Hyaenidae > Proteles > Proteles cristata. Next base: position 1,947,966 of record JAESUZ010000893.1, read on the forward strand.
GAGGACAAGCTGAGGGTTGATGGAATGAGTAGCAGGGGAAAATGGGTGATGGACCTTGAGGAGGGCCCTTGTTGTGATGAGCACTGGGTGTTGTAAGTGATGAATCATGGGAATCTACTGAAGCCACTGTATACACTGTATGTTAACTAACTTGACAATAAGTTAAATGGAAAAAAAAAATTAAGATGTTTTATCCCATGGTAAGGACATGGTGAATACACAGGAAATGGTAGTTGCTATTCTTTTTCACCCTTATTTGGTAGTTCAGTTGTATGCTATATTCTTCATTTCCTCCACCTGCCTGCCCTCTCCTTGCCCTGATCCAGCCTTAAGCTAAGGCACACTTCCAGATATGACCTGGACAGGGATGTGGTCCAGGCCTTACGCTTTATTGTATAAACAACTAGGTTGGTCTCTGACCCATCAAGGTCAACCTGGTTCTCTTAATTTTATCAGGAATATGATGAATTAGCTGAAACACAAGGAAAGCTAGAAGAAAAACTTCAAGAATTGGAAGCCAATCCCCCAAGGTAAGGATAACATACAGATGTTCAGAAAGATCGCTTTTGCTATTCTGTTATATTTAGAAGGAAAATTAAAAGCACTGTGAGCTTTTATTTATGTCCGGTGAATGGATTGTAATTTTAATGTGTAAGAGTGTCTTAAATACTTAAATATATTGATTTTTTTAAAGATAACCTTTCTCCATAAGATCTGATATTTTAATGAAATATATTGTCTTCTTTGAGTGGGGTAGAAGGTAGTACTATTTTGTTTCCATAATTTTGAGGACTAGGAAAGTATTACACTGTTTCCATTGAATTTTTGACAGTGAATACTTATATGCTGATACTGTGCTCCATTGGGCATCTGGCCGCCACATATGTATCTCGTCTGTTCTGTAGTTGCGCATGCTACTACCATTCCTGCTTTAAAAAAAAAAATCAGGGGCACCTGGGTGGCTTAGTCGGTTAAGCGTCCGACTTTCGCTTAGGTCATGATCTCGTGGTTCGTGGGTTCGAGCCCTGTGTCGGGCTCTGTGCTGACTACTGCCAGCTCAGAGCCTGGAGCCTGTTTCAGTCTGTGACTCCCTCTCTCTCTGACCCTCCCCTGCTCACGCTGTCTCTCTCTCTCTCCTAGAAATAAATAAAACATTTAAATAAATAAATAAATAAATAAATAAATCATGCTTTATACAACAAATAAGCTTTTATAATGCCAGGTATCGATATGAAGAAGTCTTTTTTTCAGACAAATGAAGCCTGATAGTAATTTGCTTTAGGAAGTGCTCTAGGCACCAGTAATAAAGGAATTTCTTTATAAAAGGCACAGTACCAGGCTTGGGTTCCCTCACAAATATTGAGATCATCCACATCAGCCCACGGAGAATAGTAGTGATGTTCTTTAATAACCTGTGTCCCTCTCTTTTCATTTTGCAGTGATGTGTATCTCTCATCAAGAGACAGACAGATACTTGATTGGCATTTTGCAAATCTTGAATTTGCTAATGCCACACCTCTCTCTACACTCTCCCTTAAACATTGGGATCAGGTAAGTTTCATTATCCTGTCTTTTGCTGTGTGTGTCTTGGAGTGCTTAGAGAAACCGTTAATTTGTATGTATGTGTTTAAACAGCTTTATTAAGAAGTATAATTTACAGACAGTACAACTTACCTATTTTAAGTGAGCAGTTTGAAGTTTTGCCAAACCTGCATGATCATGAACCACCACCACCACAATCGAGCTACAGAGCATGTCCATCCCCTGAAAAGTTCTCTCTCGCTTCTTTGTGGTCAGTCCCTAGCCCTCCCACTCCTGGCCCAAGACAACCCTGATTTGCTTTCTGTCACTATAGTTTTGCTTTTTTAGAACTACATATAAATTGAACCATATGGTATATAATCACACAGAATATAGCCTTTGTGTATACTTAGTATTACCAGTTTTTAAAAATTTAGTCATTCAGATGGGTGTATAATACTCTTTCCTTGTGGTTTTATTTCACATTTCCTGGAAAATGGGTGATATGAAGCATCTTTTCATGTACTTATTGGTATATCACTTCTTGGGTGAAAAGTGTTTAGATCTTTTGCCCATTAAAAAAATATCTGGTTGTCTGACTTATTGAATTGTGTTAAGAATTCATTATGTTCATTAGATTCTGGATGCAATTCCTTTATCAGATTTATGTTTTGTAAGTATTTTCTTCCAGTCCACAGCTTCCTTTTTTATTTTCTAAGTAGTACCTTTCAAAGAGCAAAACTTTTTAATTTTAGGAAGTCCGTATTGCTCAACTCTCTTTTACGCTTTGTGCTTTTTGTATCCCGAAAAACCTTTTGTTTAAACTTAGATCATTAGGGGCGCCTGGGTGGCTCAGTCAGTTGAGCGTCCGGCTTCAGCTCAGGTCATCTCTCTCTCATGGGTTCGAGCCCCACATCAGGCTCTGTGCTGGCAGCTCAGAGCCTGGAGATTGCTTCGGATTCTGTGTCTCCCTCTCTTTTTGCCGCTCCCCTGCTCACACTCTGTCTCTCTCAAAATAAATAAACATTAAAAAAAATTTTTTAAACTAGATCACTAATTTTTCTGTTTTTTTCTTGAAGTTTTATGAACTTAACTCTTACGTTAGGTCTGTGACCATTTTGGGGTTTTTTTGTTTTATGATCCATTTTAATTTTTGTGTATAATGAAAAGTGAGGTTAGGGTTCATATTTTTCTGTGTGGTTATCTGATTAATTCTAACACCATCCATTTCTTCATTTGTCTTTGCATCTTTGTTGAAAATCAGTTGACCACGTGTGAGACTATTTATGGTTACTCCTTCCTGTTCATTTGTTTGTCTATACATATGTCATTATCATATGCTCTTAATTACTTTTGCTTTATGATACATCTTGAAATTAGGTAGTGCAAGTTCTCCAACAGTTTTTGTTTAATTTTTTTAAATCATTTTGGCTATTTTAGGTCTTCTGTATTTTTCGTAAAGATTTTAGAATCACCTTATCGATTTTTTTTAATGTTTTATTTATTTCTGAGAGAAATATTATTTATTTCTGCACACTTAGTGGTTAAGCAGTACGTTTTAGATCAAGGGTATTCTATGAAATATACGGATTTTTTTTTTAATTTTTAGATTTTTTTTATTTCTGAGAGTTAGAGAGACAGCGTGAGCAGGAGAGGGTCAGAGAGAGAGGGAGACACAGAATCTGAAGCAGCTCCAGGCTCTGAGCTGTCAGCAAAGAGCCCGACACTGGGCTTGAACCCACGAACCGTGAGATCATGACCTGAGCTGAAGTCGGATGCTTAACTGAATGAGCCACCCAGGCGCTCCAAGAATCACCTTATCGATTTTTATAAAAAATACCTCCTGGGATTTTGATTGGTATAGGGATTTGAACATGCTATAGCTCTCCATTTTTTAGGTTTTCTTAAATATTTCTCAGCAGTATTTTAACAGTTTTCAGCGTACAGGTTTTATACATCTTTTGTCGATTTTTTTTTTTTTTTTTTTTGAGGGAGAGAGGGAATCCCAAGCCGGCTCCATGCTCAGCACAAAGCCCTGGCATGGGGCTCAATCTCAAAACAGCAAGATCACAACCTGAGCTGGTATCCAGAGTCAGCCGCTCAGTCACCTTAGTAGCCACCCAGGCACCCCTTATTGAATTATTCTTAAGTATTTTAAGTGTGAATTACTCTTGAACTGGTGAGAAATCACAGAGCTTTTTAGATCTTGAATGGACTAATCTCTCAATCTCAGACTTTGATCAGACTGAAGACTATAGAAGTCACTATTATATTTTTACTTAGATACTTGCATTTTCATTGTACATTTTCCTAGTAAAATTAGTTTGAATTAGAGTGAGGATTGGACTTGAGTGGTAAAAATCTTTCAGAATTCCCAGTTGTTGTTTTTTTTTCACATAAATACTAAATTAGGCCCTTCCTAGACACTGATTTATCATTTGAAGTTTCAGCATGTACCCATTTGTAATCTTACTAAATTTTGAATGTTTTGAACTGACTGGTATGAGGAGCAGATGAATCCATTACTAAGTAGTGAGTTCTGCCAACCTGGTATTTTTGTCTAGTTTGAAAGAATCCTGCTATGTTTTCCCCCAGAAATTTCACGAAATTAGAAAATACTGATTAGCCTTTAAGAATTTCTTCTCTATATAGAAAATTTTTCAGTAAATTCAAAGAAATGGGATCATTTTAGGAATTCTTCCAGGTCACATCTTGACTTCTTTACTATATGGATCATCTTGGGCCATTCTTTTATAAAGATTATTTATATCCCAGATTATTTTCATCTGTTTGACTACCTTGAGTTTTAGAAGTCTTCCTCATCTTTCAAACTTGTATGTTTAATAAATAAAAACTGATTTTGCTCTTAGGTAAAAGAAAATTTAATTAGGATGGCGAATCTGATATCCTGTCAAATCTGTAATGCACTCAAAAGCCAAACAAACTAAGCATCTGAATGTACTGAATCATCTTTCTTTGCGAGATCTCACCCCCCCCTTTGGATAGTCTGGATTGAGGGGTAGAGTGTAGGGCTGTGAGGAGAAAACTCTCAGATACGGCCATTAGGGACATTTTAGCATCTTTTCTTTTCCTTCCAGTTTCCTCGGGCTTCTGTTGCTGATGACTGAGTGGTGGTTCTTCAGTTTCTGCCTCAGAATATTGACTTTTTTACCAACTGGTGTTTTTCCGTGTTAATCTTCCAGAACTCCATATATTTGGCATAAATTAAGAAAACATGGATGTGGGGCGCCTGGGTGGCTTAGTCGGTTAAGCATCCGACTTTCGCTTAGGTCATGATCTCACGGTTCGTGGGTTCGAGCCCCGCGTCGGGCTCTGTGCTGACTGCCAGCTCAACCTGGAGCCTGTTTCAGTCTCCAGTGACTCCCTCTCTCTCTGACCCTCCCCTGCTCATGCTGTCTCTCTCTCTCCTAGAAATAAATAAAAATAATTTAAAAAAAAAAAAAAAAGAAAAGAAAACATGGATGTGTGTACTTTTCTCTCTTTAGGATGATGACTTTGAGTTTACTGGCAGCCACCTAACAGTGAGGAATGGCTACTCTTGTGTGCCTGTGGCTTTAGCAGAAGGCCTAGACATTAAATTGAATACAGCGGTGCGGCAGGTTCGGTACACAGCTTCAGGTAGGACACTACATCGCTAGTAAGATAAACCTCTTACTCTCAAACTGATCATTTGTTGAATTTGACCTACAGAAAAAAATGTTTGGTACATTTTCTGATCAAATGTTGTGTAAACTGCCTCCTAATTTTTTAAAAATTTGCATTTACAAAAGAATTGAACCCTTTAGAGGCTCTGACGTTCTGATCCCTTCATTGTGTAAACCAAAAATCTGAAGCAAGTTTTAGAGTTTACAGTTTGTACGTGAATTAGTTTGATATTGTAACAATAGCCATTGAGTTTGGATCTCATTATGCTGAGTGTATTCTTAAATGCCAAGATTTTTGCCTCTAGACACAGTGGGACCCTACCCCTTGTATTTCACTTCTGCGTCTTGATCTTTGGATCCATTCCTTTACATGTAGGCTAACCGCTCGGACTAGTTTCTGATTCTAGGAATCTGCTAATAAGTTGACTTCAAAGATGGAATTGCCCTGTGATTCCCATGGCAGCTCAGTACTCACTGTTCCTGGTTTCAGGAACTGTTCGGGGTTCAGAGAACCCGCTGTCCACCCACCTTTGGAATTAATAGTCTTTAACTCTTTATGATAGCTAGTCAGCCCACTCCCCTCTCCCAGGACCCTCATGACAAGTGGAGATGTGGCCATCAACCTTGCTTGCCCTTCATGGCCCATATTCTAGAACTGCAGAGATTACCACAGATATATATAGATTTTTTATAACCACTGAAGCCATTTTCCATTAATTTTCCCTTCATATGCAGCTTCTAGCTGATGAGTCCTATAGCCTTTCAACAGCCATTTTCAGGCAGGTTATGAACAGTGAGAAAGTAGACATGAATTGAGCTTTCATACCAATATTGAGCTGTTTATATATTTTTTGAAATTATATAAATCGGTATTTATTGAAGGAAAAATCAAAAATGAAAAATAACATTAACCTATTTCCACTGCCTTTTCTGCGGTCTGCTTTGAGCTTTATTCCTGCGTCACAGTGCATTCTCAAGAATAGCCTGCTCTGCACCACAGTGTTGTGATGTCATTCTTCCCTTGTCCTTTAATAAGTCCCTAACCACAGTGGAGACGTATTGCTTTTATGGTTACAGACCTTTATTCTTAACTTTGGTCTAAATTTACTTCATCCCTGATAAATAATAAGATTCTTCTGTTATTCCAGAAGATCACTAGTGTATCAGGAAGGTAAGATAATGTGGTGGTGGTGAAGATCCAGGACTCTGAAGTTGGACTGTTAGTGTTTGAGTCCTGGCACCTGTTACCCCTGTGGCCTTAGACAAGTTATTTCTCCACTGCCTCAGTTTTCTTCTATAAGAAAATTAATAGAACAGATTTCATAAACTTACGGTAAGAATTATTGGAGATTGTGTGTAGAGTCTGTGCACTGAATATTCAGTGTCATCTTTATCACCAGTAAAGTCTTTTCCCTCCAACCTCTCTAGGATGTGAAGTGATAGCTGTGAATACCCGCTCCACAAGCCAAACCTTTATTTATAAATGTGACGCAGTTCTCTGTACCCTTCCCTTGGGTGTGTTGAAGCAGCAGCCACCAGCTGTTCAGTTTGTGCCGCCTCTTCCTGAGTGGAAAACATCCGCAGTCCAAAGGATGGGATTTGGCAACCTTAACAAGGTAACTTGCCCGAGGCGCCTCTCTGCATACCTGCTGTACAAATACCGGTCTTGGTGCCCTCTAGTCAGAGAGCACAGGGCTTTGCGTTTCTGTATGTTTTGCTGTGCTCTCAGCTCTTGTCAGCTCTGTGACATCAGGGGGAGTTGAGGCCTGTCAGTTCTTTCATTTCAGTGCCTAATTATATATAAAGTATCTATGAGGACTTAGTCTTCCGGGATCACTTCTCAAACCCAAGCCTATGAAAACCGAGTTCTACATGTTGTCCTAAGGAATACATTTATAATAGCGATTTCTAGGCTTAGATTCAGAGTGGATTAGAGGAAACATTAATAAGGTCTGAGGAAGAAGTATTTCCTGTTGAGGCACAGCCCTGCTTAAAGCCATGTACTTGGAGTTGTGTCATCAGTTCATGTGCTCCTTTTTACACTAGGTGGTGTTGTGTTTTGACCGTGTGTTCTGGGATCCAAGTGTCAATTTGTTTGGGCATGTTGGCAGTACGACTGCCAGCAGAGGTGAACTCTTCCTCTTCTGGAACCTTTATAAAGGTAACTGCTTCCTGGTTTTAATCTTCTTCGTATCCTTACAGGAGTAAAGAATTAGGATTATTCTGGTTTTTTTTCACATACATGTGTCTTGATTTTTCATTAATTCAACCAACCAGCAATTCCTGAAAATTCTGCCTAGGTGCTGGGGATATGGGGGGAAGGGGGGTAAGCCTGCCTTCAAGGAGCTCACAAACTAGTGGCAAATACAGTAAGGAGGTGAGCAGTCTAGGAACAGAGCTCGTAAGTAGAAGGTCACAGTGAAAGCCCAGAGCGCTGTAAAGAAAACATAAAAAGCCTGGAGGCACAGAACCAGGGAAGCTTCCCCCAAGGTAAAACTTGCATTCCTCATTCTCAGACTTTTGTATCTGACCGAGCCCTGAATCTTTGATCGCTTCCTTTAGAATGTATGTATCAAACTCCTACCTCCTGTTTTATGTTCTTCTGTAATTGGATTGTTCTTCTATACGGTGCCTCAAATATTTATTTTATATATGTGTGTGTATGCATGTATATGAAACTATTTCATGTCTTCTACTTTAGGGCCTCTGTATTTACTGTGGTCTGGGCCTGGGAAGCTTTTATTTTTCTTCTCTTTGTTCCCAACATGGCATACTCTGCCCAGCCTTCAGGTCTTGACCTAAATAAATGCCACTGTTTCAGAGTCCCTTCAGGACACACATACCTCCACTGCCTCAAATCTAAATTAAATCCCTGTAGGGACCCCTGGGTGGCTCAGTTCATTAAGACTCTTGGTTTCAGCTCAGGTTACAATCTCTTGGTTTTGTGAGTTCAAGCCCCACATTGGGCTCTGTGCTGGTAGCATGGAGCCTGTCTGGAATTCTCTCTCTGTCTCTCTGCCCCTCCTGTACTCATACTATCTCTGTCTCTCAAAATAAACTTTCAAAAAATTAAAACAGGGGCGCCTGGGTGGCTTAGTCGGTTAAGCGACCGACTTTCACTTAGGTCATGATCTCGCGGTTCGTGGGTTCGAGACCCGCGTCGGGCTCTGTGCTGACTGCCAGCTCAGAGCCTGGAGCCTGTTTCAGAGTCTGCCTCTCCCTCTGTTTCTGACCCTCCCCTGCTCACGCTGTCTCTCTCTCCTAGAAATAAATTTTAAAAAAGTAAAAAATAAAACAAAAATAAATCCCTGTATTATTTTCTTTGTAACCTTTTTCTTCATTGCTTTTATCAGTGCATAATTATAGCTATGTGATTATTTCTGCTGCTCTGTGGAGTGTATAATTTAGTTTATAGCTTTTATGTCCCAGTATCTAGTACTGTGTCCTATCATGGAAGTCTGTTGCATAAATATTCACCAAATGGGTGGGTAAAGGTGGTGATGGGCTTGGAGGGGCCTGGAATAGTTTAAAGGACGTAGCTCTTGCCCTGGAGTTGTCTAAGGTGGTCAGGGCTAAGGATTCTGTGCCTAAATATTGGAATACTTGGTTTCCTTAGAAAGGTCTGAAGTTTCATCTTCAAGACTTCTGTATTCCACAAAATTACAAGTGGTTAAGTACGTGAGTCACTTTCCTCACCTATAGTTTGCCAGCTCACTTCTAGGGATGGAATTTAAGTTGCTGTTCCAGAAGCATAACTTGTCTCCAGCACAAGTGTTGCATGTCTGTCCACTGGTCATCAGATTTCAGGGTGCCTAGAAAGAATATGGGACCTGACAAAGAGGTTCTTGAGGAAAGTCTGTAGGAGAACCCTGGAATTGTCCTTTCTGTTTCTCTAGCTCCGATACTATTGGCACTAGTGGCAGGAGAAGCTGCCGGCATCATGGAAAACATAAGTGATGATGTGATAGTTGGCCGATGCCTGGCCATCCTCAAAGGGATTTTTGGTAGCAGTGCGGTGCCCCAGGTAAGTAAGTGGGTAGGGGCAAGTGACTTGGGGATCAGGAGTTTACACTAAAGCAGAGTTTGACATGGTCTCTTTACATTGGCCAGGACAGTTTCAGCCAGAACGGAGAAGCAGGTGCTGGGTTTACGTGAATGCTGAGGTTGAGAGTCCATGATGTAAGTGTAGGGTTTAGAAAAGCCCCCCAGTAGATGGGCTGGGGAATCGAGGCAGCTATTTGCTTCATATCCCTGCTTGTCCCCCACTGTATCCACGTGTGAAGTCACACCACTCCGCCCTTTTTAGACAAAGCAGTCAGACCTTGGGGGCTGCCTGGGTGGCTCAGTCAGTTAAGCGTCTGACTTTAGCTCAGGTCATGATCTCATGGTTCATGAGTTTGAGCCCTTCATTGGGCTCTGTGTGGACAGCTCAGAGCCTGGAGCCTGCTTCGGATTCTGTTTCTCTGCCCTCTCCCACTCCTGCTCTCTCTCAAAAATAAACATTTAAAAAAAAAAATCTCTTGGTACTCTTTTTCTATTCTTTAGGCCCACTGAAACACTTTAGATCCTTAGGATTCCTTTGAGAGAAGGCATATTAATGCTTCATATGAATTAATGAGAGAACAAAAGTTAAGTCCTGGGTAAATCTCTAGATTTCATTGGGCAAGCAGCATGGAAACTTAGAAGCCATTTGTGTTGTGTGTCGTATAGCAGCAGCACCCCTCACCTAGCTAGCCTGTGCCTCCTGCCTCTTCATAGCTCTGTTGCGTCCCCACCCACCTCAGCTTTTCCACCTTTCAGAGATGATTGGTTTGTCTTTGTCCTATAGTAACTACTGCTCATGCTTTTTCCTTTAGCCCAAGGAGACTGTGGTATCTCGCTGGCGTGCTGATCCCTGGGCACGGGGTTCCTATTCATATGTAGCTGCGGGGTCATCTGGAAATGACTATGACTTAATGGCTCAGCCAATCACTCCTGGCCCTTCAATTCCAGGTGCCCCACAGGTGAGAAACTGGCAAACCACCAGGGCGTATTTGGGAAAAAGCCAGTATCCCAGGATTTCAGGGTAAAATTGATGCCGATGATTTTTTTTTAGGTTGGAGCCTTTCAAATAACCAAGAGCAGAGGCACCAGTATTTTTTGTGTCTGATTTCTCACATTGTGGCTCTGTAAATCTAGGCAGCCCAAGTTCACAGTGGAAGAGTCCACAGTATAAGCCAGTTTTTTCCTTATTCAAATTTTTGTCCCTAAAAGACAAAAAACATTTTTAACATTGCACCCCATTTTGGAATAGCTCATAGGATTGTTGCAGGGTGTCTCCAGGACATGCCCCTGAGGGTTCCTTATCTAGATGATGCCAGACCCTGCTCCAGAGAGTAGTAAGGCTTCCTCAGGACGCTGTGAACCTGGCTCTGGAGCGGAGAGGCAGAGGTGTTCTGAATAAGAACAAATGTTGGATTCTGTATGGTACAGAGTAGTCTGAAACCCCTCTGCCCCAGCAGGTGCTGTATGAGGCAAACGAAGCTCTAAAACTGGGTTATCTCCCAGCATTAAATGATTCATAAGAACAGATGCGGTTCTGCATCAGCCTTGGAATAAGGCTGGGCTGAATTTTATTTATTTACCGTTGCATTTCTACTTATGTCAATTTTGGAATGCCCGCTGTTCAGGGAGCCCCTCTTTGGTAAAATGATGGTCTGTGATTGGCAGGGCAGCGTTCAAAGGCCAACAGGAATTTAGCAGTTCAAACACCACAAAAGTGTTGGCAATCTCTGATTTTCTTTTTTTTTTTTTTTCTTTCCTGAAATAGCCAATTCCACGACTCTTCTTTGCTGGAGAACATACAATCCGTAACTACCCAGCCACCGTCCATGGTGCTCTGCTGAGTGGGCTGCGAGAAGCAGGAAGGATTGCAGACCAGTTCCTGGGGGCCATGTACACCCTGCCTCGCCAGGCCACACCAGGCGTTCCTGCACAGCAGTCCCCAAGCATGTGAGACTGATGTGGGTTCTGAGGGAAGCAGCCAGTGTGCGTGTCTTTTGCTGTGCAGGCAAAGCTCTTGTAGCAATACTGGATCCCACAGAGAAACTCATCCTGGCATCTGGGCTCCCGTTCAGCTGCTGGAATTCCTGATGCCAGGTGGCCAAGGAGGTTGCCTCCTTTGAGTGACTTAGAGCTAGAGAGGCAGTTGTCCGTTAGTGTGGGATTTGGTGTTCTTCCTAAAGACTGAGGTAAGCAAGTGTGGGGAGAGGACATCTTAGTCTCTTGGTGTGTGGTGGTTTTTTATATTTTAAAAATAAAACTTCATATAAAATTAGTCCTATCTTTCATTGTTTGCCCTTGGAGTTCTATACAAGACCCTCTGGAAATGGCAGTGTTATCCATGTTTACATAAGGAAAATATTTATATAAAGGAGAAAAGTGGTTGGGTCAGATCTGAAGATAGGGTCAAGGGGGCCCCCACAGAAGCAATGGGCTCCCTAACCTGTGGAACTAGAGTTTCCTGTTGGGACTGTGGAATGAGACTGTACGCCAAGAGTATGAAGCCATAGGTCAAGCATACAGATCTTGGGAAATTGTGAATCGTTAACAAGGCACAGAGTTGCAGTTGTCTCCAGTAGACCATCTGGCTTTACTCCCCAGGTTCCCTTCATGGGGATGTACAAACCTTCCACTTTTGTCCAAAGTCCTGCTATAACAGTTTTAGGAAGTGTTCCGTAAGATCAAGGGTTTGGTTACTTAGCTGATCTGTTACTTTCCTAGTGCTGCTGTTAACAGATCACCACAGCAGGCTCTGAGGGAAGATTCCATTTCCTTGTTTTTTTAGCGTCTGGTGTATTCCTTGATTTGTGGCCCCTTTCTCCATCTGCAAAGCACACTCCTTGAGGGTTGCCTTCTTAAATTGCAAAGATGTTACTTCGCAATTGTCAAAGCACATTACTCCGATATCTGCTTCTCTTGTTCTCTAGTCCTGTCTTCAGGTTTCCCCTGTTAATAAGGCTCTTACGATTTCATTTAAAGTCCTTACTCTTGTCTACAAAATCCCTTTTGCCACATAAGGTAGTAAAACGTTTTTATAAGAAAGGAACTATAGTAACTTCTCAAGTGTTCCTGTTTCCTGGAAACTGGCTTACTAATGTTAATTCTTCCCTATAATTAGCCTAAATGAGGTTTTATTCTTAGTAAAATTTAGGGGACATTACATTTGTGGTCTGACGATAAGATGAAGACAGAGAAAGCTTTGCCCCTAGTCTGGGAACGAGTAACAGCAATGGGGAAAATCTGCACACCAGGATCGGGACGTGGTATAAAGGTGAGAACAGCATGTGGTGGGAAGTATACGGACATTGACTTTGGACCTAGATTTGAATCCCAGCTGTGCCATTAATCCGGTAACCTCTACAGTTAGGTGCTTTTAGCCATTTTTTTAAATACATAGCATAGGTAGCTTGAGACCATGATAATTGTTTTAAAACTAAAAAATGTAGCAGTTAAGCAATTCTAAGCCCAGTTTTGTGGGTGCTAGGTGTGTCATTTTCCAAGCCTCAGCAGGTTTCCAGTCTTTAGGGCATCACTGAGTATTTTAAATAAAAGACAGTGAAACACACTAGCTGTATCAGTGCATAGACAACAGTTGTACTCAGAGGACAGCAAGAGAAATGGCATCACTGACACACACAGAGCACATGGAAACTAGGGAGCTTTATTGGTTACATATTGTGCTGCAGAGCCAACAGACAGCATTAGAGCCAGAGGATACATGCAGACAGGCAGCTTCCACTATACACATGCACCCAAGGAGCCCTGAGTCCCTGCTCATGGCTTCACCCTGGTTTCCAGCAACAGGGTCCGGCCTCCTTGGTCCCAGGCTTGGAGCAGGAATGTAGAAGCTGCTGCACCTAGACTCCAAGGGGCAGGGGTGAGACCAGAGCACCTGCCTGAACAAGTAGCTGTGGACTGACAGATACCGCTGCCCCCTAGCACAGGGGCCTTTAATGCATTAACAGGGTTTTTTGAGGACTACACTTCCCTAGCCCTCCCAATCTTTAAAATACAAAAAAATAGACTTTATTCTCTTAAAAATACATTCCATTCAGTACATGTTCTGAGCTGTGAAGCAGCAGGAAAATAGGGCCCCTTTCCTATGATCTTGGTTGTGAGGCTTTGAGGAGACCCCTGTGCCCCACCCCAGGGTAGACAAAAGATAATCCCTAAAAGCAGCTCTTCCAAAGCAGTCTTGTCAGAGTAACATACAAACCCCACATCAACAGAGGCAGCTAGGGACTGGGTCCCTGTTCCTTTACTGGGAAATGGTAGCACTTGGCACTAACCCCTAAATGTAAAGCACTAAAACTGCCCCCAGGAGGACAGTTCCAAGATCAACCACAGACCCCCCGACACCCCACCCCATAAGAGGGGAATGACTTATGTGCAGGCTTGCCCGGAGCAGAGGCTGGAGTCCTTGGCCCCACTGCAAATCCCCCTCGGCCACCATCCCTGCAGCTTTCTCTGGTTGCTTTTAGTGCCCGAGTAGTGAGACAGGTGGCAGCCGGCGGAAGGGAACCCAGCCTCTGGCACTCAGCCAGCTCTGCTTCCTCCAAGTGCCAGGTTCGCCCGGCTTGCTGGACCCCCTGCCACAATGAATACACCTGCCAGTAAAATCTAGAGTCAGAGCCACACTGCAGAAGAGACCTGTCATATAAGTGGGTTTGTTGGCAGGGACAGTGGGGATATTTGGCTTGATTGGGCAGCTATTTAATTACCAGGTCTCCCCTTTCCGTGGAAATTTCTTCCAGGACCCCTGATGGTGAGGCCTGGGTCCAGATGGTCACACAGAGGTTGCTTTTCAGAAAGGTGCCTTCCAACTTTGGAATTTGAGAGCCAGCTTGCCAGCCATTTGAAACCCAGAGGAACTGAGCCTCCAGCCTTCATCTGCTATTACAATTGGTATCTTCTGCAATGCTGAGGACACTTAAAAATCAAATCTATTTTACAATGGTTCTAGAAAGTATGCAGAGTAAGGAAACACAATATCCTGAAATAACTGTTACAATCAAACCCTATTGCACTCAGATTTTAAGATAGCAGCCCCCAGCAAGAGGGCACCATGGCTGTCCCTCTTCCAGAGCATTTGGGTAGTGGCAGATGTTGGTGCTGCTGCAGTGTGGAAAGATCCAGACTTTGGCACCAGGAGCTACAGCACCAGAATCCAGGGCTCCAGCGCCCAAAGAAGATAATTAGTGGCAAAATCTTTGTAGGCATGGCTTGGCACCCTTTGTTTCCACCAGCCGAGAAGAGCCACAGACTTCGTTTCCTCTAACCTCAGTTGACCCCGCAGAGGTCCATTTTCTTTGGACTCTCAAGGCTGCCAACCAGTGAAGGATGGCAGGGAGGCTGCAGGCAGAAAGGTTACGCTTCGGGCAAGCTAGTTTCTGGCCAGTGACCCAGAAGCAGCAGCAGAAGAGATTTTTAAAACAGCATCATAAACTGAGCATCTGAGTCAGCACTATGGAAAGATGAGCTACACAGTAATACCCTTAGACTGGCACACCTCCAGAAAAATGGGAAGTATGCGCAAAACATTCCTGACCCTGAAAGGAAGCTCATCAGTGTACCCTAAGCCGCCTCCAGGATGTCTGGGTCTGATGGCCGTCACGGGTGAGACGGACGCTGGTTCCCAAGTGTAGGCAGGGAATATGGCCCACAGCAACAGGAGACGGCCACCTTGTGTCACAAAAGACGGATGCTGTGTGGCAAGTGGGCAAGGCTAGTGCCAAAAGGGCTGCAGAAGCCGTCTGATCTAATCCCTTCATCTTACAAACTAGAAGAATGAAGGAGCTTCTCTGAGCTCATCCTCCTGACATTAGAACACAGAAAGAATAAGGCCCAGAAAAACAAGGCTGGGGGAGGACACATTCCCCAAAACCATCTTGGATGCTACCTTCCAAAAGCAGAATCAGGACAGTGTAAACAGAACCACCTCAGAATGCCAGATTTAGGACCCTTAGAGACCATTACCCAGAATTCAAAGAATTCATTGTATAGATAAGGAAGCTGAGGCCCTAAGAGGATGGTGACTTGCCCAAAGTCACACAGCAAGAAAATACAAAGCCATGAAGCAAATTCAGCTTTCCTGACTCTTAAGTAATGCTCTCTTTCACTATGAAGGAACAGTGTCTGTGCCATTAAAAGTAGCCTTTGAAAAGGGATCCCTTCTTTGAACTGAGAAAGTTCTACAAAAAGCAGTGCCAAGAATACGTGGTTCTTTTCAACTTCCCCATGTGCCATAAGGAAATTAATAAACTTTATGTGGCTTCCTGAAAGGTTTGCTGCATTTTGCACTGTATACACCTGGGGCCCTGAGCGGGCATTTATTACCTTTCCTCCAGTGAAGTCATCACGACAGTTTGCAGAAACCGTGGGCCCACTTCTGTAGGAATGCATCAGTCTGGTAAAGTGCGATACCTCCTCCTCCATGGGGGATGAAGGAAGAGGAAGGAAGTCCATGCCTTTCATGGAACTATTGCTTTGTGGAGTGACTGGGGAAATGTTTCTTCCTGCCCACTTTCCCCCTTGCTGGGCACTTCCTAGAAGGCAGAGTATGCTGGGTGAGGCCCAGTTTAGTCCAGAAGTATTCCAAAGATGGAAACGACGGAGTCAGCCTGATGTCTCCAGCCATGGGAGGAACAGGCAGTGCCAGCAGCATTACTGGTGCCCAGGGAAGGAGATGCGTGAGGCTTGTGCACTTTGAGATGCCTCTGGAAGGTGAGCATAGAGCCAGGGGAGAGGAGGGATGATGATGTCATTCCAATAGGTGGGTACCCGTGTGTTCTGCCCCCAGGAAACAGCAGTCAGCCAGGGGGCCATGTCCGAGAAGCTTCAGCCTAAAGGTTGGTCCCGTAATTCCTTCGAGGCAGCACAGACCTCTTCTGCTGTACGAGTCTGAAGAACTCCAAAGGGGAAAGGAGTGGAAGCCCCCTAGATGGAGGTGATGGATGCTAAGTCTTCGGGGCCACTTTGGCCCCCAGGGCAAACAAGGAGTGAACTGGATGCGGTGAAGAGACTAAGAAACGAACCACACAGAAGGGGCTGCCCGCTGACCCACCAAGGAGCAGAGAAGAGATTTCAGCTGCTGTGGTACAGGGAGAAAACCGGGGTTTCTAGATCTTTTCCCCATCTGAGGGCCAGAGTGGCCCATCCGACCTGGGGACAGGGGCAAGGACAGAGAACTCATGCATCAAGGAAGGCTAGGCCTGGGTGACTATGTCCAGCTTGTAGTTTCTGATCCCCTCTGGCCAACTGGTAAAATGACCCAAGCCACAGCCTGGTCTGCCAGTCTCCCAGCCAAGGCCTGGCATCTAGCCTGATTAACTGGCCTTGCATCCTTCATAGGGCAGGAAGGCAGGAGAGCGGAGAAGCAGGAGCAGAAGAGACAGCAGACCTCACCCAGCTGGTTCAGTTGTCCTCGGCACAGGGCCTGGCGGGCCGTAACCGTTCCTCGGCCCGGGCTCGCCCGGGCTCTGGCAGCCCCTGTTTCGCAGGCAGTTCAGACCGCTCCAGGGAGTTGTGCAGTCGTCTGTGGCCACCAAGTGTGCAGTCATCACCTTCCTCCTGTGCCAGTAATGACAAAAGTGAGCTGCAAAGGACAATAGCGAATAACAAGACCCTCCCTCCCTTCCCCAGTGGTCCTCTTCAGCCTGGCAGAGGAAGGTGCAGGGCAGGCAGATCACCTCATAACTGCAGAGATTCTTCTCTGGCCTGAGGGAGGGAACTCAGGTAGACCACAACCCCCCAGGCTGCCCGGGGCTCAGAGGCAGACCAGCAGCTCACAACTGAGCAGGGGCCAGTGGAGGACGGGGCCGCACCATGTGGTCCTGTAAGGAGGCCCGGCCATCCTTGAGTTCTGTGCGTGCAGGCCGCAGTTCCCTGCTTGGCGGGGCGAGGGATGACAGACTGCTGAAAAGGACAAGACAAGCTTTTCCTACTTCCACTTATAAACTACTGAAAAGCTCAGGTGCCTTCCCTCTTCGGCCCTACACCTATACCTCATCCTGTCTTGGCCAGAGCCTCAGGGGCCTAAACCCCTCTCTCTCCACTCCTCTTCCATCAGAATTCTGCCTTTTCAGTGTTTCTGGTCCTTCCCAACAAACACATATCAAAGAACAGAAGTATGAGTGAGAAAGGTTGGCGGGGTAGACCGAGCACTGGATTCAACAACGGGAATCTTGGGGGCACCTGGGTGGCTCAGCCAGTTAAGTGTCTGACTCTTGATTTGGGCTCAGATCGTGATCTCAGTTGAGTTCAAACCCTGCATCATCAGGCTCTGTACTGACAGCATGGAGCCTGCTTGGGATTCTGTGTCTCCCTCTCTCAAAAATAAACAATTTAAAAAAAGGCAGGGGGGGTGCGGATCTTAGCTTATCCAGTAATTCAGCTGGGTGGCCTTGGGTAAGACGCTTTTGTGTCTCCGACCATCAGTGTCCAGATCTGAAAAATGGAGGCTTTTGGAGAGACTGAGACGGTGAGGACATGCTCTGTCAGATGGTGAGTACCCAGTATGGACTTCTAGGACATTTCAAGTAAATACACCATCTCCTGCCTTTTAAAAAGAAGGAAACCCACGTCTTACGTCCAAAACGTCTTTCATCCTCATAGGCTCCACATCTAAAAGACACTCCCAGGGGTCCCTTTTAGGTGCTGTTCTGACACTCTGACCCTCAAAGGAGGTAGTGGTTCTGGACTTATCTATCCTGTAAGGAGCCATACTGAACCAGTCCTGGCCTCAGACCGATAGAAAAATGGCTTAGGCAGGTTTCTGGGGCAAAATAAAGTGACACATGGGCACAGAGTGTATAAAGTAGGCCACTGGAAGCCCTCATTCTCATCCCCCCGTGTGCCAGCAGCTGGCACAACTCTGCTGTGGAGACTCTCTCCCTGCCCCCCTCCTATGTGCACTACAGAGGGGTCCCTGGGTACCCTGGCCCAGAGCTTCCCATGGCTGCAGCTGGTTCCTGTGCTTCTAGGTGCTGCTTTGTTGGGTTTTAGGGGAGTTCTTTTTGCTCTGCTGGCAAACCAAGAGAATGCAGGCCAGCTCGCTCTCCTTTTTGTGTGGCCTTCATATGTAGAAGAGACAAACTGGAAAAGGAGGTTTGGGAAACTCATGCCGCTCTCTGCCAAATACCTTCTTCAAGGTACTTCACTCTTGTTCAAGGCCAAACCTACCTTATTTTTAGCAGTTCTCTGAGCAATCCAGCTAGCTCTACCAGGATTTCCCAGCCCCATAACCCTGAAACACACACGTCAGGACAGAGGGAGCAAAGAGGAATGTAAGAGAGTCCGCCGGGGGTGGGGGGGGGGGGGGATAGGGACAGCAGGGGGTGCTCACCGTGCCTGCCAAGTGGTTCCAGGCTGCAGCTGTGGTGGCAGCATCTCCCACCCGATTCCGACGAGTCAGCGCCTCAGACACGGTGAGGCTACTCTGGGTCCTTCGGGAGGTGAGCTCAGGGGCATCCCCTGAATTTCCTGCCCTTCGAGCACCCTGCTCACAAAGGTACAACCTGGGCTGTCCGAGGTCTGAACAGTCTGTGGAGGCCCTCTGGGTGTAGGCGTTGGTAGCTTCCACATTTCTACCTGTTCGAATTGGGGAGTCTTCTAAGGAGTTCAAGTCTCGCCTACTCTTCCAAGCATTCCGCACAGTAACATGTCTGGCATCTGAAGAGCCCACTTCTGAAGGGGCACTATGGCTTTTCCACCTGATTGTCTCCGCTGGGGGGGCATGGCTGTTCCTCTCCACAGGATCCGATGGCTTGATTATAATGCTGCTACGAGAGACCACGGTTTCTGGCTTGTTCTTCAGGGACCCATCTCCCATTCTCTCAGCTTCTGTGAACTGCAGGGCAATGTCGTGTTTGTGAATGGAGAGCTCAAAAGGGGAGCTGACGTGGTTGCTAACTGATGTGAGCTCTGCTGGCCCAACCTGGATGTTGCTGGTGGATGTGTGCCTTTCCCGCGGGGCCTCACCTGGGGCGGCTCTGGGGCTGCTGCTGTCAGAGGGGTAGATAGTTATGCTACTTGTCACCTTATTTAGCCCTGGTTTGGAGGTGGATTTCTGCTTCTCCACTGTGGCCTCAGTTCCAGATCCTCCCATGATTTTTTTCACATCCTTATCAATGATGACAGGTTTGATGATGGCTCTCGACCGCAACGCTTCTCTGGGGCTAAAGGGCCGCTGGCTTTTGACCCCAGCACCATTGGCATCTGGGAACTCTGTGGCATTGGTGGAGGCTCTGACAGGTTTCAAAGACTCGCTTTCTGTCCCAGCGTCTTTATCATTCTCAAACAGGGAGTTTCTGAGTAACCCTCGGGATTTGGCTTTCTCTCTAGAGCTGGGTTGGTGTTTGAGCTCTGGCTCTGGAGTGATGGTAGTGTTTACCAATTTGGCAGTAACAAGAGATGTGATGTCCACGTCGTCATCTGAGTCTGGCCTCTCTCTGCCACTGGATTTGATGACTCGGCACCTCAGGGCCTCATGCTGACTGCTGTCTTCCATCACAACTGCTACAGGTTGATCAACACCTTCTTTATTTGGGGTTGAAAGGCCCTGAAGGATGTTCTCTTGGCTTCTGGAATTATAAGGATACTTTGATAAAAGTGGAGACTTGGAATTTGGGGAACTGGTATCAGCCTCCAGGCTACTGGCAGCCTTTTTGCCCTTGGAGAGACCTTCTGAGGAAGATCTTCGAGAGGAGGCCAGAGCTCCAACTGCCTTAGAACTGCCACAGTCTGCAGCCTGAGTTCCCTGACTTCCATTGCCAGGTACCTGCCCCCTTTTGACAAAGAGGGCCTCGGCAGGGGTGTCAGAAGCCTTGTCAGCTCTACCCAGTACGTCACTGGGAACAGATCCATAGGTGGTATTATCACTAAATGTCCGTGTGGTCTTCTCCACTCTTCCCTTCAACCCACTCTCAGTACCTGGTTTGGGAGCACTCTTCCACACTTTACTGTGCTCCTGAGCAGCAGGCGGGTAGCGGCTAAGCACTGAAGGCTGCTCCCTGGACTTCTTTCCTTCACTCTGAGAAGAGCCAGATACAAATCGATCTTCAGTTCTCCTGGTCTCCTGAGTCCCACTGTCTGTACTGCCCCCAATGTTGGAAGCTTTGGCTGCCCTCCTATTGGTGAAACTGGGTGAGGACACCTGCCTATTGGCCAGAGAACAGTTTTCATTGTTGAGTGCAATATCCCTGTTTCGATGCCTCTCCCGCTTCTGCTGAGGGGACAGTTCCCGCGGTGTGTGCTTGGACACAGGTGCCTCATTCCCATGGCCTCTTAACTTAGTCCTCTCGTGTCTGCCTTTGCTGGATAGGAAAGCCTCCTCCCCTTCTACCTCCCCATTCTCTAACTCTTTCTGTTTCTTGATTTGTAGCTTTATCTCCTCCAGCTGGCTGGCCAAGAGTTTGTTTTTATTTTGTTCACTTAGGTAATTATCCTGAAGATCATTATTTTTGGCCCTCATTTTCTTAAGCTCTTCTTCCAAAGATTCAAAATGTTTGATTTGTGTCTTGAGTTTCTCAATCTCTTGGTTGAGATCTTTAACTTTGTTGTCTTCTTGATTTCGGTTCTTTTCATTTTCTGATTTGTTTCTTGTTTCATTCTCTACCTGCTTTAGATAGTCCAGAGTGCCCTTCCTTCTGGATTCTTTGCACGGCAGTGTGGAGGAGATCCCGTCCTCAATCCGCAGGTCATTCCTTTCCAGAAGATTAGAAGCATTCCTTGAATAATCTCGGTTCATTTTTTTGTTCTGCTCCAGTTTTTGAGTCAGCTCTTTTATCAGTTTCTCATTCTCTTTCTCCTTTTCGTTCAAGTATTTTCTCTCACTTACAAAGCTCAGAGTTAATGATTTCAGTTTTTCTAACTCTGACACTAAACTCTGCTCAGTTTTATCCAGGCGGTCCTCAGAAGATTCCAGTTCTTTCACTTTGACCCTGAGCATTTCCAGCTCAGCAGAGATCTTCTTTGTCAGGTTTCTCTCCTCATTCAGGCTCAGACAGAGTTGGGTACAATCATTCTTACTCCTGCCAAAGGCCTCCTCCAGCTTCTCCAGTTCAGCCATTCGTTTCTGAAGCCGTTCAATCTCAGATTTCAGTTCCCGGGTGAGATTTTCTTCCTCTTCAAGCTTCTCCTTCATCAGCTGACACAGATCCTCTGCTCTCTTAATTTCCTCATCTTTGCCTTCGATTCTCAGCACTCGCTGGCGCAACACTTCAATCTCTGCCAACATACTGGAGTTGCTGCCTTCTGCCTGAATCACCTTGTCCTGGAGATCCAGGAGCTCATCCTCTGCTTTCTGGAGGTTTTTGGTGGCTTCCTCCAACTCATCAAGGCGGCGACTTAGACTCTGTAACTTAAACCGCAAGTGGCGGCTGGAGGCAGTATCCTTGTAGCTTGTAAATTCAGCCATGTCTACTGCCAGCCGGCGTGGGCTCCTAGAGGCATCCAGTTCCACTCAAGGGGCTGAGAAATGGTTACCTTTCTCTTGGCATCCACAACATTCTTTGGCAGCTGGAGACCATTATCAGTCTATAGAAGGAAAGCAGAAAGCATGTCAGGCAGCAAATCTAAAATCTGTACTTCAGCTCCCAGTTGTAACAGACCTCCTGTATTTAATTCTTGTGCCTAGAATGTAGCAGGTGCTCAAATTTGTTGAATGAATGAATTTTAACAAACCGGCAGGAAAACACTGGTTCTTTACGACTGATGTTGAGGTGATACCTAGTTTTATCCTAATGAAGAGTATTACCAGCGGCTGCATGGCAAAAAGACACAGAATGCCTCATTTCTCATGGCAAGCTCTAAGATAGCTTTATCATTTGCCACCTACATAATCTCAGGAGAGTAACAGCTCTAGTTTTACTTAGTTATAAAATGGGTATAATAATCCCTACCATATCTCTCCCCGTCATCATTCTGAGATAATGCATAGAAAGCTCTAGGTAACGAGGCAGTTAATAGTCCTAAGATTATTAAGAACTACAACAGCTTCAGGGAAAGACACAGATAAGTGAAAAACAGTCACCTCACCTGATACTAGGGAGACAAAAGGACCTAGTCTCCATGAGAGGAGAGGGAAAAGGGTACATCCCTAGAGAATTTAAAATCTTCGGCCTGCCTTCACTTGAGTTCAGAGTACAGATTTACACTGCCTTGACTGGTCTGGTAACAACTTCTCCTCACTGAGAATCTAACCTAAAATGGCCTCAGCCTGGTAAAATCCCTGGGAAACCTGGAGACAGACACTCTCTACCAAGGTCACGTAAGAGTCCCATAGATAAAGTCCTGCTGAACCTGAGTTTACAATTCTAAATTACAAAACACATAAGGACCAATCTTTTACTATGACTGAACAATGAGTAGTTACACCAATAAGAACCAAAGTTAGTAAAATACACTAGAGACTATAAGTACATTCCAATGTTTAAAGTCACAAAAGAAGGAATCAAAACCAGGAGACAAGAAAACGATACCAACAAAGATCAGAAGATTTTAAAATTAACCAAACAATCGCTTAGAAAAGGAAAGAATAAAATGGCAAATTAGATGAAGAGAATATAAGAGATGATATATATATGAGAAGAGATATAAGGAGATTACAAAAGGTTAGCAAACTTAAAAATTTTGTGAAAGAAAGGTTTATAGGGGGAATAAAATAAAGAGGTCCAAAAATGAGAGTTTTAACAAGTGGCCCAAAAGGAAGGAATAGAGAGAATGGGGAAGAGGCAATATTTAAAGAACTACTAGCTAAGTATTTTCAAGAGTTGATGAAAGATAGGGAGCCTCATATTTAGGAAGCAAAGCCCCAACCAATCAGGGTAAAAGTTAAATCTGCACCTAGACCCATCATAAGGATACAGAAGAACACCACAAAGAGAAGCAACAAGAAGGAAAAACAGATATTCTATGAAGAAGTAACAACTGAACTGGTTTCTCAATAGAAACTTAAGTGTCAAACAGAAGACCAAAGACATGATGGGGCACCTGGCTGGCTCAGAGTACTGTGAATCTTGTGGTTCACGAGTTCAAGCCCCATGTTGGACTCTGCCGACAGCTCAGAGCCTGGAACCTGCTCTGGATTCTGTGTCTCCTTCTCTCTCTGCCCCTCCCCCACTCATTCTCTGTCTCTCTCAAAAATAAACATTAAAGAATTTATCAAACTCGATACCCAAAAAACAAATAATCCAGTGAAGAAATGGATAAAAGATAAAACAGACACTTTACCAAAGACAACATCCAGATGACTAACAGGCATGAAAAAATACTCAACATCACTCACTATCTGGGAAATATAATTAAAACCACAATGAGATACCACCTCATACCAGTCCAAATGGCTAAAATTAACTCAGGCAACTACAGATATTGGTGAGGATGTGGAGAAAGAATCTCTTGTGCACTGCTGGTGGGAATGCAAACTGGTGCAGCCACTCTGGAAAACAGTATGGAGATTCCTCAGAAAGTTAAAAATAGAACTACCCTATGACCCAGCAATTTTTGCTATTAAGTATCCAAGGGATACAGGTGTGCTCTTTCAAAGGGACACATGCACCCCAATGTTTACAGCAGCACTATCAACAACCAAAGTACAGAAGGAGCCCAATGTCCCATCAATTGATGAATGGATAAAGATGTGGTGTATATATACAATGGAGTATTACTCAGCAATCAAAAGGAATACATTTTGCCACTTACAACTACATAGATGGAACGAGAGGGTATTAGACTATGGCTATGTGAAATAAATCAGTCAGAGAAAGACAAATATCCTATGACTCCACTCATGTGGAATTTAAGACACAAAACAGATGAACATAAGGGAAAGGAAGCAAAAATAATATAAAAACAGGAACTCTGTCTTAAGAGACTCTTAAAGGTTGCTGGAGGGGCTGTGGGTGGGGAAATGGGCTAAATGAGTAAAGGACATTAAGGAAGATGCTTGCTGGGATGAGCACTAGGTGTTAGACAAAAGGGATAAATCACTGGAATCTACTGAAATCATTGTACTATATGCTAACTAACTTGGACATAAATTAATCTTAAAAATTAAAACACCAGGGCACCTGGGTGGCTCAGTTGGTTAAGGGTCCCACTCTTGATTCCAGTTCAGGTCATGCATGATCTCACAGTTTGTAAATTCAAGCCCCCAAGTCAGGTTCTGTGTTGACAGCATGGAGCCTGCTTGGGATTCTCTCTTTTCCCCCCCTCTCCCGCACTCTCTCAAAATAAACTTAGGAAAAAAAAAAAAAAGACAAAAGGCATGGTAATATCTTTATGAAAGAAGATACAACTGAAAACCTTTCAGAACACAAATAAAGGAAAATAAAAACCTAAGTGTTTATAATTAACAGACTTTCACTGAAAAAGCTCTTTATGGATGTACTTCAGAATATAAATGGGGCACCTGGGTCGTTAGTTAAGCATCCAACTTGATCTCAGCTCAAAGTCTCCATCTCAGAGTTGTGAGTTCCAGCCCTGTGTTCCACTCACTGGGGGTGGGGTCTACTTAAAGGGGGGGGGGGAGAATATAGAAACTGATCACTTAGGAAAGACATGACATGCAAGAAGAAACCGTAAACAAAGAAATCAAACTAAACAAACACTGGTTCAGTTAAAGAATAAGCAAAAGTTGACTGCGAATGGGAAGGGGAAGGGCAGAATAAAACCAAAGTGAAACTACCTAAAATGATGGATAATAATATGTAAGTCATAAAGACAGAAATCAGAATTCAAGTGTTCTTAAAACTCTGTATTTTGAGGGAAGAGGATAGAGTAATTATAACTAACTTCAGACCTTGGTAAGAATAGATATTTATCATGTTATCTGATAAGGCATCAATAAGCAGAGTATAAAGAATTCCAGGGGCGCCTGGGTGGCTTAGTCGGTTAAGCGTCCGACTTTCGCTCGGGTCATGATCTCGCGGTTCGTGGGTTCGAGCCCCGCGTCGGGCTCTGTGCTGACTGCCAGCTCAGAGCCTGGAGCCTGTTTCAGTCTGTGACTCCCTCTCTCTCTGACCCTCCCCTGCTCACACTGTCTCTCTCTCTCTCCTAGAAATAAATAAAACGTTAAAAAAAAAAAATCTTTAAAAATTCCTACAACCTAACAAAAAACAAATAATGGGCTAAGGATTTGAATAGACACTGATCCAAAGATGATACCCAAGTAGCCTCCAAGCATATGAAAAGATACTCAACGTCACTAATCATTAGGGATATGCAAATCAAAACCAGAATGAGATATCACTTCACACCCATCAAGATGGTCACTATCAAAAAAACAAGTGGTGGTGAGAATATGGAGAAATTCGAACGTTTGTGCACTATTGGTGGGAAAATAAAATGGTAAAGCTAAACTGTGTGGCTTTAATTTTTTCCTCAAAAAATTAGAATTACTGTATGATCCAGCAATTCCCCTTCTAGGTGTAACTACAAAAAAAAAACTCAAAACAGGATATTTAAGAGATAATTTGCACACCTATGTTCATGACAGCACTACTGCAATAGCCAAAAAGGTAGAGCAATCAAGTGTCCATCCATCAACACATGATGGAGACACAAAATGTAGTGTATGCTACAGTGAAATATTAGTTTAAAAAGGAGACCTGGATGAATCTTGAGGACACCGTGCTAAGTAAAACAATCCAGTCACAGAAGACAAATAGTATATGATTTCACTCATATGAAGTATCTATATTGAAATTCAAATAAACACAACAGAATGGTAGTTGCCATAGGCTGGGGGAGGGGGGGGCGCCAGGGGAATGGGAGTTGCTGTTTAATGGGTATTGAATTTCAGTCATGCAAGATAAAAAATGTTCTAGAGACTGGTTTGCACAACAATGTGCGACTATATACTTAACCCTACTGAACTGTAAATAAGGAATATATTTTATGTTATATATTTTTTACCACAATAAAAAAAATTTTAAGGGAGGAAAGAAGTAAAAAGCACAGAGAGGTAGGGCAGATTTCCCATTTCTGGTCAGTACGTAAAGAGCTTAGAAGTCATCACTGTGTCTTAATATATAAATAACTAAACAAACTGAAAATCCACAATCTTCTTAGATCCATGAGAAAAATGAGGGCAAAAAAACCACTTCCCTAAAAATTAGACAAGCAGATGTAAAGAATCACAATTTACAAAAATAGCAACTCACGAATAGAAACCTCCATGGGAACCGGCACCAGGGTAGGAAAACCTCAACTGCAACAGACAAACTGCTGGAGGCTCAGTCTGGACAACTCTGAGAGTAAAGAACAAGAGGGGGTCTCAGCATTAGGGAGGATGCCCCCCATTTGGTGAGCTTTACCTCCATGAGCTCCACAAGGTTCTCACAGTGAAGATGAAAGAAAGCCCCCTTGTGCATCCAGCAAGGGGGGTGTTAAAGCAACCATTTTGAAACCAGAACCTGGGGGAAGGGAAATCCCCAACTCCAGCTCCGTCCAGCCATCCTGTACCACCTAAGAGTACAGGAGGTTGGGAGGAGAAGGGGGGATGGACATCACTAAAGGCCTACTTACCTCAGTCCTTTTTACCCAGGACATCATGTCCTGCTTTCATCAAAAAAATTATAAGGCATACTAAAAGGTAAAGAACACAGTTTGAAGAAACAGAGCATCAAAAATAACTCACATATGGCAGGTATTGGAATTACCAGAAATATCTACTGTGATTAATATGCTAAGGGCTCTAGTGGACAAAGTAGACACCATACAAAAACAAATGAGTAACAGAAACGGAAATTCAAGGAGTCAAAAAAATGTTACGGGCGCCTGGGTGGCTCAGTAGGTTAAACATCCAACTTCGGCTCAGGTCATGATCTTGTGGTTCATGAGTTCCAGCCCACGTATCCCTGCTTGGGATTCTTTCTCCCCTCTCTACCCCTCCCCCAGATGCACACACATTCAAGCTCTCGCTCTCCTATCAAAATAAATAAATGAACTTAAGAAAAAGTCCACATATTTTATTTTTTTTAATGTTTATTTTTGAGAGAGAAAGTGACAGAGCATGAGCAGGGGAGGGGCAGAGAGAAAGACACCAAATCTGAAGCAGGTTCCAGGCTCCATGCTATCAGCACAGAACCTGATGCGGGGCTCAAACTCACAAACCGTGAGGCCATGAACTGAACCAAAGTTGGACACTTAACTGACTGAGCCACCCAGGTGCCCCAAGACCACATATTTTTTTAAAAAGAGATCAAAAACACTGTAACAGAAATGAAGAATGCCTTTGATTATCTCATCAGCAGACTAACAGAACTGAGTAAAGAATCTCTAAGCTTGAGAGTATGTCAAAAGAAACTTCCAAACTTGAAAAGTAAAGAGGAAAATGACTTTAAAAAAATGGAACAGAATATCCAATAAGTATGGGACAACTACACTTGTAATGGGAATTGACAGAAGAAAATTTTGACTGAAAATTTCCCCATATTAGCGTCAGACACCAAATAACACCAAGCAGGATAAATGCCATAAAGAAAAGACAAAATAAAAACAAAAATCCAACACCTAGACATATCATATTCATACGCTGCAGAAAATCAAGGATAAAGAAAAGAATCCTGAAGCCCAGGGAAAAAAAGCCCTAACTTATAGAGAAGCAAAGATAAGAATTACATCTGACTTCTCAGAAGTCATGCAAGCAAGGAGAGAGTAGAGTGAAATATTTAAAATACTGAGAGGTAAAACAAAATTTTTTTTAAAAACCTGCAGTTCTGTACCCTGAAAAAATAGTGGGGGAGGGGGGCAGACTCTGTACCATTTCAAAAGTGAAGGAAAAATAAAGACTAAGACAAATAAAAACTAAGATATGTTGCCAGCAGACCTGCCTTGCAAGAAATGTTAGAAGAGTTCTTCTGAGAGTTCTTCTGAGCCTGGGTGGCTCAGTTAAGTGTCCAACTCTTGACTTCAGCTCAGATCATTTCATGGCTTCATGGGTTTAAGCCCTGCATCAGGCACTGCACTATCAGCATGGAGCCTGCTTGGGATCTTCTCACTCCTCTCTCCCTCTCTCTGCCCCTCCCTAACTCACACTGTCTCCATTTCTCTCAAAAATAAGCTTTAAAAAAGTTCTTCAGTGAGAAGAAAAATGATATGGATTAAAAACTCAAACCACAAGAAAGGAAGGGCATTAAAGTGAAAGTAAAGTAACATTTTTATTTTTTCTTACTTTTAATCTAACAGATAATTCAAAATAATAGCAACAGCTTATGTATAAATAAAATGAATGACAGCAGTGATACAAGGGACAAGAGAGGAACTAGAAATACTTTATTATAAACTACTTGTACCACCTATAATGTACATTGCAAACTCTAGGGAAAACTAAAGAAGTTTGGGGGGACCTGAATGGCTTAGTCAGTTAAGCATTTGACTGCGGCTCAGGTCTAAATCGCGAGGTTCCTGAGTTTGGACCCCTGCATGGGGCTCTCTGCTGTCATAGCAGAGCCCTCTTTGGATCCTCTATCTCCCTCTCTCTCCACCACTCCCATGAGCTCTCTGGCGCATGCGCTCTCTCTCAAAAATAAATATTCAAAAATAAAATAATTGATATGCTAAGGAGAGAAACTGGATCCACATACAATGCTCAATTAAAACCACAAAAGGCAGGGGAAAAAAGCTAAAAGGTAACAAAAAACAAGAGCTTATAATCACTTTAAACATCAACAGTCTAAATAAAACAGAGAGGATCAAAAGACATGACTGTTTACAAAAACCTTCAAACTTTTAAATTTTGCCACACTAATCAAAAGAAGTTGGAGTAGCTACATTAATATCAGACAGCAGATTTCAGAGCAAGTAATCAGGGGTAAGGTGAGACTTACATGATGATAAAGGAGTCTCAATTCTCCAAGAGATAACAATCCTCAATGTGTATGCACCTAACAAAAAGGAGCATCAAAAACCAAAAGAATTGCAAAGAGAATGAATGAATCCACTACTACAGCTGGAGAGAGCGGCGAGATTAGGCAGAAAATCAGTAAGGACATAGTTGACGTCAACAATGCCATCAAGAAACTGGATATAATGAATGTATGTAGAGACTACTTCATCCAAGAACAGTAGCATACACATTCATTTTGTTGTTGTTAATGTTTATTTTTGAGAGGAGAGAGTGAGCGAGCGTGAGCGAGCAGGGGCGGGGCAGAGAAAGAGATACAGAATCTGAAGCAGGTAGCGTACACATTCTTAAGTTCACATGGAACATTCACCAAGAGAGGCACGTTCTGAGCCATAAAACACACAACTTGAACAGAACAGAAATCCTACACTGTCTGCTCTCAGACCACAATGGAAATAAACTAGAAATCAATACTAGAAAGATAGCTGGAAAATACCCAAATATTTGTGGAGATTAAACAACACACTTAAAAAATTTTTTTAGTATTTATTTTTGAGGAAGACAGACAAGTGTGAGGGGGGAGGGGCAGAGAGAGAGAAAGAGAGAGACAGAATCTGAAGCAGGCTCCAGGGTATGGGTCAAAGAAGAAATCTCAAGAGATATTTTAAAATACTTTGAAATGAATGAAAATGAAAATACAAGTTCATCAAGATTTGTGGGGTGTACCAAAAGCCAACACTTAGAGGCAAATGTAATGCATTGAATGCATATATTAGGAAAGAACAGAGATCCAAAAGCAATAAGCTAAGCTTCCATCTTAGGCAATTAGAAAAAGAAAAGCAAATTAAAATCAAAGTAAACTGAAGAGAAGAAATAAAAATTAAAGCAGAAATCAACTGGTTCTTAGAAAAGATCAATAGAATCAATAAGCCTATATATAGCCAGGCTGATGGAAAAAAAAAAAAGACACAAATTACTAATACCAGGAAGGGCTATCACTATAATCCCATGGACACTAAAATAAGGGATCATAAACAACTCTGTGCCCACAAATTTGATAACCAAATGAAATGTACCAATTGCTTAAGAGATATAATCTTCAGGAACTCACACAAAGAGAAAATAGAAAATCTGAATAGGACTGTATCTACCTAAGAAATGGAATCAATCACCTTCAAAAACAGGTAACATACTGGGCCCAGATGAGTTCACTGGTAATTCTACCACATATTTAAGAAGTAACTATATCAATTATAAGAGGCACCTGGGTTGCTCCACTGGCGAGCATCCAACTCTTGATTTTGGCTCAGATCATGATCTCACGGTTCATGGTACAGAATCCTGGGATGGGTTCTGCACGGAGCACTGACAGCACAGAGCCTGCTGGGATTCTCTCTCTCTCCCCTGCCACCCTCTCTGCTCTTTCCTCTCCCCTGCTCACACACACACCCTCTCCTCAAAATAAATAAACTTTAAAAAAAAAAAGAAGAAGAAGCAATTATACCAATTATACAACTTTCTACAAACTCTTCCAGAAGTTAGAAGCAGAAGAAATACTCCTTAGCTCATTCGGACGCCAGCATTACCCTAACAACAAAACCAGACAAGGAAAAAAAGGCTGCAAACTTAAGATCTCTCATAAACATAGATGTAAAAATTTTCAACAAATGTTAGATCTAATCCAACACTGTGTAAAAGAATTTCAGGGGCGCCTGGATGGCTCAGTCAGTTAAGTGTCTGACTTCAGCTCAGGTCATGATCTCACAGTTCTGGAGTTTGAGCCCCATGTCAGGCTCTGTGATGACAGCTCAGAGCCTGAAGCCTGCTTCAGATTCTGTCTCCCTCTCTGCCCCTCCCCAAATTGTGCTCTGTCGCTCTCTCCCTCTTTCAAAAATAACATTAAAAACTATTTAAAAAAATACATTAAAAAAAAATAATAATTTCAGACCATAACCAAATGGGATTTATTCCGAGTACTCAAAACTGGTTCAACAATCAAAATCGATTAATGTAATCTAGCATATCAACAGACTAAAGAAGAAAAATCACATCTTATAAAAAGATACAGAAAAGGCATTTGACAAAAACCCAACATCCATTCGCAATAAAAGTGAGCAAACAAGGAACAGAAGGAAAATCCTTAACTTGATTTAAAAAAAAAAAAAAGATCTATAACTAGCATCCTACTTAAAGGAGGAAAACTGTTCTATGATCAAGAACATAAGCAAGAAGTCAGTCCCCTTACCAAAGCTTCTAAAAATTGTACTAGAATCCTAGCTAATATTGTAAGACAAGAGAAAACAAAAGAAAGGGAAAGAAGAAATGAAACTGTTTTGCACAGGACATGATTGTAGAAAATCCAAATGAATCAACAACAAAATTCCCAGAACTAATAAGCGATTATAGCAAGAATGCAAGATACAAAGTTAGCATACAAAAAAAAAAAGTCTGTTGCGGAACACCTGGGTGACTCAGTTAAGCTTCTGACTCTTGATTTTGGCTCAGGTCATGATCTCACAGTTCAGGAGGTCAAGCCCTGTGATGGACTCCATGTGCTGACAATAAGGAGCCTCCCTGGGATTCTGTGTCTTCTCTCTCTGCCCCTCCCCTACTCATGGTGCACACATGCTCTCTCTAAATAAACTTAAAAAAAAAGTCAGTCACTTTCCTATATACCAGCAATGAACAAATGGAATTTGCAATTAAAAACATGATACCATTAGAGGTGCCTGTGTATCTCAGTTGGTTGAGAGGCCGACTCGATTTTGACTCAGGTCATAAGTTCACAGTTCATGGGATCAAGCCCTGCATTGGGCCTGCATTGACAGCATAAAGCCTGCTTGGGATTCTCTCAACTCTCCTCTCTCTGGCCCTTCCCCCTCCCCCGCCCCTGCTCTCTAAATAAATAAATAAACGTTAAAAAAAACACATACCATTAAAATACACACACACACAATACCATTTACATTAGCACCCAGCTCCAAAAAAAGAATTGTGTAAGTATAAACCTAACAAAACATGTACAAGATCTATATAGGGAAAACTATATAAAACTGATGAATCAAAGATTAAGTAAATTAAGTAAAAGAGATATTCCATGGTCATGAATAGGAAGACTCAATATTGTCCAAATGTCAATTCTTCCCAATGTGACCTACAGATTAAAGGTAATCCCAATCACTCCCTCTCTCTCTGACCCTCCCCTGCTCACGCTCTCTCTCTCTCTCTCTCTCCTAGAAATAAAAAAAAAATAAAATAAAATAAAAAGGGGGCGCCTGGGTGGCTTAGTCGGTTAAGCGGCCGACTTTCGCTTGGGTCATGATCTCACGGTTCGTGGGTTCGAGCCCCGCGTCGGGCTCTGTGCGGACTGCCAGCTCAGAGCCTGGAGCCTGTTTCGGGCTGTGACTCCCTCTCTCTCTGACCCTCCCCTGCTCACGCTGTCTCTCTCTCTCTCCTAGAAATAAAACTTTAAAAAAAAAAAGAAAGACATGAGCTATCAAGCCATGAAAACACATGGAGGAAGCTTAAAAGTAAAAGTAGCCAATCTGAAAAGGCTACATACTATATGATCCCAGTTATATGACATTCTGGAAAAGTCAAAACTATGGAGACAATAAAAAGATCAGGAGGGATAAACAGTGAATTTTTAGGGCAATAAAGCTACTCTGTATAATACTACTCTATACAATACTATACTTACTGTATAATACTCAGTAAATACATCTCATAAATTTGTCCAAACTCAAGAGAATGTACAACACCCAAGAACAAGCCATGTAAACTATGTGCTCTGGGTGATAATGTGTCAGTGTGGGCTCATCAGTTGTAACAAATGTGGATAATGAGGGAAGATGTGCATGTGTGGGGGCAGAAAGTACATGGGAAATCTCTGCTTTCTGCTGAATTTTGCTGTGAACATAAAAGTGCCCTTTAAAAAAATGTAAGTTTAATAGACAAGCTCTATAGGAAGGCTGAGGGGAATGCTGAGAGGAGGCTACAATTTTAAATAATGTAATTAGGGTAGACTTCAAGGTGGCACCTAAGCAGAGACCTGAAGGAAGCAAGGAAGAATGCTTAGGAGAGAACATTCCAGGCAAACAGAAGACTGAAGACAAAAGATACAAAAAAAAAAGAGCATACTTAGTGTATTCAAGGAACAAGGATAGCACAGCTAGGGCTGAGAGAACAAAAGGAGAGGAGCAAGAGATGGGGTCAAAGAGGAAGTTGGGGCCTACGCCCTGGAGAACTCTGGGTTCTCATTTAAGAAATGGAGACCTATCCAAAAGTTGTGAGCAGAGCAATAACATATTCTGACTTGGATGTAAAGAGATCAATCTGGATTATATGGGCTCCCTTATATGTAGTTGAAAAACAGGCAAAAACTAATCCATGGTAAGAGTGGTTACCGCTGGGGAAGACAGTACTAGCAGGTGACTGCTGGGGATGTTCTATGGATGACAGATTCCTGACATCAAGCTATAGAACTGAAGATCTGTACACCGTATGTTATACCTCAATAACAAAAAATAAAGATGGATGCCCTATAAAACAAGATACATATGGACAGGACTGCTATGCTCAAAACAGACCAAAGAGGATAAGGGTAGATCAAGAAGATCAAAAGGAGTTCAGTGCAGTAATCCAATCAAAAGGCAATTTTGGCCTGGCCCAGGACAGTGGCCACACACGTGGTTAAGAAGCTGCCTGACTCTGGCCACTTGAAAGTAGAACCACAGCATTTGCTCTTAGATTGCTTGTGAGATAGCAGACAAAGGGATTAAGGATGACTCCGAGGGTTTTGGTCTGAATCTGCAGAATGATGGAATTGTTATCAATTCAAACAGAGATGACTGGATGGAGCAATCTGAGAAGGAAGATCAGGAGCTCGGTTTGAGACATATTATTTAGGAGATGTGTATTAGTCATCCAAATGGAGACGTTAAGAGTCTGTCTGAATATACAAATCTGGAATTCAGGAGAAATGATGTGGCTGAACATATAAATCTGTGAGTCAACAATGAATGGATGGCTTAGAAAACCATGATCTGGATGAGACTGTCAAGGAACTGAGTGAATACAAAGAAACCAAGAGGTCAAAGGTCTGAGCCCCAAGGTGGCCAGTATTTTTTTACTGGTGAAAATGCAGAGTAAGCAGCAAAGGAGACAAAGACAAAGTCAGCAAGATAAAGGAAAACTGGGAGAGAATACATTCTCATGGCAGCCCAGCAGAGAAAGCCTTTCGAGGAGAAAGGAGTGCTCAGCTCTGTCAGGTGAAGCTGATGGCTGAAACAAAATGATGGCTGAGAACAGACTGTTAACTTTTACAACATGGAAGTCACGCTGACAACAGCAGCACTGTAAAGTGATGGAAGTGAAAAGTTTTATTAGAAAGAGTTTGAGGGGCACTTGGCCTGGGTGGCTCAGTTGGTTGACATCTGACTTCGGCTTGGCTGGCATCCGACTCGCGGTCTGTGAATGCAAGCACTGTGTTGGGCTCTGTGATGAAGTTCAGAACCTGGAGCCTGATTCAGAGCCTGTGTCTCCCTCTCTGCCCCTCCCACTTGCACTCTGTCTCTCTCAATAATAAACATTTTTTTAAAGATATTTTTTAAAAGAAAAAGAGTTGAAACATAAGGTAATGAATTGGAGATCACAAATACTGGACGATTTCTGAATTCTGTTAAAAAGCAGAGCAAATTGGTGGGGAGGCCACTGACTGAAAAAGTGATATCAAAGTGTTTCTTTTTTTAAGACAGAAGATAAAGCATGCTGGTATACTGATGGAATACGATCCAGGAAAAAAGGGAAATTTTGACTAATTATGAAAGACAGGCAGAAACCTTCTGCAACAACGAATGTTTGGGGTAGAAGAGAGAAAATGGGGCTCTAGGATAAAGTACAAGCAGCAGTGCTGGAGAATACAGTTCATACATGGTGATGGACAGGAAGGCAGAGGATGTGGCTGCATATCTTAGTGGGGAGGTGGGAAGGCAGGTGTGGTGGCAGGAGTCTAGCAAAGTTCTCTTCAGGTGGTTTTTGTGTCTTCACTGAAACAGAAAACAAGGTCATCCTCCTAAAGTAGCAGTGGGGGGTAAAGTATTACAGGTTTCAGATCTGGTCAGCCAGGTGAGTGGGAAATACAGAATGACCACAAGGCAACATTAAGGGCCCACTTAAAATTCAAAGTTAGGATTTAAAGTGAAGCCAGTCAGCAAGATTATATTTTTATATCCAGTCTTGTTCAGCTGAACAAATGAAGGCACAGAAAGGACAGAGTTGCATTGAACCAAGCTGAAACTTGATAATTTCAACAAAGCAAGAGAAGGCCACAGGAATTACATGGACGTGCAAGGGAACTTAAGCTCATTCAGTTAAAAGGGATGAGAATATAAGAAGAACAGTGAAAATCTAACAGGACCAAATGAATCGAAGGTACCAACAAGGACAGAAGGACTGCTGGAGTCAGGGTCCTAGCAGGAGTGAGTTTCAAAGACAGGAAATGGTAATCAGAGGGCGATCTGTCTCCAGGAACTGAAATTACCAAGGGGTTCCAGTAACTGATAATGTCAAAAACTAAGATACGAATAGTTGGAGTACAGGATTTTTAGGGCAATGAAACTACTCTATATGATACCATGATACTCTATGGATACATGTCATTATACATTTGCCCAAACCCACAGAATGTAGCACCAAGAGTGAGCCAAAACCTAAACTACAGATTTGGGGCAATTATGGCATGTGAATGGAGGTTCATCAGTTGTAACACATACCACTCTGATGAGGGATGTTGATAACGGGGAAGACGGGCAAGGAGTACATAAGAAATCTCTTCCCTTCCCCTCACCTCTTCTGTGAACCAAAAAATGCTCTAAAATAAAGATATCATTAAATGAAAGATTTTACTTTTTAAAATAATCTCTAGGGGCGCCTGGGTGGCTCAGTCGGTTGGGCATCTGACTTCGGCTCAGGTCATGATCTCACGGTTCTTGAGTTCAAGCCCCGCGTCAGGCTCTGTGCTGACAGCTCAGAGCCTGGAGCTTGTTTCAGATTCTGTGTCTCCCTCTCTCTTTGCCCCTCCCCCACTCATGCTCTGTCTCTCTTGGTCTCAAAATTTAAAAAATAAAATAAAAACTATAAAGTAATCTCTATACCCTATGTGGGGCTTGAACTTGCAAGCCCGAGATCAAGAGTTACACACTCCACTGACTGAGCCAGCCAGATGCCCCTAAGATAGTCTTAATAAAAAAGTAAAATTAAAAACCTTAGGTTTTTGGCCACAGATGACCATGACTGTGGGAATGCTGGGGGCACGATGGGATTTTAAAAAGATCACCGAAAGAGAAAAATAACTGAGAGGCAAAGGTGTTGCAAGGACCATCGAATTGTACTTTGAAAGCACCACAAACTAACTGGACCAGAGCTGGAAAGAGTGACATTCAAGCCACTGAGAAATCAGAGGCACTTTGGGGAACTGCGAGTATCAGAAGGTGACAGCAGGTCTAAGGATACTGGGCATTATAGTCTGATGAGATTAGATTTAAAACTAGGGGGGAAAAGGGAAGGAACATGATCTGAGCCATAACAGAAAAACCACCACCACTTGAAAGAGAAAAATGGACTCATCAATGATCCCACAAGAAAACAGAAGGCCAAAGAGAAAGACTTATGGAAATGCCAAAAGCCACTTGTCTCCAGCCCCAAGATCCCTTCCACTGACCGCACTGAAAGCCTACAGCCACCAGATGGAGCCCATGCACAGCCCTTAAAAACACCAAGGCCTATGAGATTTGGGAGAGTCTCCCTCTCTCAGCCTCCTGAGATCCTGCCTCCTCTCTGATTAGTTCTCCCTCCCCATCACTTTGCTTTCCTGGGTACATCCTTCTCTAACCTCTCATCTTTGCTTCTTTTGTTCTCCCTTCTCTTCCCAGTTTAAAGGATTCCTCAGTCTCAAATATGGAGGGGGAGGAGTGCCTGTATGGCCCAGCTGGTTAAGCGTCCGACTTCGACTCAAGTCATGACCTCAAGCACGGCGACGGACTCACTGCTGTCAGCACAGAACCGCTTCAGATCCTCTGCTCCCACCCTCTCTGCCCCTCCCAGCTCATTCTCTCTCTCACTCTCAAAATAAATAAATAGGCTTTTTTTAAAAAAATGGGAGAAAAAAATCTACGTTTGTATATTTATATAAGGAAAAAAAAAAACTTTTCCCTTACTCCCATTCACTTTTCCTACTTTGAGTGCCACTTGTTTTTGGCCTTTTGCCTAGTGGTACAGTAAAAACAAACCAACCAACAAGCAAAACCCTTACCAATCTAATACATAGGGTGAAGGAAATAGGGGGCTGAACTAAATACAGACAATAAACCAATTTTAAGAAGATCTGTACTGGCACAGCAGATACTGGAAAACAATTTATACATGATGTTTCTACAAAGTACTTTAAATCAGCTTATCCTTGTAAATATGCTAGAAAGCCATTAAGTCATATGCTTTAAAGAGATTAACTTTATGATAAATTAGATCTCAAAAAAGCAGTTTAAAAAAATCCCAGCTTACCCCAAACTGAAACATTCCCCTCAGCAACTCTTAGTTACACTAGTTTATACTACAGTTTTAATAAACAAATCCCTTTTTCAGAAGAGAAATGTTAAACTTTAGTACAGTCCCATCTATAAATTATAATTCTGAACTAGTAGAATCCATAAATCCTACTGCTTATTCATTTGGCTTTTAGTGCCAATGTTATATGTTCTGTTCAAAACTCAGTATGAACCAATCAGTACAGCACTAGAAATGGAAAAGCTAAGCCCAGTAACTACACAGCACATACTTACTGGAGGTATGAAGAGAAGGAATTATCACAAATCACTACCCAAAATCCTTTCAAGGTCCTTGTTGCTCTCAGGATAAAGACCAAAGTCCCCAGGAAGGCATGGGAAGCCCCAAAGGATCTGACCCAGTCTACCTAGTCAGCCTTGTCTTCAAACTCTATGTGGGCTCCACACTCTCGCAGCCCACAAACCTTGCACTCTATCATCTCCTGGCCTTTACTAGCGCGACCCTTCTCATTTCTCCAAATCCCACCTTATACAATACCTCCTCCTGGAAGCTTCCGGAGTGATCTCCTTCCCAAAACTGCAGTCCAAACCAGGGCCTCTCCTTGCTCTTACAGTGTGTGTTGTACTGGTCCATTCACAGCACACATCATACTGTATTCAAATTTTATTTACCCATTTTGTCTCTTCAACTTGTTTCTTATTCACCACTGTATTCTCAGTACCCAGCAGGAAGCCTAGAACATAATTAATGCTTAAAATTTGATGAATGAATGGCTGAATGAGCCCCTCCCCGCCATTACTAAATGGCTTATCGGCCCTTTGGCACTAACCATTAATACAAAATAATAAAAATGATGTCAACAAGCTACTCATGGACTACAAGGGCAAAAACAATTGGCAAGAGCAGATATGGCAGCACAGATACCAGGTCCTGTGATGATGCTCTAAACAACATCATCCCAAGCCCAGTGCCACCTGTAGAGTCTCAGTCCTGGTACTTTTCCACTTGAACTCGCCCTTTCTGCCTTTCAGGTCTATGCCATAGAAATGGGGCATAAGTACCAAAAAACCCACAATACTCATAGGTTGCCTAGCTCCAGTTATCGGACAGAAGGCAGGAATAATCTTCATCTTTTTCCACTCCTTAGAATGGGATTTCAGGGGCGTCTGGGTGGCTCAGTCGGTTAAGCGTCCGACTTCAGCTCAGGCCATGATCTCATGGCTCATGGGTTCAAGCCCTGCATCAGGTTCTGTGCTGAAAGCTCAGAGCCTGAAGCCTATTTCAGATCCTGTGTCTCCCTCTCTCTCTGCTCCTCCCCCACTCATGCTCTGTCTGAAAAATAAATAAAACAAAAAAAAATTTTTTTAATGGGATTTTAGAGCCAAAATGTAGCTAAAAGATTATTCAGTCCACTGGTTTTCAATCTGGGCTCAGCAAATCCCCTCAGGGGTCATCCCGGGGAAAGAGAACAGGGAGAAGGTTTGAGTAGGCTGCGCTTCAGGCTCCTTCTCTCACTTCATCAACCAAAGCAACTGATTTCTGACAGCAGAGAAAGAGTTCCACTGCTTTTATTTAAAAGAAAAACCACCTTGGGAGGCCTGTGTGGCTCAGTCAGTTAAGTAACTGACTGGTTTCGGCTCAGGTCATGATTTCGCAGTTGTGGTTTCAAGCCCCACATTGGGCTCCAAATAACTCCAAATAACAAAAATAACTCCAATAACAAAAAGGTACAGAGGACAACCACCAATGGAGCAGTACTGTACTATAAACAATATATTAAGTACTTAATACACATGCCTTCTCTAGGAACCCCAGATCCAATGTTTACTTTTTCTGAAACAAATCACCTAAGGCTTTCTCATCCATTCAAGTATGGTAATCCCCCGGATGTAAAGGACTTAGCAGAATGCCTTGCCCATAAGTCACAACAAGCAGTAGCTGTTACTATTATTCGATTCAGTCTTCACAAAAATGTTATGGGATATGGAGCTTTGGACTCCTAAAGTAACACAGCTAGCAAGGAGGAGAGCCAGATGTTGAACCCAAGTCTACTTCCACAGTCCATATTATTTTGAGAATG
The DNA here is from genome assembly GCA_017311185.1 of Proteles cristata cristata. Lineage (NCBI taxonomy): Eukaryota > Metazoa > Chordata > Mammalia > Carnivora > Hyaenidae > Proteles > Proteles cristata. The sequence continues at coordinate 1,987,681 of JAESUZ010000893.1, forward strand.
CTACCCTGTTGGCCAAATCAATAATCTTCTCTATGTCCCTGCACTCTCCTCTGAGCAAATGAACAAATACCAACCTGACCTACCTCACATCGAAAAAAAAAAAAAAAAATCCAGTCATCTATAAAGGACTCTGAAAAGTCCTATGCATACCTAAGGTAAGTTTCACCAGGCAAAATCTTCCTAGAAATAGCCTCTCACTAAAATCAACCCTTCTGCCCAGGGAAATCAAGAAAATTGATTGAAAATGGAGTCAGAGTGCCACTTTTCTCTGACCTTTTGGCCCTACACATAGAGAAAGAAGTGGCTTTGCTACCTCCAGAACCATCCAAAAGTGAGGGGTTAGATGCCTCTCTTCCCAGTACCTCCCACATGCCCTAGTAAAAAAGTATGTTTATCCAGGTAAAATTCATTTGTTTGTAGGCATCTATGGAGCAACTATGATGTACCTAACGTTTTGCAAGGTGCTAGACAGATGATCAAGACCTGACCCTTGCCTTTAAGTCACCAGAAAAAGAGAGCAAATTATAAAACAATGAAGAAGGCTCCCCGACAGCCACACACAATACAACACCCATCCTTTTGCTTCCTGTCCTCTAACCATACTTTTTTCACTTAGCACATTTTACCACTTGATATATGTTGCACTGGAAGCTCAGAAGAAGTGATTGTGTCCAAAGGTGGATTCTGGGAAGGAAATTGTTAATATTAAACCTCAGGAATCATAGGAAAGTGAAGAGAGGGAAAGGTGGTCCCATCCTTTAATGCCAACTTGTCCCCCACACCAGTGTCTAGCTGAGTTCCCATTCACATGAGAAAGATATGGCACCAATTCTCTCATTCAATGCTCTTTTCTGCCAAAGTTCTTGAGCCCAGTTCCAAATGGCCTTATCCAGCATTCCGGAAGCTGGCTCTTCTTCCTGTCCTACTGGACCAGGAAAGTCTGTAACAGAACACTGTCAAACTTGCCCTGCTTTTCACCCCTAACATAGCTGCCATGATTCACACTTCCTGTTCCCAACAGTCACTGAAGATAGGGGGTCAGCAAACTTCGTCTTTAGAATTTGTCTTATCCATCATGGTAAGCACGGAGTAGAACTGCTGAATCAATATGCTGTACACCTGAAACTAATATAACATTGCAGGTTAATTATATTTCAATCTTGAAAAGTTTCATAGTATACAAAGAAGCATACAATTTAACAGTAAATAGTTAAGGCTTTGTAAGACCTAAGTTGGGGATGTGTCCTTGTAACATGAAGCAACCATATACAACGTAGGAGTGAATGACATGGCTATGTTTCCATCCAAGTTTATTTACAAAAACAGGCAGTGGACCGGTGCACCACCATGTGCCAACCCTGACCAAAAGGAAAATGGGAAGACTATTTTTAAGCAGCCTCCTCCCTACCATATCTAGTCACCTGTCTTAAAACCTCAAGCTGTCCATATCCCAACACTTCCTCGAGTGCTTCTATTTCACTGCTGGGCCTAAATTATTTTTCTCAGTATCACAAATTCATGTCTTAGATATGCAAACTTCAAGAGTTAGTAGCCCAACTAGCACAGAGAGATTCTCTAAGTGGTAAATGAGTCCAAGACTGTCTGATCCAACCTCCCAGTCAATGCAGAAGGTACCTCACAAGCAGTCCATTCAACTCCTGTTTAAACACTTCTGATGGGGGCACCTGGGTGGCTTAGTCGATTAAGCGTCCGACTTTCGCTTAGGTCATGATCTCGCAGTTCGTGGGTTCCAGCCCCGCGTCGGGCTCTGTGCTGACTGCCAGCTCAGAGCCTGGAGCCTGTTTCGGAGTCTGTGACTCTTCTCTCTGACCCTTTCCTGCTCATGCTGTCTCTCTCTCTCTCTCTCTCTCTCTCTCTCTCTCTCTCCTAGAAATAAATAAAACATTAAAAAAATAAAAGAATAAAAAATAAATAAACACTTCTGATGACAGGAGGGACGCTCATTTCTTCCCAAGGCAACTCACTCCACCTCTGGACAGCTCCAAGGCAAGATACCTTATATATATTTTTTTGACGGGGGTGGGGGGGCACACTTAACCACTTGATTACTGTCTCTTTTTACTAGAATTTAAGATCTATGAAGTTAAGAACATGGCTTTTCGTATTTGTAGCCGTTTTTTACTGCTGTCTCTTCAGCACTTTAAATAGTTTCTGGTAGGGGCGCCTGGGTGGCTTAGTCGGTTAAGCGTCCGACTTTCGCTTAGGTCATGATCTCGCGGTTCGTGGGTTTGAGCCCCGCGTCGGGCTCTGTGCTGACTGCCAGCTCAGAGCCTGGAGCCTGTTTCGGAGTCTGTGTCTCCCTCTCCCTCTGACCCTCCCCTGCTCACGCTGTCTCTCTCTCCTAGAAATAAATAAAAATATTTTAAAAATAAATAAATAAATAAATAAATAGTTTCTGGTACATAAAGAGTATAAAATAATTGTTTATAGGAAGCAAAGGAAGGAGGAGGGAGGAAGAGAAGAGGAGGGAGGAAGAGAAGAGGAGGGAGACAGAGGGGACAAACCATCGCTGCATTTGGGGAACTTTAATCCAGCAGGATGGAGTGAAGAGGCACAAGGGGAGGAACAGAGCAGGTAACTGGTAAGGCTGGAGAGCAGACAGGGCACAACACAGAGGCCCTTGAAACCTCACAGCAATTGCACAGGCTGAAGTGGCCATGTTTCAGGAACAAGTTTAGAGTTGGGCTTTCACCCCTCTCCTCTTCCTTCCAGCCTCCTCCACCCCATTCCCGTGGAACATCTTTCACAGCAGGACCTGTTCTCTCAAGCCTTTTCAAACAGCCCCTCCCACAACAATATGCACCCCCCCCCCAAGCTTTGTTAATACTTCCATCACTGTACCCATGATACTTACTTGCTCACATAGCTGTATTCCTTTACTGGACTCTAAACTCTGAGAGAGCAGAGACTCTTTATTTTCCTGATGTGGGCACTGAACACGGTGATGGAACAAGGCAGGAACCTTATAAATGTTTGGTAAATTAAGTGAAGGTACAAGTCTGACTGTATCCTGTACTGACCAAACCACATCTAAAGAATTGTTTTCAGATCTGGATACCACATTCAAGAAAGGTACTTAGCCTTTATGCCAAATGTTGCAAATGCAAATGCCAAAGAGATCAGGCCAATAATGTCAATGATGACAGGGGCATGGTAACACAATGGCTAATGGCAGATCATGCTCTACTTTTATATGAATCTCTTATATGTGGCCAACTCACTGAAACAGAAATAAAGGGGTGCCTGGGTGGCTCAGTTGGTTAAGCGTCTGACTCTTGATTTCAGCTCAGGTCATGATCCCAGGGTTGTTGAGATTGAGCCCTGCTTCCGGCTGCACGCCGACAGTGCAGAGCCTGCTTAAGATTCTCTCTCTCTCTCTCTCTCTCTCTCTCTCTCTCTCTCTCTCTCTCCCCGGCTGCACGCTGACAGTGCAGAGCCTGCTTAAGATTCTCTCTCTCTCTCTCTCTCTCTCTCTCCTCTCTCTCTCCCTATGCCCCTCTCCCCTGCTCATGCACTCTCTAAAACCAAACAAAATAAATAAAACAAATAAAAATAACACCCTGTACAGACCCTCTAAAACATACTACATACCTACTAGTGGACATGGGAAGCAAATTTGCAAGCTGCTTTGAACAAAGGGATTTAAGCAAGGGAACAACACGAGAACTGCATTTGTGAAAGAACATTCTGACACAATAAACTAAGGAGTTATTATAATAGTCACGGCAAGAGATAGAATAGGAGCCTGAACTAAGACAGAAGCAATGGGGTATAGAGCTGGGGGAGGATTTGAAAGATGACCTGGTTAATCCAGTTTTAATAATGAAGTTTAAGACTGCATAAGCTAATCTGGCAGTCACATTACCAGTTTGTAGGCTCACAGTGATTTTTTTTTTAAATAAACTGCTATTAAATCTAATTTTGATAACTTAAATATAGAACTTATTTCTTACATCTTTTGTAGGCAGTATGGTACAAAGTTTAAAGAATACAGACACTGGAGACAAACAGCTTAAATTCAAACCCTGACTTTGCCACTTACTAGTGCTATGTGTCCTTGGATAAGTTACCGACTTCTCTACACTCCAATACTGACCTTAAAGAGTTACTGTAAGTGCAAATGAGTTAATATGTGAAGTGCTTAGATTAGTACCCAGTCCATCTTAAGTGTTGTGTAAGTTTTAGCTTAAATCATTTACTATTTTTCACATTTCAACTTGAAAGTTAGTTTCAGTCAATAGTTTTCAATTGTCTAAATATTTCTACACATTCCAGCTTACAAACATTCACTGTAAGTATGATAGGCACATCTTTTCTATACCTTCATCCAAACTTATGTTCAAACTGTTAAAATATAATCAAGAACAGCCATCTAGAATGCCACAAAAAATCAACCCTTCTTGATAAATATTGACCCATTATTGATAGTTATAATATACCTGCATGCAAGCCAGCCCAAAATTTTGTCTTGAAATTACATGAGAAAATGTTAAATACCTAATTTTAGCACTTAAGACACCTTATCTTTGTAGCATATTCCTGACTATACAGCCTAGAATCTTTTCAAAAATGAATTGTCCAGATGTCCAATATGTATTAATTATCTATGGGTAGTCTGAGTTTCTTCCCATTAATCTTTATTTTCTATATTTCTATAATAAACTTGTAATGATTTTAGTTTAAATAAAATCAAGGCAGACAGAGCTTAAAGAAAACAAAGAATTGGGGCGCCAGGGTGGCTTGGTCGGTTAAGCATCCAACTTTCGCTTAGGTCATGATCTCGCGGTTCATGGGTCTGAGACCCGCATCGGGCTCTGTGCTGACTGCCAGCTCAGAGTCTAGAGCCTATTTCAGAGTCTGTATCTCCTCTCTCTGACCCTCCCCTGCTCACGCTGTCTCTCTCTCTCTCCTAGAAATAAAAATTTTTTTAAAAATTATAAAAAAAAGAAAACAAAGAATTATTATCAGCATAACTTACTTAGTGAACACAAGTGGCTTCTAGGGGATACTGTGTTCCCATCCTTTGCTCAGTTTTAGAATTTCACCAGGGATCAAAGTTAGTTTCCAATGATACCCTCAAACCCATGTGACCTAGAGGTTAAGTCCAGATAAATCAAGCAACTCTAGGGGCACCTGGGTGGCTCAATTGGTTAAGCATCTAACTCTTGATTTTGACTCAGGTCACGATCTCACGATATGTGAGTTCAAGCCCCACATAGGGCTCTGCTATCAGCATAGAGCCCACTTTGGATCCTCTCTCCCCCTCTCTCTCTGACCCTCCCCACCTCGCACACACGTACACTCTCTCTCACTCTCTCTCTCTCAAAAATAACTTAAAAAAAAAAATCTCTACAGAGAGAATTAGCTGACCGTATCTTCAAAATATGTCCAAAATCCATTACCTTCTGGCTCTGCACTCTATGACCCTAGTCCAAGCCATCATCCTCCCTAGACTATACTGATCTCTGCAAAAGCTTCCTAACAGGTCTCTATGCTTCACATTACTCCTCTTCCCCACCTCCCTCTACCCTCCAGTCTATTCTCCCACAGCAACCAGTCTAAGCCTCTCAAAAATTAGGTCAGCTTGGGGCACTTAGGTGGCTCTGTCAGTTGAGCATTCGACTTTGGCTCAGGTCATGATCTCACGGTCTGCATTGGGCTCTCTGCTGTCAGCATGGAGCCTTCTTGGGATTATCTATCCCTCTCTCTCTGCCCCTCTCCCACTCACATGCTCTCTCTCATAAAAATTAAAAAAAAAAAACCATAAGCCAGCTCTTGTCACTCTATTCTTGACTCTCCAGTGCCTCCTCCATCTCACTTAGAATAAAATGCACTCCAAAGGTCTTTCCCTAGCTCTGAGCACCTACCTGATCTGGGCCCCACTGCTTCTCTGCCCTTACTCCTGCTACTCTTTCCCTACCACTCCACTGTAGCCACACTGGCCTCCTTATCAAGGACATGACAAGTCATACTCATACATCAAGGCTTTTACATTTGCTCTTCCCTCTGTCTGGGATGTTTTTTCCCAGACATCCCGGGCTGGATTCCTCACCTCTTTCAGAACAAGGCTTAAACTGTCACCTCACCAGAGGCCTTCCCTGATCTCCTTACATAAAAAGGAGCAACACCCCCAGGCTCCCTATCACTTGACTACCTTATCTGCTTTGGTTCTTCTGAGCATGTACCACCTAGTAGACAATGTTTATACACATACTTGTTTATTTATATCTAGTTATTCTTTTTTATTTTATAAAGTTTCTACACTTTAGGATATAACCCTTGAGAGCAAGGACTTTTTCTGTTTAGTGTTATATTAGCATTTTGTTTAGAGCTGGTTAGCTCTAAGAATTGTGCTAAGCATATAGTAAGTGGCCAATTTTTATCATCAGAACATAAGCCCCAGTATATAAAATACACTGTGTATAATAGGTACGTGTAATGAGTTTTGTTGAAGAAAATGATTATCCGCCCTGTCAAATTCATGAAGTATATTAGAAAACATTGGTGCTTCTTAACTATAGAGAACAAACTGAGGATTGCTGGAGGGGAGGTGGAAAGAGATGGGTTAAATGAGTGATAAGTACTAAGGAGGACTCTATTGTGATAAGCACTGGGTGTTATATGTAAATGAAGAATCACTAAATTCTACTCCTGAAACTAATATTACACTATATGTCAACTAACTAAAATTTAAATAAAAACTTGAGACATAAAAAATATTGGTGCTTCAATAAAAAGAGACTATAACACCATTAGAAAGATCAATGAACAAATGATTGTTCACACAAGCCAACCAGAAATGAGTATCATAACCCAGTTCCCTGAGGTATGAAAATGCCCCAGGGAGAGGAATAGAATAAGAATCCTGAACCAGTTAGTAGGGCAAGAGTTTGCTTCAAAGTTTCCCACCCCTTTAAGAAGAGCCTGAGCTATGTCTAATGTGCCCTTTTCCCAGGAGGGGTCACCCTGGCCTTGCTGAGATTCCTATGTCCCACTACTACTATCCCTAGAACCCAATTCCCAGACTCATTCTGCAGCTGCCCCATTGCTTTGACTGTCCCAAGAACTTTTCTCTATTATCCAGCTACCATTGGTGACCAAGACCACTAGGTAAGGGCCTCTGGCCATACTCTCCACGAGCTGCTTCTATTTCATTAGTGCTCTCCACCTTGGTCAACAACAACCAATAAAATAACTGGCACACAGAATCCAGAAGGGCTAGGAAATGGATAAAGTTGTCAATCAAATGGTTTTTCATTTGTTTATTTTGCTTTGCTTTTTAAACATTAAGTCACTGTCTCAACCAAAAAGAAAAGTAACTTTCTCAAAAGAGAAACATTACAGTACAATGAAAATAACCCAGGGTTGAAAGCCAGTCCTCCCATTTACTTCCTGTGTGAACTTGGAAGTTCTTTAACTTCTCCAGGTTCATTTCATCATAAGGAAAATAACAACACTTACCTCATAGGGCTGGTGTAAATCCTAAGGGAGATAACACATGTCAAACAGGACTGTGCCTTGCATACAGTAAGTATTCAACAAATGGAAATGAGGCCTATTTCTGAAAGTTGTTGACCAAATGCAAGGTTAGGCTGGCTGGTTGGATGATTACATCAGAAAACATGTTAAATACTTTGCAGTGTGTTTGGTTCATAATAGGTCATCAATGAATATTAACTTTCCTCCCTTTCCTGCAATGGTGCACAAATTATAGAGACTTCAGAAACCATCCAATTCTATCAATGTGGCCAAGTTTCACTGTACAACATACTTACCATTTAGGTAATTTAAGCTTTCCGTTAATGCTTCTGGTGGCTCCCCTGATACTTTGCTGTCTTTGAAACAGGCACTCACTATCTCTCAATGGCAATTGCCTCCTGACCTGGACAGAATATAAACAGAAAGTTAAGAGATAGGTAAAATGTGAACCGCACCAAGACTGAGCTGAGGGGAAAGAAGGAGACTTCCCTTTTCCTATCAGATGGTATGGTCTCAAGGGAGACTACACTTTCTTAAATTAACACACCTACACAATTCTCAACAGTCTAAAAACTCTTGACATCTCATAGCTTGAGAGGGATCTTTGAAATCAACCAGTTAAATGTCCTTGATTTATGGAAAGGAACAAACTTAGAAAAGGTGAGTCACCCAACTGCTTAGGGCCAAAGCCAGGATTCTACTAAAAATAATATGTTGTAGAAAATGGGTAAGAAAAAAAACACCAGGGGCGCCTGGGTGGCTCAGTTGGTTAAGTGTCCGGCTTCGGCTAAGGTCATGATCTCGCGGTTTGTGGGTTCAGGCCCCACGTCGGGCTCTGTGCTGACAGCCAGCTCAGAGCCTGGAGCCTGTTTCAGATTCTGTGTCTCCTTCTCTCTCTGACCCTCCCCTGCTCACGATGTCTCCTGCTCATGATGTCTCTCTCTCTCTTATCTCTCTCCCTCTCAAAAGTAAATAAATCATTAAAAAAAATTTTTTTAAATAAAAAAAAAAAAAAAGAAAAAAACACCAAACATCTGTGGAGTACCTACCACACCCAGGCAATATGTTTTATATATATTGTATACAAAACAGTATTATACAGGAGCATCTTGGTGGCTCAGTCAGTTAAGTATCTGACTATGGCTCAGGTCATGATCTCGCAATTCATGGGTTCGAGCCCCGCATTGGGCTCTGTGCTGACAGCTCAGAGCCTGGAGCCTGCTTTGGATTCTGTGTGTTCCTCTCTCTGCCCATTCCCCTCTCACACTCTGTCTCTATCTCTAAAAAATAAACATTAAAAAAAATTTAAGACAATAATCCAATAATATTACCCCCAATAAAGAATCTAAATTTCAAGAAGTCAAGCAACTCCTTCAAGGTCTTACAGCTTGAAAATAAATGGTAGTCAGGATTTAAACCCACACCTAACACAAAAGCCCCTTCACCAGGCTGACTGACTGTTGCCTTCTATATGTGGGTCTCAAAAGGGCCTTGAACAACCTAATATTAGAACCAAGCACAGCATCTCTGGCTGCAAACTTACCCTCTGGTTTTGTAACGAACATTCTACTGGAGATCCAAAAATGTCTACTAACCCATTGAATATTACCCCTAAAATTTCAGAAGAATTACTGGGTGTGGAAGATATGGAGCAGGCAAACTTTTATCTATCTAAGTCTTGCCAAAGAATGGAAAGATATCTTCTAAGCTGGAAATAAAGCTTCTATACCTGATCTTATATGCAAACTATCCCCCTTCTTCTTTTACAACTCCCCATCCCTCCCTTACACATCACACAGGCCACCATGTGACCTCCTTCTTCCAAAGCTGTTGTTCCCCTTTAATCTGATTTTACACCTCCACTACCAAACCCACAACATATATACAGTAGAGTCCAACCCCACCTCTATGCTCCTACAGAGCAAAGCAAGAAAGATGAGGTGGGGCGCCTGGGTGGCTCAGTTGGTTAAGCATCTAACTTCGGCTCAGGTCACAATATCACGGTTCATGGGTTCGAGCCCTGCGTCGGGCTCTGTGCTGACAGCTAGCTCAGAGCCTGGAGCCTTGTCTTCAGATTCTGTGTCTCCCTCTCTCTGACCCTCCCCTGCTCATGCTGTCTCTCTCTCTCTCAAAAATAAATAAAACATTAAAAAGAAAATTAAATAAATAAAAGTAAGATGAGAGCCTTAAACACTCAAGCCAGTAGACCAGAAAAGAACTGGTGACAAGCAATGAAACTAGAAAAAAAAAAGTAGGAAAAAAGATCTATACCAGGGTCAGCACCCAAGGGATGGCTTGAGTGGATGTGGGAGAAGTTTTAGCTCTCCCCAAATACCCTCCCCTCACACACACTTCTTAAAAAATATTTAATGTATTTAAACAGCTATTTAAACTAAATTAAACAGCTTCAGAACTAGTGCACAGGCCTTCAGTCTTGCAGCTGTCTCTTTTCCCCCTCTCCGCCCACCTTACACACACTTTCCTCTCCACAGCTTAGAACCTCTCCTACATAAAAATTCTGAATTCCAGGGCCGCCTGGGTGGCTTAGTTGGTTAAGTGTCCGACTTTTGCTTAGGTCATGATCTCGCGGTTCGTGGGTTCGAGCCCCGCGTCGGGCTCTGTGCTGACTGCCAGCTCAGAGCCTGGAGCCTGTTTCAGTCTGTGACTCCCTCTCTCTCTGACCCTCCCCTGTTCACGCTGTCTTCCTCTCTCCTAGAAATAAATAAAACACTTAAAAAAAAAAATTCTGAATTCCAAAAAATGCCACATAAATCTGGTCTAGCTCCACTCAACCCTAACAATAACAGCAGCACCCCCTGCAAAAGCTACTGCCCCCACCACCACATCTTGCCACATTTTCTGGCATATTTACTAAAGCCCAGGGGGCTATTCCCTTCCAAACAGAATAGAATGCACTGCCTAAAATCAAATGAAAAGGAACTCCTGATGATTCTGATTTGTTTTCAACTGTCTACATTCTTTACTTCTTGCACCCTTAGAATATTGACCCTCTGTCCCCAGAACAAGACGATGACTGTAAACATCCTCAGGCTCTTTAGTGCTGCCCCTTCAGAGAGCTTTCCACCCTGGGAGAGCCACCTACACCACTTCCTTCTGGCACCTCTTCTGTTCCTTCTTGTTAACTTCTGGTGAAGACAGTGGTGGTAGTAAGAGTATGGGTGGGTGTATCCGTCTGTCTGTCTAGAAGCAGAGATGAAAAGATCCTTACAGATCACAGAGAGTCTAACTGCCTCATCTGCTAGAGGAGAAAGTGAGTCCCATGAAGAAGAGACTGATTCAAGGTTGGAAAGCATGTTAAAGTGACCATGGTTGAATCCACCTGAGGTAATGAGCCATCCTGAAAACAGGTATCAGCCATTCTTATTTGATTGCTGAAGAATGAAGCTCTCTTAAATATGCATCACTTTTGTTCCCAAAACACTTTGATAATGCAAGTAGGTAATTGTGGTTCTAGTATGATCCCCCAACAGATAACAACATAAACTCTGGATAAAATGCAAATAAATAAATAAATAAATAAAGTCTGAAGTGAACAAAGACTGGCAGATTTTGGAGGAAAGTAAAAAACTGGTAGAAGGGCTGGGATGGGATGAATTTTCCATTTTTGGAGCTTTCCCCAGAGAGGTACCCAACTACAGGGCCAGTCAAAAAACAAACCCTAGGCTTTCTCTCTGGAGGAACTATAAGACAGTGCCCAGAGCAGCCACAGATAATGCGAAGAAAAGAAGAGAGCCAGAGAAGCAAAGTCCCAGGTGTTGAGAATGAACTCTGTCCAAATCTCTAGCTAACCCTGCATGGTGCATGCACAGGGTAGAACCCAAGCACCTCAGCCAAGGACAAAAGAACGACTGAGATCTGAACGGCCACCCCTGCAGGGGAGTCAGACCTGGCAGTTTTGAGTCTGAGTTAATTGCCTGCTAAAACAAAAACGTCAACAGAAATCAGTGTCTCCACAGCATAACATTTACATGCACTCGTGTTCAGGAGACAACCCCAAATTACATAAAGAACTAGAAAAACTACAGCCATTTGCAAGGGAAAAGAAAATTAGCAGAGGGTAACTCCAAGATGACCCAAATACTGGAATTATCTGACAGGATATTAAAACAGCAATTATAGCTAAGCAGAGAAACTGAAATTTTTTTTGCTGAAAGTGGAAATTTCAGAACAGAAATTGTAGCACCTGAGATGACAACAACAAAAATCTTCTGAATGGGCTTAAGAACGAAATGGAGATGACAGAGAAACAAGTTCATGAAATCTGCAGATCAACAGAAATTACCCAGAGTGAAAAACTCTGGGTCATGTGCAGTCTCTAGAAGAACCACCATCAGCCCTTCACCTGAGCATACACAGTGATTACTTTCTGTTACCAGAGAGAACCAGAATAACTAAGGATCACAGAGATACCATTAATCTGTGATTCTGTTCGAGCAGGCCACCCCTCATATCTACTAATTAACTTTTTGAGGTCTTCCAGATATAAGCAAAGAACAAAGTGTGAAGGTGGAAAATGAGAGAGTGGGATAAAAATTTAAACATGAAATAACCATAATATCCAAAGTCCTAGGAGTCAAATCTGGTGCCCCACTGTGTCTACAGAGCAGCAAGAAGACCATCATTTTTTCCCCTGAAATTGCTGAGGCAACATTCTCGGGCAGAAGAAAAACAAGGAGGGATTTTAAATGTTTTTTTTTCCCCTGTCCTATGCAATCTCTTCACCAAAAAGCCAACCTGTAAATGAGCCAATGGAAAGATGAAATGCTACCAATCAGTAGGTTTGAGGCTGAAGAGCGCCAGCACCTTGGTGAGAACCAAGCTGGTGCCACCTGGTTGATAAAAACCTGAATGCCATCCCTGACCAGTTTCCTACACTCAAGTCACTTCATGCTGGAGTTCAAGACATTCCAGGTAAAAGCAGAGGGAAAAACATAACCTGCAGAAGAGATGTCTGAAAGCCTTGCCTTCTCATCCCCCTCCACCCCGTATCACCTGCCCACAAGGGAGAGGGTCCAGACCAAAAGGGAAACTGGTAAAAAGAAGAGGTGCCCTCTTAGCGTGAAGAGCCTTGGACAAGTTCAGCCACTGACACCTCAGACAAGACTTTTATACTCCCTGGGCCTCAGCTTCATTAGTCGGAAAACTTAGATGACATGATATTTAAGGTCCTTTTCAATAATAACATGTATGAACCCTTACCCATATTGTTTCCGTCTGCCCTTGAAAAAACTATAAAAAATAGATCCCAAAAGGCAAAAGTGGAGATATGCCAATTCATGTGATTTACTAGAATAGCTCAATTATTCAATTTGTTACAGAATAAATTAACAGTCTTGTTATTAATTCTTATATTAATAACAGATTTCAATACCTATCTATGATGGAGGGCTGCTAAAATAAGTTCTAATTCTCCCAGGATATAACTTTTTTATCCATGTAACTCTTGGGATAAGAAGGCAGATACTCTTATCCCCCCTATGACAGATGCGCAAACAGATTAAGACCTGTGACTCTTTTAGGAAGCTAATAACAGAGACAGGACTAGAATCCCGTAATCCCATCTCTGAGCTTCAGGGCTTTTTCCACCTTACCAAAGAAACATTACTTAACTAAGAACCAAGAGTATAAGCAAGATTAGAATTAGGAAGAAAGGATTTAAGAACTTTCAAACACTACAGAAGCACTTATTAATAAACAATTGATAAGACTAGCTTGAGATTAGGATATCTATTTAAAACCAGGCCCTCAAGGACTGCCACCTGTCTGCTGCTTCCTTTTCTAACAAGTAGGCTATAATTGAGACTAGGCTTCCTTGCAATTAGCCTGTGTTTGTGGGGTTTAGCAATACAGCCACATGTCTAAAATTGTTGGTTTTAGACCTGCTTTAGAAAGTTGGCTGAACCGTACGAACACGGGCTCCCTTTAACCTCTAGGAGTCTGTAATTAGGATACCAGGGGCCCCAAGGATTAGAGCAGGTAATGGTAAATGTAAACAGCAAAGTCACAACAACACAACCTTTATTTTATAAATGAGGAAGAAATAAAGGGTCAAAGTCACATAGCTAATAAGTGGATTCTCATGTAGCTATTTTAGACCCAAAATGTGCTTTCTCCTCTCCATTATACCACCTCCGAAGGAAGGAATTCTCTCAGATCATTGCCTCAAGAGAACCAGACCTGATCCACCTCCCAAATAACACAGACCAACAAGAGGTTGATAGGTAGTTTCTGCATTCTTTCTTTCATTCATGTATTCATGCAAATATTGACTGGCTACAGTGCATCAAGCTCTGAGGAAAACAGGGAATAGAAACAGAACTGTCTTCATGCCAGTTATTTTAGAGCACAACAGGAAAACACTCCTTAAGCTACCAACTGTCCCCTATAAGTACCGCTCTCCAAATAACAAATTTCTAAAAATTTAATCAGATCAAAATTCTATTCTGCTTTAAAACACACACATACACCAAAATACCTCTAACAACTTTCTCTTTCACTTAGAATCCTCTAAAGTACTCACCAGAGTCTACTAGGCCCTGCATGATCTGGACCTTACCTACTTCTCTGACCTCATCTCCTACCAGGTCTACTTCCCCACTTCCTGTTTCTTGCACACACTGTGTTCATACTGGCCTTTTGCACTAGCTGTTCCCTCTTCCCTTTGTACAGCTGGCTCCTTTCGGTCACTGAAGGGTCAGCTTAAATTTTATCACCTCTGTAAAGACTTGGCCAGACAATATTAAGTAGCTATCAACCTCTAACATATCACTTTAGTTTATGTGCACCTTAACACTTAACCCCATCTGGTATTTTGTTTACTTACTTATTGTTTGTCTCCTCGTCCCCACCTTCTGTCTACTTCATCACTATATCCACAGGGTATTCTGTACCCTAGAATGGTGCCTGGCCAACAATAAATAGATGGGTCTGTGGCACAGGGGAGCAATCCAGGCTGGATACATAAATTTATGAGTCATATGAATAGAGGTGTGGTTACTAAAGCCAATAGGGTGGATGAGATCACCCAGGGAGAGTGTCTAGTATGACCAGGGAGGAAGGCCTGCGAGAGGAGAACATTTAATAGCTGTAGAATGGAGGATGAGGCTGCAAAAACAGCAGAGAACTAAGAGAAAGAATAGGACAGTGTTATGTGACTTAAGCCAAGACGAGGGTATTTCTAGAAGGAAGGAGTGGTCAACAGCATCAACTTCACGGAGAAAGAAACTTTGAAAAGTCTGTTGAATTCAGCTTCCTGGAGGACATCAAGTAACCTTACTGAGGTGTACAGTGAAATGACAGGGCAGAAGCCTGCCTGGGACAGACTAAGAGGAGGGAGGCAGTATATACAGACATCTTGTTCAGATTCAAGAGGATGCAGGGTAAGGACAAGCTGTTTGGTCTGTTTCGGTTTAAAGGGGGCACCATCCTAGCACTGCCACATGTACAAGCAGCAAACCCTGGCAGCTGCAAATCACCCAAAGGCTTCAAACCTTTTTAGTCAGCTTAGTATTCTACTCCTCTCGGACTGATTCCTAAATGACCAGAGTATCAATCTGGAAGTCGTTTTTCAAACATAGATTTCATCTTCACTACAATGGAAGATAAAAATGCCCTACTGTACACTTTCCATTGATGTGTTAGGAACAAAACACGTGGCTTTTTATACTAGAGGGCCAGGGATTAGAAGGTTTTCTTTGCCATTTTAATTCCAAGGCACATTTTGGGAGAGTTGTCATTATTTCTACTCCCAGCAAGAAGTTTCTTTCCATTTTACAGCCTCTAGAGAACTTCCCATTGTCTCTGTTCCACACTCCTTCTCCACCCTGCCTGCTGCCCAGGCAACATACCACAATGGGAGGAGTACACATGGTCTCAGAAGCCAGGGAATCTTGGTTCCCCCTATAATTCAGTCACACAGCAGTTTGGGTGATTAAACTTCATGATCTCAATTTCCTCAAATGTACACAGAGAATATCTAAACTTCATGGGGTTGATGTAAGGACTATATGGAAATACAGACTCAGTATAAGCAAATAAGGCTTGGCACAGCGTATATTCTTAAAATGTTAAGCCAATTTTCTTGTCACCATTCTGATAAAGCATTATATCCCCTGCACGTTTTAATTTAGTTTCTCTTTCCTTCAAAGTATACTAGGAAGACCTTGGGAAAGGAACCCTGAGAAATTTACTTGCCCAGTTTCAGCAGAAATAATTTTAAAGAATTACCAAGAGAGATGGGTGAGGCCAGAAGTGTTGCCGGGTTGCATGTGCAAAGGCAGGGAGGATGCCCCTGGGCAGAAGACATCAGCAGGCTCCCTGCCAGGTTTCTCTGCATCTCCCCACCACCAACCCTTGTCCAACTTCCTTCTTTCTTGCAGCCATGGATGTGTCTCTTTATCTCATCTACTCAGTAAGCCATGCCTGCCAACAAGTCTCAAGTCAGTGTCTTCAGTATTAAAAACAAACAAGACAAATAGCACACACACGCAGAGCACACATACTGGGCAGAACACAGAGCAATGAAATCCTGAGACCCAGTCCTGTCTCTCCAATTTACTGGTTCTGTGACCCTTAAGAGATTATTATAATTCTCTGAGTACAAGTTTCCTCATTTGTAAAACAGATGTGACAATACATCCAGACTCCAAGATTGTAAAGACCAAACGAAATAATATATGTGAAAGTAGTCTGTATACTAGAAAACATAGTTATTGTTATATTACAGGTACACAGAGCAATTGAGGAGTCTACCTTTGGCCAGTTGAGGTGTGTTACTGAGAAAGTCCTCAGCCCTGGAGTGGTCTGTTCTGTGATCCAAGGCTACCTGTTTCCAACTTAAGTCCTCCCATCTCTAGCAGCTAAAAAAAAGTCAAACTTTTTTTTTTTAAACACTTTATTTATTTCTGACAGAGACAGCATGAGCTGGGGAAGGTCAGAGAGACGGGGAGATACATAATCTGAAACAGCCTCCAGGTTCTGAGCTAGCTGTCAGCACAGAGCCCGACATGGGGTTGTTGGGCTTGAACCCACAAACCATGAGATCATGACCTGAACCGAAGCTGGCCGCCCAACTGAGCCACCCAGGCGCCCCAAAAAAGTCATATTCTAATTTCACTTGATTCTCTTATCTTAGCAAGGATTCTTAAACTTCTCTGGCTAAATGGCTCCATGTCCCCAAATGGTAAAGGACCCTTTTTGGCTCTAACATTCTAAGCCTTTCCATCCTTTGCTCCCAAAGTACTTTGTCCATATCTCTACTTGAGCAATTTCGAGTCTACGCTGCATTATAGCTTTGTTTTGCATCATCTCCTAAGGAGAGAGAAGGTTGTCTTACTGAGTTTGATATTCTCCATAGCACTTAACATGGAGCTTTGTACACAGAGCTTTGTGCTCCAAAACTATTGGCTGATTGACTTAATACTAATTTCTATTTTTTTGCACTTATTGTCCATCTCACACAATAACTACAGACTATCTTATTCTTCTATGCTCTTTTGGTACCTCCATAGATCTGGCACAGTGTGAAATACATAGTTAATATTTTTTAAGACCAGTGACTGGTTTATTTCTTGGTCAAGGTGAAAAACCCCAATGAACCTATCCTACCCATGACTTTTAACAACTGGCTCTGGTTACTGACATATATAAACATGGTATTTATCAGTGTCACAAAAGGAAACTGCATTAACAGAGTTATTACACAGATGGAGGGAAATGAAATGCACAGGTTGAGGAGCCTTATTCTCCCCAGTGGCATCAAAAATATGGTAAAAAGGCAAATATATTGATAGTCAGGAGACCTGGACTCTAGAGTTTATCTCTAGAAGGTGGGCAGTCTTCTAAAACGGCTCCCAATGATCTCCACCTCCTAGTGTCCATGTTCTATGTGGGCTCCTCCCCTTGAGTTTGATCTGGGCCTCATGACTTACTTCTAACAAGGAGAATATGGGTAAGAATTATGAGATGTCATTTTTTTTTTTAATTTATTTATTTTTGAAAGACAGAGTGGGGGTCCTAGTGGGGGAGGGGCAGAGAATAAAGAAAGGGAGGGGCAGAGAATAAAGAAAGGGAGACACAGAATCCAAAGCAGGCTCCAGGCTTTGAGTTGTCAGCACAGAGCCTGATGTGGGGCTCGAACCCACAAACCGTGAGATCATGACCTGAGCTGAAGCCACTCGCCTAACTGGCTGAGCCACCCAGGCGCCCCATGAGATGTCATTTCTGAGATTAGCTTATAAAAGACTGAATTCTTTCTTACTGGCCCTTTCTCTGTTTTGCCATCTCTCACTTGCTTTGATGAAGCTAGCTGCTGTGCTAGAGAAGCCAATACGGCAAGGAACTAAAAGTGGCCTCCATCTACCAACCAGTAAGGAATGGAGGCCCTCAGTCTAACTACCCACAAGGACCTGAATCCTGCCAACAACCACTGAGTGAACTGCAAGCCCTTCTTCAGTCACACCTTGATGGAAGGACTTTAACTGAATATTTAACGGTATTAAAGAATTTTGTTAAGAGTTTTATGTGATATTAAAGTTATACTTTTTTTAATTGTAAGAAGCCCTTAACTTTTAGAGATACATAATGAAATGCTTACAACAGATGAAATGATATAATATCTGGAATTTTGCTTCAAATTAATACAGAATGAGGTTAAATGGATAAGGGTATAGCTAAAACAAGATTGGCTATGATTTCATAACTGTTGAAACTGGGGGTGGGTACATGGGAGCCCATGGTATAAATTTTAAATTTTCTCTAACCAAAAAAAAAAAAAAAAAAAAAAACCTAAGAAAGGGGAGAAGGGTGGGTAGAATCCAAAAGCCCAAGGGCTCTTCGAGTTCTCACAATCTGCCTATGATAGCGCCACTCTGACCTACTCTAGCTTTCCTGCACTGGATATACCATTTGAGTCCATGCCAGTGACCAACATTATCAACTCTCCACAAAAACTGTCAAGCACTTAGATCTGATAAGTTCTTTATAGTAAGATTATTTGGACAATTTGGCCTTTATAGTTAAAGAGTGAAATGGTGGCTAATTGCTAGAAAGTGCTTGGCACAAACTAGAACAAATCACCATAGGTCTTCCTGATGTGGGAAACCATCTCCTATTTTATTGTGGCCTGCCTTTGGACACCCTAGACTCCCACCTACATAGCTGTTTTAACATTTACTCTTTATGTTGCATACAGACTTAATTTCTTATCTCCTTAAAGTTTTCTTTCATTAAGCCTCAAGGATGTCAATTGCTGTAAATGATCTATCTTCCAATTTCCCATTATGTTCAGCTAACAAAAAAACAAAAAACAAACAGTAAAAAAAAAAAAAACCCACAAAACTCATGGTCGACAGTTCTACAAGAAAGTAACTTCAACAGGAAAGAAATCATATCTGCTTTTTCTTGTCAGAGTCTCTGATTATTAGATTAGAGAATCAACCTTTGAAGTTCCTACTAAACAAGAAAATTCATACAACAAAGTGAAATTGGGATAAACAAAAGAGAACTTCGTGACTAGTTCCCACACTCTTTCTTTGGGTACACCACCACCACTACTACTACATCTCAGTTTGATTGTACAAGATGTCCATGCTCTAATCAGTTATGATAGCTTCAATCACCCACACTATATTCTAGCCCCTACCTTTCACACTCTTTTTAAAAGAACAGTCCTAAGACTTACTCTCCTAGAGGTTTTCGATCTCAGCTAATCATAAAAACATAGGCACTTTCAAAAATACTACTATCTGATAAATGAATTTCTACAATGAGTCAATGATATGAAAAAGTGGGAGCAGCAGAAGACATGAAATACAAAGAAATTTAGAAAACATAACAACTTACATACTGCATGGATTCTGATCGGATCCTTACCCTAACAAAGTAATTTGATTACAATCTTATCTAGATGTTATTAATGTTTTGTTAATTTCATTAAATTTGATAATAGCATTATGGTTATGTGAGAAAATGTACTTAAAGATGCATAGGAAAGTGTGTAGGGGTAAAATGACATGATTTTGGGGATTTGCTTTAAAATTCTTCATATTAAATAGAATGAAGGAAATTTGACAAAATCCTCAAAATTATTGAATATAAACATATGTAGGTTCACTGTATTAGCCTTTTTGTGAATGTTTGAAATTTTTGTTATAAAAAAATTAATACTACCACCTAGTACAACCAAACTCTAGCAAAATCTACCAAAGCTAACCATATGACCCAGATTCTTATTCCTAAGGTGTACACCCAAGAGAAATGAGTGCATACGTCCACCAAAAGATAAACACAAGACCAAGTGCGCCCATGGCAGCTTAGTCATACAGCCAAAACTGGTAAGATCCCAAATGTCTATCAAAACTAGAATAAATAATTGTGGTACATCCAAACAATGAAACATTACATACTGCTACATACAACATAGATGAATATCCAGACACAATGTTAAGCAGAAGTGGCCAGACCCAAAAGAGTGCATGCAATTTGGTGCTATTTATACTCTATTACATGAAACTCAAGAATAGACAAAACTTATCAAGGGAGATAGAAGTCAGAATGAGTAGTTACTTGGACAGCCAGTGCTGATGAGGAAGAAGCACGAGGGAGCCTTCTGGAATTCTGGAAATGTTCTCTATCTTGACCTGATGCATATCTTGATGTGAGTAGTCTTTACAGGACAATATACATACATAAAAAATTCATTGAGTATTGTACTGAAAATCTGTATAATGTACTGTAGATACATCTCAATAATGAACAAATAATGGGAGTAAAAATCAGAATCCTAGGTATCAGTATTTTATAAAAGCTCTCTAAGCAATTCTAATGTGTAGCCAATACTAAGAACCATTCTTCTACGTCAGCAAGCTCAAACTTAAGACTCCCAAGTCTTCCTACTTCCAGTTCAATAGGAACTGTGAGATAAGGTAATAAGAACTGAAGCTTGAAAAGATGGTGGAGCAGAGAGGAGGGAGAGAGTTATCCCTTTGAAAAGAGGGAGGAATCTAGGGCAAGGGAGGAAAAGTTGAGGTCAGTGCTGATGGAGGTAAGAACAAAGCTGCAAAAGACTGAATAGGACAACTCCTATTTTAATTCTAGCTTTACCACCATCTAGCTATGGGTATGACCTTAGGCAAACTGCTTTATCTCTCCAGGCCTCCCTATGATCTCCTACAGCTTTTAAACAAAGTCTGTAGAAGAAAATGAGAGGACTCAAGTAAGAACAGGCCCTTTTGAAAGACCGTAGGTTTGCCTATACACAGACAGCACTTACCATTCTGTATTGTAATTATCTACTTGGTTATATCCCCCCACCAAACTGTGAGCTCTTAAAAGACCAAGATTATGTATTTCATCTCCAAATCCAAGCACATGCATAGAACTTGGCACATAGTAATAGTTCAGTAAATGTTCAATGGCTAAACCACTGAACACTATGAGGAGTGCTTATATTTATATTCTTATAAGTATAGGTATATATACATAAAAAAGAACAATTCATCTCCCATTATATACTCCCTTATAATACTCCCTTTAAATAACATTGAATAATATTATTTTCTTTATTAACACCAACTAAAAGAATTCCAGATTCTAGGATACCCAGAATCATCAGAAAGGCTCCCCAAAGATACCCTGCCAAAGGTCTCAAAAGTCCATGCCTCCCCCTCCCTAAAAAATATAATAAATAATAATATCTAATGCTTACACATTATTTCATACTTCAAAGCACTTTCACTCCCATCCACTCAATTCTCACAACTCTATGGAGGGATATTATCAAACCCATTTTAAAATGTGAGGAAACAGGCTCGTGTTTTAAATAATTTCCTAATCTAAGGCAAGCTGAAAGCTACAAAAGGAAGGCTTTCATAGGCAGCCCCAAATTTCTTCAGTGCCCAGAAGGAGGAACATCACCACTTCCACTCCCCTAGCCTCCCTAAATAAGATGGACCTGTCAGTTCACTAGCTGCTTTATTAAGCTAACTACCTCTTAAGTTTTCCTTGTCCCCATGAGACTCCGTTATACGGATTACTTTCATTATGTTTTAAGCAAAAACTAAAGCCAGCACAGGGAGAAAAATCCCAAGACTACAAAAAGCCACACTCAAGAGCTGCTAGCTAACCTCCTTGTATATAAAGCTAAAGAAATAAGAGCAAAAATTGCTCCAACAGCAAGATCTAAAACCTACTGACCAGAGAACTCTACAGCACTCAGGGTATTCATTATGCACAGCTGATTCAGTCTGTACTTGCTTCAATATTTTCTTCAATAATTTATACTATCATTTTCTCCACACCGCTATAAATTCTTACAAAGGCAAAGGTCACATCTTCCACTTAGGAAGATCCAGTTCCTATAACTAAGTATATAGTACCCCAAATCACACAACTAGACGTGTTTTTCTGTCCTAGTAATTGATATAAAGAGTCTTTCCCAAAATTAAAAATTAAAATACTTTAACAAGTTGACATTCTTCAACAGAACAACACATACAGAATCTAGAGCCTCTAAGAAACAAAGATCAAAGGGTACTTGGTACTACAACAACGCCAGGCACACATTTTAGTGGGCTCTAAATCAAACTGTGCTAAATAAAGTTAACTAGGAGCTTAAAATTCATTAAAACTCAAGGACCAAAGACCAAGCAAGATGGGTACATCTCATGCCAAGTTAACTGGAAAAATAGCAAATCAGCATCTAAGGCAATTCCACCCAAGGTCATGCTGGAGGTCCCATAAGGGAACACTCTGGATTTAAGCACCAGAGACCTAGAGTCCCAGTGCATGCACCAGAACAGGGGCCTGGCACACAGGTTCCTTCTCCTTGAGGAGCATCTCAAACAACAGCAGTTTGTCCTCTTCCCCCAATTACCCTCCACTCACTTGCCGTGAGGCCAGGCCATAGGACTGCAGGAGTTAAGCCAGACAGAACTAAAAGTTGGAGGAAACTAGCACATCACCTGACACTTTTCTGGCATAGCCTAAACTGATTAGTTTAAGTTATAAACATGACTGCAAGATTCCACTATGCTGGTGAGACTACTCTTTTTCTGCTAACTAAAAATAACCTATTTATCAAATAAGGAGCATTCCTCAAGTTCTTTCTGCCCTGTCAGCAACCCAATGTTCCATTTCCTCAACTCCATTTACGGTGTTTTTTGGATCAAGTCTCCTCACCTCTCCCAATTTCCCAAATCCTCACCCTAATCCCATGAACACAGCACAAGAGACCTAAACTCCTTTCTAACTCAAGCTTTTAAAGTTTCTTTCCAGTTACAAACATTTACAAAGGTCGGAGGCTCCTGCCTTGTGTAAAGCCACAACTAGAAGATGGGTTGAGCCGCAGCAAATAATAATGAAAAGAAGAAAAAATGAAGAACAAGACAGGGCATGATCAGGAAATCAGCTAAAGGCTTTTCATTCAGGCAGGAATGGAGGGAACCCCACCCACTGAGAAGAATAAAGCACGAAGGTGAATGGTTTCCAGTAAAGAGCCAGACTGTATCTGGCTTTATCTCCTTACAACACAGCCATCAAGTCTGCTATGGGACAGACTCAAAGAGTTCTGAGTAACCTACAAGAATCACTAAGCTGTCCTGGGGTTGCAGTGACATTTTCAGGAGGAACAAATTCCCATCATTTAAACCAAATAAGCCAAGATTAAAGTGCAGCTCTGGTCACACAGAGCTGAGTGAGGGGCTCAAAGCATTCCACTAGGAGTGGGAGTTCCAAGGAAGCTAGAAACCCTATCCTCAGTAGCTCTCCCACCTGTTGGGTCCTGAGGTAAGCTGGCACGCCTTTTCCAAAGGTAGAAACTAACTACGTGGACTTTGAACTTCCTTATAGCCCCTTGTTCTTTGCAAAAGCACTGGGAGACTGCCACAATACTATGCCACCCTACACAGACTGAACTAATCATCTGCTATTCTAGAACAGTTACTTAGGACACACATAAATATATTCCCCACAGATCTAACTTTAAAGTCTTCTCTCACTCTTTTAACCTTTCATAATCTCTTTAAAAATAATAACAAAAACAAAACTCACGCATCTATAGGATCCACACTCTCAGAAATATTCTCACTGGAAAAAAAAAAAATTAGCCTGACACTACCCAAGGAACACTGTGATAAAGTTCCAACGCAACATCTATACTGTGTGTCAGAGCAAACCGCAAGCTGTGGCCCTTCATCAAAGAGCATCATAACCTTTCAGGATTCATGAAATCAAAGAATACCAGAAACAAAAAGCTCTTGGAGGATCAATAACCCAGTCTTTCATTTTAAAGATGGGGGAAATAAGGTCCAAAGAGGAAAATGGAGGCTTGGAGCAAAGTTGGACCTAAAAGCTAGACGTCCAGAATCCCAACTCAAACCTCTTAAGCTACACCATACCTTTTCATAAGATTGAGTTTATGGGAGTTCAGTGGCAAAGGAAAGGAAGGGAAAAGAAAGTTAAGTATATGGTTCCAAGCAGAGACCAACTCTGTGAACTCTCCTCCTCTTCTGTTGCTTTGTAGTGTGACTCAGAGACAGTTTCTACTCCTCCATATGCCTTAACTTTAAGAGATTTTCTTTTTATTTTATTATTTTATTTTGAAAGAGAGTGCAAAGAAGGGGCCGAGGCAAAGCCTGACATGGGGCTCAATCTCACAACCATGAGATCATGACCTGAGCCAAAATCAAGAGTAGGACGTTCAACCAACTGAGGACCCAGGCACCCCTCAAAGGCTTTTCTCTTTAACATTACATAATTTTTACTACAAAGCAAGATATAAATTCCCACTCACACCTTAAACAGGCCTCCCAATCACTGGTCAGGCAAAGTCAAAAACAACCCACTGCTAAGATAAAGTGACTACAAGAACTCTTAAGCATAAAGATAACAGCCCCTGGGGGAAGGAACATATTTTAAAAAGATGACTCAATTGGATGACCCTAACAAAGGAAACTACATTACTAGACTTCATATTCCAGTGTCTAGCATCTAGGTCTTGGAGAAAATCTCAATTCTCTGAATCTTGGTTTCTTTAACAGTAAAATAAAAATAAAGACTATCAGGGGCACCTGGGTGGCTCTGTTGGTTGAGCGTCCGACTTCAGCTTCCGCTCAGGTCATGATCTCACGGTTCGTGGGTTCGAGCCCCGCGTTGGGCTCTGTGCTGACTGCCAGCTCGGAGCCTGGAGCCTGTTTCAGTCTGTGACTCCTCTCTCTCTGACCCTCCCCTGCTCATGCTGTCTCTCTCTCCTAGAAATAAAATATAAAAAAAATAAAAATAAAAAATAAAAAAAATAAACTTTAAAAAAATAAAGACTTTTCATTCTAAGGCCCTTTCAAGTTCTAAAAGGCTCAACCTCTTTCCAAGAGCGCAAGAAGTTTCCTCTTTCCCCACATCTGTGGCAGCACCTGTTGTTTCATGATTCATCGATTTTAGTCACTCTGACAAGTGTGAGGTGTTATCTCATTGTACTTTTTTTAAAGGTTTATTTACTATTGAGAGAGAGAGAGAGAGAGAGAGAGAGCGCTTCAATGGGGGAGTGGCAAAGAGAGAGGGAGACACAGAATCTGAAGCAGGGTCCAGGCTCTGTGCTGTCAGCACAGAGACCAATGCGGGGCTCGAACCCATGAACCATGAGATCATGACCTGAGCGTGACCGATCTGACGCCTAATCGACTAAGCCACCCAGGCGCCCCCTCATTGTACTTTTGAATTGTATTTCATTGATGATCAGTGTTGTTGAGCATATTTACATATGTGTCTTGACTGTCTCTCTGTCTTCTTTGGGCAAATGTATATTCATGTCTTCTGTCCAAGAGTACTTGCCTGCCCACCAAGCCTGGGATAAAGATGATTTCTATCAACAAGATTACCAACAGTAATTTTCAAACCCCAGTATGGATATGGAATTACTTGTTAAAACTGCAGATTCCCAGGCACCATCCTTGAATATTCTCATTAATTGGATCTGTTGTGGAGTCCATAGTCCATGCATTTGTATTCTGACACAGAAGGTCCAAAGACTATGCTTTTTAAAATACGAAGATGAATCCAAAATCTATAAGGAACTCACCAAACTCCACACCCGAAAAACAAACAACCCAGTGAAGAAATAGGCAGAAGATATGAACAGACACTTCTCCAAAGAGGACATCCAGATGGCCAACAGACACATGAAATGATGCTCACCATCCCTCCTCATCGGGGAAATACAAATAAAAACCACACTGAGATACCACCTCACACCAGTCAGAGTGGCTAAAATGAGCAAATCAGAGAACTCTAGATGCTGGCGAGGATGTGGAGAAACGGTCACCCTCCTACACTGTTGGTGGGAATGCAAACGGGTGCAGCCCCTCTGGAAAACAGTGTGGAGGTTCCTCAGGAAAATAACAATAGAACTCCCCTATGACCCAGCAATAGCACTGCTAAGAATTTATCCAAGGGATACAGAAATGATGATGCATAGGAGCACATGTACCCCAATGTTCACAGCAGGACTCTCAACAACAGCTAAAACATGGAAAGAGCCTAAGTGTCCATCAACGGACAAATGGATCAAGAAGATGTGGTCTATCTATACGATGGAATACTACATGGCAATGAGGAAGAATGAAATCTGGCCATGTGTAGCAACATGGATGGACCTTGAGGGTGTTATGTTGAGTGAAATAAGTCAGGCAGCGAAGGACAAATATCATATGTTTGCACGTATAGGAGGATTAGGAGGAACTTAACGGAGGACCGTGGGGGAGAAGAAGGGGGGAAATGGTGGGGGAGAGGGAGACAGGCAAACCACGAGAGACTGTTGAATGCTGAGAACAAACTGAGGACTGATGGGATGAGCACTGAGTGTTATATGGAAACCAATTTGACAATAAACTATTTGTAAGTAAGTAAGTAAATAAATAAAATAAATAAATAAAATACGAAGATGAAAAAGGACATCATTAGGTCTCCTAGATACCTAAATGTACATTTTCTGGGTAGTGTAACCTACATTATATGTTCCAAAGATGCCACGTTGATTTTCAACAGTACCAGACTCACTCTCTCCCATAATGAAAATCAATATGGGCTGATTTCAAGCACTTATTTTTTTTTTAAATGTTTTATTTATTTTTGAGAGAGAGAGTGAGAGAGAGAGCATGAGCCAGGGAAGGGCAGAGAGAGAGGGAGACACAGAATCTGAAGCAGGCTCCAGGCTTTGAGCTATCAACACAGAGCCTGACACAGGGCTTGAACTCACGAGCTGTGAGATCATGTCCTGAGCTGAAGTTGGACGCTTCACCGACTGAGCCACCCAGGCGCCCCTCAAGCACTTTAAACAAGGTAATCCTCCCATTCACTTCCTAAAGCAACTTATGAAGTCAGTGCTACTCCACTCCTCACACCAAAGACTCTTCTAAAGGTTACTAAAACACACTGGCTGGGCTCCTTTTCTTGGATGGTCACTCAATGGCTTTATTCTGGGCTGTATGTGTGTTTATTACTTACCAGAAAAGTATTCCATTCCATCCTATCTAAAGTGAGATCCTCTCTTTAAAAATAAGCACCCCTCGGGGCGCCTGGGTGGCTTAGTCGGTTAAGCGTCCAACTTTCGCTTAGGTCATGATCTCGTGGTTCGTGGGTTCGAGCCCCGCATCGGGCTCTGTGCTGACTGCCAGCTCGGAGCCTGGAGCCTGTTTCAGTCTGTGACTCACTCTCTCTCTGACCCTCCCCTGTTCACGCTGTCTCTCTCTCTCTCTCCTAGAAGTAAATAAATATTAAAAAAATATTAATAAAAAAATAAAAATAAGCACCCCTTATTCAACTTAGTTCTTGCTTCTCCTATTCTATTTCTCTTCATAGTACTTAATATTACCGGAGATTCATTATATTTTATATTTATTTACACTCTTCCCTACTAGAATATGAGCTGTATTAGAAAAGGGGCTTTCCCAAGGCACCTGGGTGGCTCAGTCAGTTAAGCATCTGACTTCAGCTCAAGTCATGATCTCACGGTCTGTGGGTTCGAGCCCCACATCAGGCTGTGAGTTGTCAGCACAGCCTGCTTTGGATTCTGTGTCTCCCTCTCTCTCTATGCCCCTCCTCCACTTGTGCTCTGTCTCTGTCTCTCTCTCTCTCAAAAATAAACATTGAAAAATAATTTTTTTTAATGAGGGGGCCTTCCTAAAACTAACACTGTATTCCTAGCACCGAGAACAGCATCTGATACATAGTAGGTGCTCAATAAATGTTTACAAATTAATAAAGCATCATTTCAGTAAACAAAATAAGTCCTTGGTCTTTCATCCCATTCAGTTTGCCTACAATATGCACGGTCACCAGTGTCATCCTTTAGATGGCTACATCATTAAGGAAACTGAATCTAGGTGCCAACCCAGAGAGGTTTCCTACCACGTGACTTTGAGTCCCCTATGGTAATGTGAGATTTTTTTTTTCTCCTAACTGAACTGCAACACAGGTTTAAAGGTCCAGCCCCACAGGTGTTTCCAAATGACTTACACTCCATAGGAATGACTTGGCCTCTACTATGTGAGAAGTTATATGCAATGTTGGCAAACACCAGCGTGAGAGCTGCAAGTTTCAACAAAAGCAGAACATAGTACGTTGGCAGCCAAAAATCCCTTCACTTGATTCTGCGTTAGGTCAGCCAAACACTTCCTGTCAAAACGCAGCTAACTCTCACCACATACATCTGCCTATTAATTCACGTATGCGTAATGACTTATAGAACACATACTATACTAAGTGCTTCATATACATCACCCAATCCTCAAAACAATCCTACAAAATAGATGTTACTAACCCCATTTAATAGATTAGAAATTGGAAGCTCCAAGGAGTTAAATAATTTGCAACTAATAAATAAGTAAGCAGACTGAAATCTGAATTCAGGTTTACCAGACTTTAAATTCTTGCTTTTATCATTTCAACACTTTCATTCCTAAGGCTCCCCCCATCTCCCATCCCCTACACTAAGCCCGGCACAATAATATATTTGATAAATGTTTCCTGAATCCCTGATAGTTAAATAGAACATTTTAACTCAAACTCAAGAAGCTGCCTAAGATCAAATTCTTCAATCCAACTTTAGTTTTAAAAAAAGAAAGAAAGAAAAAAACATGTTCATTCAACTCCCTTTGAATAATAAGTAATGGAAAACATAGCTTTTTCAGTTTTAAAAAAATACTGAGGTTATTCCAAAATGGAACCTATCAAAACATAATTCATTACTATGGAAATCTGGATAAAAGCAAGTGAAATCATAAAAGCAGTGTTGTTTAGTACATTAGGAGGACAGGAAGTAAAAGCTGAGTTCAAATTTCAACTATAAAAGAGCCACCCAACAGTGGTGCCCTGTAATTTGAATGTGATAATGCTTATAAAAATACTTCATAAACTGCAAAACATTATACAGAGATACTTTGAACCTTGACAGCAGAGTAAAAATTTGACATAAGACTGAATCTATAAGGCCAGCATTATTAAAAGTTCCACTATAGGGGCGCCTGGGTGGCTGAGTCGGTGAAGCATCCAGCTTCAGCTCAGGTCATGATCTCGTGGTTTGTGGGTTCAAGCCCCGCGTTGGGCTCTGTGTTGATAGCTAGCTCAAAGCCTGGAGTTTCTCTTCAGATTCTGTGTCTCCCTCTCTTTCTGTACCTCTCCCGGTCACACTGTTTCTCTCTCAAAAATAAATAAAACATAAAAAAAAAAAAAAGTTCCACTACATATGGGAGCACTGTAAGAGGTAAATGTCCGAAACTCCAACTATTCCTACCTAAACTTTAAGAAAAGAAGGATGTGGGGTACCTGGGTAGCTCAGTCGGTTAAGAATCCAGTTTCAGCTCAGATCATGATCTCACAATTCGTTGAGTTTGAGCCCCACGTTGGGCTCTGTGCTGACTGACAGCTCAGAGCCTGGGAACCTGTTTGGGATTCTGTGTCTCCCTCTTTCTCTGCTCATGCTCTGTCTCTCTCAAAAATAAATAAACATTTTTTAAAAATTCTTTTTAAAAAGGAAGGAAGGATGTGACCTAGCGAGTACTATGCTAAGTAAAGTAAGTCAGACAGAGAAGGACAAATACCATGTGATTTCACTTATATACAGAATCCAAAAAACAAAACAAACAAATAACAGAGAAACAGATTGATAAATACAGACAATAAACTAGCGGTTGGTTAACAGCAGGGAGAAGGGTGGAAAAATAGGTGAAGTTATAAAATAAATAAACTTCCTCCAAAATCTATAAAGAACTTAACAAACTCAACACCCAAAAAACAAATAATCCAATGAAGAAATGGGCAAAAGACATGAATAGACATTTCTCCAAAGTCGGATGGCCAACTGACACATGAAAAAATGCTCAACATCACTCATCATCAGGGAAATACAAATCAAAACTACAATGAGATACCATCTCACATCTGTCAGAATGGGTAACATTAACAACTCAGGCAACAACAGATGTTGGTGAGGATGCAGAGAAAGAGGATTTCCTTTGCACTGCTGTTGGGAATACAAACTGGTGCAGCCACTCTGGAAAACAATATGGAGGTTCCTCAAAAAATTAAAAATAGAACTACTCTATGACCCAGCAATTGCACTACTAGGTATTTATCCAAAGGATACAGGTATGCTGTTTCAAAGGGGCACATGCACCTCAATGTTTATAGCAGCACTATCAACAATAGCCAAAGTACGGAAAGAGCCCAAATGTCCATCAACTGATAAATGGATAAAAAAAGATGTGGTATATATTTACAATGAAGTATTACCTGGCAATCAAAAGAAATAAAATCTTGCCACTTGCAATTATGTGGATGGAACTAGAGGGTATCATGCTAAGCGAAATTATTAAGTCAGAGAAACACAAATATCATATGACTTCACTTATATGGGGAATTTAAGATACAAAATAAATGAACATAAGGGAAGGGAAGCAAAAATATAAACAGGGAGGGGGGGAAAATAAGAGACTCTTAAATACAGAGAAACAGGGTTGCTGGAGGGGTTATAGGAGGGGGTGATGGGCTAAATGGGTAAGGGGCATTAAGGAATCTACTCTTGAAATCATTGTTGCACTAGATGCTAACTTGGTTGTAAATTAAAAAATAAATTATAAAAAAATAAATAAATAAAACAAACCTCCAGTTATAAAATTAACAAATCACAGGGATAAAAAGTACAGCATAGGGAATATAGCTAAAAAGAAAAAAAAAAAGGAAAGGATGTGACTTAACCATTATTAATCTTTTTATGTCTTAAGTTCTATTTCTCCAACTGCACAATGGCAGAGAACTGATATATAAACATCAATATGTTGTTTTGTTTTGAGGAGGCCCATGAATGATTTCATAATAAAGTACAGAGGGGAGAGGGAAGAAGAGCCTGGGTTCCTCTATATGCAGATAATTCCTTCCTTTCATTCTAAGGCACTTACCCATTTGGATAAGTCAGAGCTATAAACCAGGGTGATTAAAACAAGAATCCAGATGATTTATTCTAGCTACAAAAGCTCTTGGGGTGCCTGGGTGGCTCAGTCGGTTAAACATCCGACTTCGGCTCAGGTCATGATCTCACAGTTCGTGGGTTCGAGCCCCGAATCGGGCTCTGTGCTGACAGCTGGCTCAGAGCCTGGAGCCTGCTTCAGACTCTGTGTCTCCCTCTCTCTCTGACCCTCCTCTGCTCATGCTGCCTGCCTCCCTCCCTCTCTCTTAAAAATAAATAGGGGCGCCTGGGTGACTTAGTCGGTTAAGCGTCCGACTTTCGCTTGGGTCATGATCTCGCGGTTCATGGGTTCGAGCCCCGCGTCAGGCTCTGTCCTGTGCCAGCTCAGAGCCTAGAGCCTGTTTCAGAGTCTGTGATTCCCTCTCTCTCTGACCCTCCCCTGCTCATGCTGTCTCTATCTCTCCTAGAAATAAATAAAACATTAAAAAAATTTTTTTTAAAATAAAACATTTTAAAACATAAATAAAATAAAATAAAATAAAATAAAATAAAATAAAATAAAATAAAATAAAAGCTCTGACTCAGGGACAGCCAATAAACACTAGCAGCATAAACCTATATGGCTTAGTCCTCCATAAGCTAAAGAGAAAATAAAAAAATCTAGAAAAGATCCCCAATAATCTTGAGTAAAAGACTATGTAGCATTAGTCCTAATTAATGCAATATAGTACATTTATCAATGACATTGCTGAGATTGTAAGAAACAATCAAATCTTTCTTAAACCACTGTGGTTTGGGTAGGTGAGAGAGAGCTAATTACTTAAGGAGCTACCGGGATTGTATGTGCAGGTGACTGTATTTTAAATAATGATCAAGATAAGAAAATCTCACCAGTAAAGCTCACATTCTCTTATTTTCAGCCCTTAAACATAAGGGACCACTGCTTTATCAAAATCCAGATTATAAAGACAATGAGATTTAGAATCTTGCAATGCATTTTAACATCAGCATAGCCTTATAGTTTCAACAATCCATCTCTCCACAACAAAATCCTCCAACTACTCAGCCCCTACTGGTAATACAACTCCCACCCCATCAAACTTTCTTAAGAAAGGAAGATCACTTAGAAGAATTTGTTTTTGGGACACTTGGGTGACTCAGTGGGTTAAGCATCCGACTCTCAATTTTGGCTTCAGGTCGTAATTTCACGATTTGTGAGATCAAGCCCCCTCATCAGGCTCTGCATTGACAGTGTGGAGCCTGCTTGGGATTCTCTCTTTCCCTCTCTCTCTGCCCTTCCCCTGCTCGTTCTGTCTCTCTCTCTTTCTCTCTCTCTCAAAAATAAACAAACTTAAAGAAAAAAAGAAATGTTCTGTCCTTGTCCACTATGTTTTCTGCAGGTTTCTATATCTGCATACAAATCATGTGCCAGAACCACAATTTCACATGTGCAAGTGATCAAGGCTGTTAGGATTTCAAAGAATACAATGCACATGGTAGCACATAGCACATAATCTGTTAACAGATTCAGAATACCAGAGACTAATGCACAAATAAGAGTATATGAGCAACACCCATTACAACTACAGACTGAAGTTTAAATTCTTCAGTTTGTCAATCAAGGTCCAGGCATGTCAGCCATTATCTTTCTCTTTCCCTGGACAGACAGACCTACTCATTATTTCCTGAGGACAAATTCCTTCATGCAATACCTTTGCCTGGACATCTCCCCTGCTCGGAATGGCTGCCATCTCTTCGATCTCATGAAATCTGTTCAAGAAACAATTCAATGCCATGTCCTCTTCAGTGGAACTCCTCCATACCCACTACTCATTAACTTTCCCCTTCTTGGGGCGCCTGGGTGGATTGGTCGGTTAAGTGTTTGACTCTTGATTTCGGCTCAGGTTATGACCTCATGGTTTGTGAGTTGGAGCCCTGCACTGGGCTCTGCGCTGACAGCACGGAGCCTGCTTGGGATTCTCTCATTCTCTCCCTCCCTCTCTACCTCCCCCCAAGCTCTCTCAAAAATAAACAACATAAAAGAAAAAAAGTCTTCCCTTCTTGAACTGCCATCTAGCATATAAGCATATACTTCCAAGATGGAAGTATTGTTCTCCTCTACAATACACTCATTTTTTTTATGTGTTTAGACCATATTACTCCAACTATTACGTAAAAGTCCTTAAGGTTAGTATAGACTTGTCTTTCCTTTATATTCCCACCAGTACTATGTTATGAATATAATAGTTATTAAATAAAGGCCTGCTTAAGGAAAAGAGCAAAAGAGGAAAGGAGAGTGGAGTAGCCTCAGGATACACCAAGTTAACAGTTAAAACAGGTCTTGAAAAATGATCTGAGGGGCACCTGGGTGGCTCAGTCGGTTGGGAAGCCGACTTTGGCTCAGGTCATGATCTCATGGTTCATGGGTTCGAGCCCCACGTAGGGCTCTGTGCAGACAGCTAATTCAGAGCCTGGAGCCTGATTCAGATTCTGTGTCTCCCTCTCTCTCTGACCCTCCCCTGCTCAGGCTCTCTCTCTCTCAGAAAAAAAATTTTAAAAAATTATCTGGATCCTTCAGATATTTAATGGAGTACAGTTTGTATTTCTCAGTGGTTTCCAATCACTTAAAATAAATAAAACCCTATACAACCCAGTCATTGCCTTTCTGTCCTGCTTCATCTCCTGTCATATTCTTCTGCCACTCTCTCTGATCCTTCTCACTCTGCTCCTCCATACATACTGGCCTCCTTGAGTCCTCACAATGGCCAGCTTATAAAGCCTTAGGATCTCTGTACTTATAGCTTCCTCCGCCTTCCCCTAGATCTTCCCATAGCTATTATATTCTCATCACTCATCAAGTTTGGTGTCACTTCCTCACAAATGCCTCCCCTGACAATGCTAGCTAAAGCTGAACTCTCCACCTATTACTACCTACTGTATCAAACTTTTATTTTCTCTATCTGAAATTATTACGTTGATATGTTGATATCTAGTCTTTCTTGATTAGCATGTAAGCTCCACACAGGCAAGAATTTTGTTACTGTTGTTGACCACTGTATCCCAGTGCCAAGAACACGACCTGGCATACAGAAAACAGTCCAGAAATAGTACCCGAAAGAAGTGTTTGTTTCCTCTCACCTAATAGTATAGTCCTCCACAAGAGCATGAATACTATTTCCTATTTCATCTCCCACAACACCTAACAGACTAAATATACTGAAATGCACTAAAATAAATATTCAGTTATAATCTTCTGGCACGTGACTCAAATTACATCTTTAAATAAGCCAACAAATATTAAGTACCTACTAAAAGTCAGGCACTAGGCTAGACATCATTCTAATTTCTTGTTTTCAATTTATCATGTCCACGGATATTCTGAAAGGTCCAACACTTGACCATAAACCAAAGCAGCCCTGAATATCCTCCCCTGCAATCAGATGACCTCATTTTATTGACCAATGAAATGCAACTAAGTGCAGTTACCTGCAGGGCACCATACAAACTTATAGTTATTTCTGTATTAGAAAACACACAAAGCACTTCATTGCTCAACTGTATGTCAATCTCTCATCTATTACTATTCTTCAAAAGAACATTCCTCAAAAAACAACTATAAAAGACAATCTCGAGAAATCTGGAAACGTGAATATGAACATAGGAACCTAATTAGGAATTATCTACATGAAATTAGGAACATAATTTTTTCAGGTGTAATAAACTGGTATGGTGGTTATGCAGTAGATTGCCTTTATTCTAGGGGGTTACACATCTGCAGGTTTTCAAATAGTTAAAAAAATGGATACATATATAGAGATATACATATAAACTACATAAGTACAATAAGGCAAAAAGTTCACAATTACTGAATCCAGCAAAAAGGTAGTATTTATTAGACTATTAATTTTTTCTGTAAGTTTCAAAATTTTTCATAAGAAAGTAATAGAGGAAAAATGTTCCTCTTAAAAAATTAAATACATACATTTTTCTAAACTATAACTACTTGGTTTTCAGCACAGCCTTTAATATATAATTAGACAAAAATTGATCCAGATAGTACTGGATCCACAAAGTGAAACACTAAAACAGAAAAAATATTGACAACAAAGGTAAGGAACAGGTAAAACTAGCCATGGTAAAGACAACTTCTAGTCCAGACTAGGCGAGATCCCTTCTTAAACAGCCTTGGGCTCAGAAGACGACACCATATTTTGGAACCCCGCTTCTTGAAGGTAGCTGTTCAGTACAACACATGCAGACCCAATCTTTTAGCCTCATCCTCCCTAGAAGAGAGTCTATGATGGTGAACTCAACCACATAACATTATTAACAATATATACTAATAGGGCTTTCAAAATACACTCAGGGGTACTTGTCTAAAATTACAATTTGTTTTTTATTGCTATTGTTAAGCAGATGTTAAGAACTATACCAACATCACCAATGTAATAACTGATTCAGGCAAGGATCATCAGTGGATGCTAAAAAACCATTTGGGAGGAGAAAAAGATATTCACAATGTCTCAAACTCACCCCACAAATTACTTACAAAGAGGAGTAAGTACCTTTTTAATGAAGAGGTCAAAGTTTACCATCAACAATGGAGCAGACTAACATCATAACATAATCTCCCAATTATGATACAAGAACTTCACAGCATCATCCATGCACTATTTCTTACGAAAAATGTTTTAAAAGAGGAAAAAAAAAAAAAAACAATAAAAGTTCATTTCTTGCTCGTGAAAAAAAAAAAAAGAAAAATGTTTACCCTGCATCTAAGCATGAGAAAACAATCAGACAAATCCAACTTGAGACATTACAACTGGCCTAGACTCTTCAAAAGAGAAAGTGTTATTAAAGACACATACATACACAAGAGTGGAGATTTTCTAGGTCAGAGATCTTCAAACTGAAGTGTTCCTGGAGAACAACCATACCCATTCATTTACACATTGTCTATGGGTGCTTTTCTCTTCAAGAAATAGTATGGCCCACAGAGCCAAAAAATATTTACTATGTGGTCTTTTACAGAAAAATCTTGCCAATCCCTGCTCTAGATTAAAAGGGACACAGGGACCAAATGTAAAAATAAATCCTTGAAGTGGAAGCTATAAAGAACACTTACTAAACAACTGGGATATGTGAATATGAACTAACATTAAACACTGTTGTATCAATGTTGAATGCAGAATTATTTAGGGGTTAGAGGTTATGATGAATGCAACTTGCTTTCAAAAGTTTCATTAAAAAACATTAGACAAACAGGGCGCCTGGGTGGCTCAGTCAGTTAAGCGTTCAACTTCAGCTCAAGTCATGATCTCACGGTTCGTGGGTTCAAGCCCCACGTCAGGCTCTGTGCTGACAGCTAGCTCAGAGCCTGGAGCCTGCTTCAGATTCTGTGTCTCCCTCTCTCTCTGACCCTCCCCTGCTCACGCTGTTTCTCTCTCTCAGAAATAAGTAAAACATTTTTAAAAAATTAGACAAACAGAAAAAGCAAATATTACTTAAGTATTAATCATGAGCCTGAGTCAGCAGTTCTCACGCTTTTTGAATTCAGGACTCCTTTGCACTCTTAAAAATTACTGAATGGGAGGCCTAGGTGGCTCAGTCAGGTGAGCATCTGACTCTTGATTTTGGCTTGGGTCATGATCCCGAGGTCATAGGACTGAGCCCCACAGCAGGCTCCATGCTCAGCATAGGATTCTCTCTCTCTCCCTCTGGCCCTCTCCCCTGCTCTCTTATGTTCTCTCTAAAATTAAAATTAAAATATAGAAGTTACTGAAAACCCCCAAAGGGCTTTTGTGTGTATGAGTTACATCTATCTGTATTTGCCATGTTAGAAAACTGAGAAAATTTTAAGACATGTACTAATTTTCAAATTATATAAGCTCATTACAGGTTACTATAAGTTATATATTTTTATGAAAAGTAATTCTCCAAAACCAAAATATTTAATGAGTAGAGTGGCACTGGTTTTTGCACTTTGGCAAATCTCTTTAACATCTGTTGTTGTAGTATCATACCTGCTTCTGTGTCCATGCATTAGAACATCATATTTTGATTGAAGTATACAAAGAAAATACAACTTCACACAACATGCACTTGAAACAGGAGTGTCTTAATAGTCTTTTAAGATTAGAGAGATTCTTATATGATACTACACCAAAACTTGACAAGTAGTGGTTTCTCACAGGTTACTTGTAATATGGAATCTGAAGCCACATCAATTTTTCCTACTCTGTTATATTAAAATCCATTGGTCTATCTTGCATTGTGAATGGATCTTTTACCCAAGTGTATCACTTGGCAAATACTAGTTCACTAAGTTAACAGGCAGCTTTTTTTTTTATCTTTTATTTATTTCTGAGAGAGAGAGAGAGAGAGAGAGAGAGGGTGAACAGGGGAGGGTCAGAGAGAGAGGGAGATACAGAATCTGAAACAGGCTCCAGGCTCTGAGCTAGCTGACAGCACAGAGCCTGATGCGGGGCTCGAACCCACGAACCATGAGATCATGACCTGAGCCAAAGTCAAACGCTTAACCGACTGAGCCACCCAGGCGCCCCAAAAGGCAGATCTTCTTAAATACTGACACATTCCATCATATAATATCAAAAATTCACTATTTTTACCATCACCACCAAACTCCAAACTCGTTAAAAAAGATTTGAGTATTGGGAAATTGATAAGCTTATAGTAA
Organism: Proteles cristata cristata; assembly: GCA_017311185.1. Lineage (NCBI taxonomy): Eukaryota > Metazoa > Chordata > Mammalia > Carnivora > Hyaenidae > Proteles > Proteles cristata. The sequence continues at coordinate 2,025,351 of JAESUZ010000893.1, forward strand.
AGAATGTAAGTAACACAAAATTCTAACTTTTGCCTGAAAGCCTGAATTTTATCATTGGCAATGGATACTGTCAGTTGTTTTCCCTGAAGTGACAAACGTAATTTCATTCATTTCCAAAAACTGTCTCCCAAATACCCAAACCTGATTTACCAGTATGTCACTCATACTTTCAAGTAAAAATGATGTCATGAAAGAAGAGGTTAGTAACTAAATTCAATCAACCAGTGTTTATCCTCAAATAAACGCTATATCCTGATATACAGAAGTTATTTCATAGAAATCCCCATTTCATTTCAAATGGAATACTAAAAAGATGTGTACTCAAGAATCAAAATTTAATAAAACTAATAACTTTAACTGCTTCAAGGACCTTTTTTTAAAGATTTTATTTTTAAGTAATCTCAGCACCCAACACGGGGCTCAAACTTAAAACTCTGAGATCAAGAGTCGCATTTCTACTGACTGAGCCAGCCAGGTGCCCCAAGGACTTTCTTAAATGAAACTGACATTTTTGTTTTACTCCAAGTGTGCTGCAAACAAAATTATTACTAATACAGTTTGATACCACTACCTTGATTTATGCTAAGACACCAACAGTTTTGTCCACCATTGACTGCTTTTGCATCATCAGTACAAATGTCAACACGGTGAAAAAGGTAAATGATAACTTAGAATTATTATTATGAAAATAATTCTAACCTTGCAGATCCCCTTAAAGGGTCTTGGGGACCGCCAGGGACATAAAAATAACTCTTTGATAACCAGGGTATATGAGTGTTCATAATACTACTCACACAATCGTTTAATAGGTTTACAAATTTTCAAAAAAAAATAATTGAAGAAAAAAAAGAAACAATAAAGAATTCTAAACTCTCTTAAACAACAAGAGAAAACTTCTTCCCCAATATTAACAAATAGGTGGCACAGTAAAGTCCTTTTGAAAAACAAAGAACAGTGAAGAAATCAGTTGTCCAAAGAAGGCCCAATACAAAAATTCAACTCCCTGGGGTTTATCTCAACAAGAATCCATGTAACAAGGAACTATCAACAACAAAACAAATGTTCTGGCTACATATATTTTGGAAATCAGAATTTTTTAAATTTTGGAAAGATAACAGAGACTAGGGCAATACCCAGTAGGCAAATACATCAATTATTTCCACAATTTAAAGACAGAAAAAGTCATGGGGTGCCAGGCTGGATCAGTTAGTATAGCATGTGACTCTTGATCTCAGAGTTTAAGCCCCACACTGGGCATCAGGGATAGAGTTTACATTTTAAAATATATATATATATACATTGGCACGTCTGGATGGCCCAGTTGGTTAAGTGTCCAACTCTTGGTTTCAGCTCATGTAATGATTTCACAGTTCATGAGTTTAAGCCCCACTTCGGGCTCTGCACTGACAGTATGGAGCCTGCTTAGGATTCTTTCTCTCCTCTCTCTCTGCCCCCATCCTCAAAATACAAAAATAAACATTTAAAACACACACACACACACACACACACACACACACACACACACACACTATAAAGAGCTTCACCAGTTCAGGTCAGATTTTGCTATGAAGTGAATCAGGTTTTTCTTTTTACAAAGTTATTTATTTTTAAGTTTATTTGAGAGAGCACACGTGCATGCAGGCGGGGGGGGGAGGGGGGGGTGGGGGGAGAATCCCAAACAGGCTCCACACGGTCAGCCTGTGGAGCCCGATGTGGGGGCTTGAACTCACGAACCCATGAGATCATTATCTGAGCCAAAATAAGAGAGTCAGATGCTTAAGCAACTGAGCCACCCAGGCACTCCTTTGTTTTTAAGTGTTTTCTAGGTTTTGAAACTGCACATAAATAACTGCCGACTCCTTGGGAATATTCTATACTCCTATTCAAATAGCTCCATTAATCCACACAGTACCTATTTATGGGGCAAGGTAGAGACTTTTGAGATTTTTAAGCGAATTTTATGTATAATTCCAATGAAGTTGAATATTCCACTGAAGAATCAGAAATACCACATTAACAGGAGCAAGCGGTTAAGAATAGGCATAGTCCCGGGGCGCCTGGGTGGCCTAGTCGGTTAAGCGTCCGACTTTCGCTTAGGTCATGATCTCACCATTCGTGGGTTCGAGCCCCGCGTCGGGCTCTGTGCTGACTGCCAGCTCAGAGCCTGGAGCCTAGTTCAGATTCTGCGTCTCCCTCTCTCTCTGACCCTCCCCTGCTCACGCGGTCTCTCTCTCTCTCTCCTAGAAATAAATTAAAAAAAAAAAAAGAATAGGCATAGTGCCAGTATAAATCAGGAGTCAGTGACCAAGGAGACCATGGGCTGGGTCAGTGTAATACCAATGGTGTTAGAATAAATCACAGGTAGCCAACTGGAAAACTTAGAGCCACGTATAACTCTCTAAAAGTGAAAACAGGTCCCTGAAGGAAAGAGAAATGATTAAAAATTAAAACTATCCATCAATTTATACCTAAAATATGTAACAAATATATGTCAATTCCATATGATGCCACGAATTATTTAAAGATCAGAATTTGGAGGCAAATTATTGCAACCTTTCATTGAAACACTGGCAAATTCCTGATACTACTGTTTAACCAGACTCTAACATAGTAACTCATGGCAAAGTGGTATACTAGACATAGTGAACTGAAAGTACAGGAGACCTGAGTTCTCATCTCAATTCTGCCACTAACTACACAGCCTGAGTGAAGAACACAGCAGACACTAGGCAAATGTCATGTTAAATCAATGACCCTTTTTTATGCCTCTAATTAATCACCTGTAATAATGAACACTTAATTAAAAGATCTTTAAAGGTCTTTTATTTTTTTTTTTTTTACAAATAGGTTATTGTCAAGTTGGTTTCCATATAGCACCCAATGCTCATCCCCACAAGTGCCCTCCTCCATGCCCACCTCCCCCCTCCCCCCTCACACCCATCAGTCCTCAGTTTGTTCTCAGCATTCAACAGTCTCTCATGGTTTGCCTCTCTCCCTCTCCCCCACCATTTCCCCCCTTCTTCTCCCCCACGGTCCTCTGTTAAGTTCCTCCTAATCCTCCTATACGTGCAAACATATGGTATTTGTCCTTCTCTGCCTGACTTATTTCGCTAAGCATAACACCCTCAAGGTCCATCCATGTTGCTACACATGGCCAGATTTCATTCTTCCTCATTGCCATGTAGTATTCCATCCCATAGATAAACCACATCTTCTTGATCCATTCGTCTGTTGATGGACACTTAGGCTCTTTCCATGTTTTGGCTATTGTTGAGAGTGCTGCTGTGAACACGGGGGTACATGTGCTCCTATGCATCAGCACTCCTATATCCCTTGGGTGAATTCCTAGCAGTGCTATTGCTGGGTCATAGGGGAGTTCTATTGTTAATTTTTTTTGAGGAACCTCCACACTGTTTTCCAGAGGGGCTGCACCCGTTTACATTCTCACCAACAGTGTAGGAGGGTGCTTGTTTCTCCACATCCTCTCCAGCATCTAGAGTTCTCTGATTTGCTCATTTTAGCCACTCTGACTGGCGTGAGGTGGTATCTCAGTGTGGTTTTGATCTGCAGTTCCCTCATTTACTTATTTTAAATGTATTTATTTTGAGAGCATGAGTGCACGTGTGTGTGTGAGCAGGGGAGGGACAGAGAGAATCCCAAGCAGGCTCCTCGGTGTCAATGCAGAGCCAGATGTGGGGCTTGATCTCACAACTGGTGAGATCATGACCTGAGCTGAAAATCAAGAGTCAGATGCTCAACCCACTAAGCGATCCAGGTGCCCCTAGAGTCTAGCATATTTAGCCCCTTTTTACAAATGAAAATTCCATGAAGCAACTTGTCTTAAAGACACCAGATCAGAATTAAATGGAATGAAATTTAAAAGGTTATTTAACTCTGGTCTGAAAGAGAAAACAAATGGCTTAGGATGTGTGCCGTGTAATGGTCACCTCTCTTGTATAAGTAGGACAAACCTGTGGTGTTTGGAATGGGAATGAAGATCATTCCTAGTTATTCATTTCTTTTTCCAGTCCTTGAATCCCTTCCTGCTGTTAGAGGGGGATGTTGCTTCGTCATTCTTATGTCCTGGGGTAGCCATCTAGCAAGCTGAGAAACATTTGAAGGGTATTAAATTCACTGGGAACTGAGAAAAAACAGTGTACCTTTTCTATGTGGAAAAGGTAAAACGAATGGGAGACATGAGCTACCAGTATGAGCTGATGCTGTCATGTGAGTTTTATGGATTTAACTCTTGACCTGTTAAGCCACTCTTTTGTTGTGTTAGTTTCTTGCAGTTTTTAGGATTTAAAATGCTTCTAGCTTTTTTTTTTTTAAGCAGTTTTATGCGGCTTGATACATCTCAGCTGTCAGCACTTGATTTTGCTACACTTGTGTACTGCATGATCTCTGCATTGCTGTAACCAGACTTGGTAAGGCTTGCCTTTCCATCTCCCTGCAAAGAAATCTTTTCATCTCTTCCTCGGGCTAATTTGCTGTAGCACAGGAGGCTTCCCTACTCTTTGGAAAAATCTAAAAAGAGTTTCTGTTTTGAGAAGTGACCTTGTGTTGGGGTTTCTCTTGGCTAGGATTTCCCCAGCTAAAGGCTGTTAGCTTTCCCTTAGCTCTAAGGCATAGGAAGTGTCTTTAGCAAATATACATTGTACCTGTCCATGCAAGTGACGACTACTAGTCACTGGAAATGCAGAGTATAAAAATTGAAGCATACTGCATCAGAGTGAATAATGATTAAGGACAGATGAGGCAATAATATATCAAGGGGATGAGAGTTTTAGAATCATGCAGACCTGGATTTAATTCCCAGTTCTGCCTTTTATTCCCAGTGTGACCCTTAGCAAATTGCTTAACTTTCCTGAATCTCAATTATCTCATCTATAAAATAAAAATACTTAGTAATACCTAGTTCTTAGGATTAAGGTTTGAGAGAATAAGTTGATAACCCTGAGCAGAATGCATGAGATATGTTGTAAAATGTTAACTAACCTTCCTGAAGTTGATGGGGTTCCTTGCTAAAATTGGGATATTAGTACTTAACTCAGTCTTGTTGTAAAGATAAAGTGAGAGTAGAAGGGCACCTGGGTGGCTCATTTAGTGGAGTGGCCAGCTCTTGACTTCAGCTTAGGTCAATATCTCATGGTTTGTGAGATCGAGCCCCATGTTGGCCTCTGCGCTAACTGCAGAGCCTGCTTGGGATTCTCTCTCTCCCTCTCTTTCTCTACCTGTCCCCTGCTTTCATGCTCTCTCTCTCTCTCTCAAAATAAGTAAACATAAAAAAAAAAAAAAGAAGGAAAATGAGAGTAGACAGATAGCTGACATGTAGTTGTTACTTGTGCAAGAAAGAGCTGGAACAACTGGAATACTTGAGGCAGTATTTCTTTGGAAGAAACAAATTGAATACTACCCAAATCGAACCTGCAAATAGTGCTATTTCAGCAGTCTTTTTGTGTTACTCTTGCTGTGCTGAGCTAAATATGTGCATTTCCAGTTGTATTTTGCCCGTGATTCATTATTTCCTCAGTTTATCTTAAAGTCCAGGCCTTTCTTTTTATACATAATCATGTTCTACTCATTCTCAAAAATGAGCTTAAATTTTACCATGGAGCTCTTGTAAATCACTCCAGAGAAATGATCTGTCCCACTTCTAAATGCCATTATGACACTTAGCATGGACTGATACATGGTATTTTTGCTCCCATTATCTGGCTGGAGAGAAGTTCTATTCTTTAAGATTTTTTTTTAAGGTTATTTATTTTGAGAGAGAGAGAGTGAGTGTGTAAGCAGTGGAGGGGCAGACAGAGGAGGAGAGAGAGAGAGAATCCCTAAGAGTCTCTGCACTGTTAGCTCAGAGGCCAGTGCGGGGCTTAAACACAGGAACCATGAGATCATGACCTGAGCTAAAATCAAGAGTTGGACACTTAACTGACTGAGCCACCCAGGTGCCCATGGTCTATTCTTTTTTAAAATCTAGTTTAGATGTCTTCCATGAAAACTTTCCTAACTCATTATAAATCAAGCCTTTTCTGTACTTCTATTATAGTATATCTTCTGTAGCACTTGTTGCACTTAGCACATTGTTACAGTTATTTGACTACTTTTGTCTACTTCTAATGAACTATGATTATCATAAGAACAGAGTATTTTCTCTGTATTCCTACTTTACACCACATGCCTGGTTCAGTATGTAATGAAATGTGACTTCGATGCATTAACTTTACATTGGTATTTTTCTTTTTCCAACCCAAAAGGGTATGAGTGAGAAGTTCACTTTGGTGTCTCTGTGTGTATTTTAAAATAAACGTGCACGCCTGGCTCAGTCGGTTGAGCATCTGACTTCGGCTCATGTCACGATCTCACAGTTGGTGAGTTCGAGCCCCGTGTTGGGCTTTGTGCTGACATTGTGGAGCCTGGAGCCCACTTTGAGTTTTGTGTCTCCTTCTCTCTCTGCCCCTCCCCTGTCATGGTCTGTCTCTTTCTCTCTCAAAAACAAACATTAAATTTTTTTTTTAATGAAACAAACAAAAGGCGGGTGCCTGGGTGGCTCAGTTGTTTAAGCGGCTGACACTGGCTGAGGTCATGATCTCATGGTTCATGAGATCAAGTCCGGCGCTGGGCTCTGTGCTGACAACTTCGGATTCTGTGTCTCCCTCTCTCTCTGTTTCTCCCCCGCTTGTGCTCTGTCTCTTAAAGGTGAATAAATGTTAAAAAAAAATAAATAAAACAAAGATATATATTGATATAAATTACATACCATAAAATTCACAGCTATCATTACTGTTTAATTTCAGAACATTTTCATCATCCCAGAAGGAAACCTATAGCATTAGCAGTCACTCTCCATTCCGCCCTTTCACTAGTCCCTGGCAGTCATAATCCGTTTTCTGGACAGTTTATATAAATGGAATCATACAATATGTAGACTGTTGTGTCTGGCTTCTTTCACTTACTGCAGTGTTTGCAAGGTTCATCTGTGTTGTAGCATGTATCAGTACTTCATTTCCAGGGCTGAATTATACCCCACTGTATGAATATACATTTTGTTTTTGGGTTGTTTCCACTTTTGGGCTGTTGTGAATAAAGATTGCTGTACAAGTTCATGTGTAGACACATGTTCTCATTTCTTTTAGGTATATACCTAGAATGGAATTGCTAGGTCCTATGGTAATGTGATTTTTAACTTTTTGAGGAACTACCACATTTTTTTCAGAGCATCTGCACCTACCAGCAGTGTATGTGGGTTCCAGTTTCTCCATATCCTCATAACACTTGTTATTGTCCTTTTTGTTTATAGCCATACTAGTGGGTGTTTAGTGGTATCACATTGTGGTTTTGATTTGCATTTCCTTAATGACTAACGATGATGGAGCATCTTTTCATGTGCTTAATGACCATTGGTATACATTTCTTTGGAGAAATGCCTAAAAATCCTTTGCCATTTTAAAAACTGGTTATTTGTCTTTTTATTTTTGAATTATAAGAGTTCTCTGTATATTTTGGATACCAGTCTCTCATCAGATATATAATTTGCAGATCTTTTCTCTGTGAGTTTTTGGATCTCTTTGCCTATAACTCACGGTCTACCTCGTACATCTATATGATATAGTATAACTAGAGGTCCTGAAAGAGCATATGTTGATTGAAGGGATGGCCATACTACAGGTAGCACTTAAGGTATGCAGTTCTAGAGGTCTTGGGTTACAAGAAACATAGTGATTATTTGACCAGGGACTAGAGAAATTGGAGTTTTAGTCCTAGCATTGCTACAGCTAGATAGTATGATATGACCTTGGGCATATAATGTAATATTTCAGGGTCTTCGTTTTCTCACTTGTAAAGTGAATGATTTGGACTAGGTAGTACTTAAGGTCTTCACGAAAGTCACTTGAATTGATAAGGTCCTTTGGACACATGTGTTATAGGTCATGCTGCTACTTTTGCTAGAAAACTTTCTATTTTTTTCTCTCCAACCCTGGCTTTCTTTAAAACTAGTCATAATAAATTCTGACCCGCTCCAGTCATAGGAGTAAACCTGGATTTTTTTTTAAGAATTTATAGGTATACGGGCGCACGGGTCCGACTTTGACTTGGGTCATGATCTTACAGCTCGTGAGTTCAAGCCCTGCATCAGGCTCTGTGCTGACAGCTCAGAGCTTGGAACCTGCTTCATATTCTGTGTCTCCTCCTCTTTCTGCTTCTCCCCTGCTTGTGGGCGTGCATGTGCATATGAACACGCTCTCTCTTAAAAAGAAGATAAAAACATTAAAAAATTTTTTAAAAATTTATAACTAAAAGAGACCTTTAAAATGGATAAAGGACCTGAACGTGAGACAGGAGATAATCAAAACCCTAGAGAAGAAAGCAGGAAACAACCTCCTTGACCTCCACTGCAGCAACTTCTTACTTGACACATCCCCAAAAGCAAGGGAAACAAGAACAAAAATAAACCATTGGGACCTCATCAAGATTAAAAGCTTCTGCACAGCAAAGGAAACAATCCACAAAACTAACAGGCAACCAGCGGAATGGGAAAAGATAGTTGCAAATGACATGTCAGACAAAAGGTTAATATCCAAAATCTATAAGGAACTCACCAAACTCCACACCTGAAAAACAACCCTGTAAAGAAATGGACAGAAGATATGAACAGACACTTCTCCAAAGAGGACATCCAGATGGCCAATAGACACATGAAACGATGCTCAGCATCCCTCATCAGGGAAATACAAATAAAAACCACACTGAGATACCACCTCACACCAGTCTGATCTGGTGTCTTTAAGACAAGTTGCTTCATGGAATTTTCATTTGTAAAATGGGACTAAATATGCTAGACTCTAGGGGCACCTGGATCGCTTAGTGGGTTGAGCATCTGACTCTTGATTTTCAGCTCAGGTCATGATCTCACCAGTTGTGAGATCAAGCCCCACATCTGGCTCTGCATTGACACCGAGGAGCCTGCTTGGGATTCTCTCTGTCCCTCCCCTGCTCACACACACACGTGCACTCAAGCTCTCAAAATAAATACATTTAAAATAAATAAATGAGGGAACTACAGATCAAAACCACACTGAGATACCACCTCACGCCAGTCAGAGTGGCTAAAATGAGCAAATCAGAGAACTCTAGATGCTGGAGAGGATGTGGAGAAACAAGCACCCGCCTACACTGTTGGTGGGAATGTAAACGGGTGCAGCCCCTCTGGAAAACAGTGTGGAGGTTCCTCAAAAAAAATTAACAATAGAACTCCCCTATGACCCAGCAATAGCACTGCTAGGAATTCACCCAAGGGATATAGGAGTGCTGATGCATAGGAGCACATGTACCCCCGTGTTCACAGCAGCACTCTCAACAATAGCCAAAACATGGAAAGAGCCTAAGTGTCCATCAACTGACAAATGGATCAAGAAGATGTGGTTTATCTATACAATGGAATACTACATGGTAATGAGGAAGAATGAAATCTGGCCATGTGTAGCAACATGGATGGACCTTGAGGGTGTTATGCTGAGCGAAATAAGTCAGGCAGAGAAGGACAAATATCATATGTTTGCACGTATAGGAGGATTAGGAGGAACTTAACAGAGGACCATGGGAGAGAAGAAGGGGGGAAATGGTGGGGGAGAGGGAGAGAGGCAAACCATGAGAGACTGTTGAATGCTGAGAACAAACTGAGGACTGATGGGTGTGAGGGGGGAGGGGGGAGGGGGGCACTTGTGGGGATGAGCACTGGGTGCTATATGGAAACCAACTTGACAATAACCTATTTGTAAAAAAAAAAAAATTAATAAAATCAATAAATGAAATAAATATGCTAGACTCCAGACCCTATCTCTCACATAGGAATATTATTTGAGGGACACCTGGGTGTTGCAGTTGGTTAAGCATCTAACTCTTAATCTCAGCTCATGATATAATCTCATAGTTTGTGGGTTTGAACCTCATATTGGGCTTTGCACTGATGGTATGGAGCCTGCTTGGGATTCTCTCATTCCCTACTTGTGCACACGTGCACTCGCTCTCAAAATAAACATTAAAAAAAAAAAGGAATGTTATTTGAAGGAAATGGTATTTAAGGTATTTGGAAAAGTTAAAAGCTTAACAATAGCCAACATTTGCCATATGTTTACTTCCTGTAATTCTAAGCCCTTTGCATCAATTATTTCTCACAACACTAGAAGGCAGATATTAACTCCATTTTTCAAATGAGCAAATTGAGGCACAAAGAGGTAGAGTTCCTTTCCCAAGTTTACACGGAAATCACATGGTAGGGTTGAAATTCAACCCCAAGCCATACAGTCAGTAAATGAGAGTGAATATTACTAAACTAATGTAATTTTAACATGTAATGAAAATTATGTTAAGATATTACAGCACATGGCTTAAGGAAGCCAACACAGTAACCTAGTCAAACATTGAATACCTGAATTATACTTTGTTCCCACCACCATATACCTTCCTGTATATGCACTCTTGAGGGTTAACATGTAACAAATACATGTATGTGGAACAGAGGCTCTGGAGTCACACAAACCTAGTCTACAATAGGTCACTTAATAGCAGTATGGAAGAGCTGCTTAACTGTGCTTCGGTGTCCTCATGTGTAAAACAAGGATAATAGCTACCACACAGAATTATTTAAGGACTCAACACATTATAAAATCATCTGAGAATAGTGGCTAGCATATAGTAAGTGCTAACCAAATGTCATTAGCTACTATTAATATTTCACCCTGCCATTTTACCTGTTTTCCATGTGATTTCCACATTTTAGGATTTCCATAGTTCAGTAATATTCTCTAGTAAAATTTTTTTAAGTTTATTTATTTTTGAGAGAGAGAGAGACACGAGCAGAGGAGGGGTAGAGAGAGAGGGCAAGAGAGAATCCCAAGAAGGCTCCATGCTGACATGGGGCTCAAACTCATGAACCATGAGACCTGAGCCGCAATCAAGAGTCAGACACTTAACCAACTGAGCCACCCAGGCACCCCTCTAGTAAATTTATAATCCATTTAACATTGATGCTAATGTGAGCAACTATTCTATAATTTTGAAGTTACAGCTCCGTTGTGTTTCTTACATGTAAACTCTTACATTTAACACTGATGCTAATGTGAGCATCTATTCTACCATTTTGAAGTTACAGCCCCATTGTGTTTTTTACTGTAAACTCTTATCTCTTAATACAAATTGTCACAAACTTATCTCAATACAAATTATCACATTTCCGATTAATTGGTAAATTGACTTTGAGAGTCATTGTGAATGGCTTTTTATCAAAACATCTCATATTGAAACGGTAATTATTGGGGCGCCTGGGTGGCTCAGTCGGTTAACCATCTGTCTGACTTTGGCTCAGGTCATGATCTCACGGTTCTTGGGTTCGAGCCCCGCATCAGGCTCTGTGCTGACAGCTCAGAGCCTGGAGCCTGCTTCAGATTCTGTGTCTCCCTCTCTCTCTGACCCTCCCTTGCTCATGGTCTGTCTCTCTGTCTCTCAAAAATAAACGTTAAAATAAATAAATGCATAAATAATAAGCAAATATATAAAATGGTAGTTATCTCTTCAGAAATTATTTACTTCACCTTCTCATTTGACAAATATGAAGCCCAAAGAGTAAAGTGGCTTGCTCAAGTCTATATATAGTTAAACAATGCCAAAAACTGAACCAAGACCTCCAGACTCAGTCCAAAGCTCTTTATTATCTCTCTAGGCTGAATAATTCCATTTCCTGTACAGGAAGGTGATAAACATCTAAGAACAGAGAATGACTCAAATCCCTAAGGATAAAAAAAATTTCAGGATACAAGGCTTCAATGATCATTTAACATAGCAAAACAACAACAAAAAGTGGCATTACTCAATACTGTTTCCTTCTCAAAAATATCAGGTCATCTCACAAATCTGCTCTACTAAATTTCTATTAGCCTAACCCACATTTGCTCATGCCACTACTTCTCAACTATCTGCAACTTTCTGAAACTTTCTTGGCAAATTCAGGTCAAAATCCTATTAACAAACTCCAGGGAACTGTCACAGTACAGTGTTATTATAGCAAATACCCCTAAAAATAAATGGGGCTTAGAAATTCTATTATACTGAGATTTCAGTGTAATTATTTTTGCTGTGATAGAATCTGATGTGGTTCCCCACCCCCAGAAATAGCCTTCCATGAAAATACTAAAATAAAAGAGAAGACATAAAAATTTTCTCATTAAGGCCACTGATATTCATTAAACTTTCCCAAGTTTTTTGGAACATTTCAAATCTCACATGAGTTTACTAAAGAACTTAATTCATATCACTTTTTCCAAAAGTCTGCTCTAAAAAAAAGACATGTCTGGGGCACCTGGGTGGCTCGGCTGGTTGAGCGTCCGAATCGTGATTTCATCTCAGATCGTGATCCCAGGGTTCGTGACAGCAAGCCCCACGTTGGGTTCTACACTGACAGTGTGAAGCCTGCTTGGGATTCTTGCTCTCCGTAGTTTTCTGCCCCTCCCCCACTCACACTCGTTCTCCTTTCAAAATAAACATTTAAAAAAATAAATAAAAAGATAGGTCTGCCTTTTATAAACTACAGTATATAACCAGAGTCAAGAGTAGAGGCAGGCAATCCATTTTACAAACAAGCCATAGCAGGATTAGGGAGAGAGGAAGAGAGAGAACAGGAAGACTAGCAAATCAAATAAATTATTTACTTAAAAGTCCACAGGGTACAGAGCACTATGAGATGCACAGTGCCAACCAGCTCCACCCCTTCTCTGCTAGTCAGTACAGGTCCCAAAATGAACATCAGAGTCCAACAACCAGCCAAGTTCCAGGTAAATTGGCCTTACCAGGCTAGATGGGGCCAAACACAAATATTTTTAACTCTGAGTCAAAGAACAGAGGTCCAAGGAAGATGATCAATAGTTTCAATACTGAAGGGGGATTAAGAAAGACAAAGGCTATGAAAATGACTAAATATACAGACACTGGGTCTTTTGAAAGGGCACTTACAGTAAAGTATTGGAAACAGAAACAAGACAGGAAGGGTATTAACGAATGAGTATAAAGGAAAAGGCAGCATACAGAATACTATTTTTTTAGATGTTTGAGCTTAAAAGAAAAAAAATATGGCAATAACTCTAAAAGATAGAAAGGCATGGGGCGCCTGGGTGGCTTAGTCGGTTAAGCGTCCGACTTTCGCTTAGGTCATGATCTCGCGGTTCGTGGGTTCGAGCCCCCGTCGGTCTCTGTGCTGACTGCCGGCTCAGAGCCTGGAGCCTGTTTCAGCCTGTGACTCCCTCTCTCTCTGACCCTCCCCTGCTCACGCTGTCTCTCTCTCTCCTAAAAATAAATTAAAAAATAAATAAATAAAAGATAGAAAGGCAGAGGGTTTTATATATAGACCTCTATGTATTCCTATTCTCAAAGGAAAGACTCAATAAAGAAAGCAAAGGATGAGACAGTAATTGATAAAACTGAGGTATGAGACAAAGTGCATACTAGGAAACAGGATGGGGGAGTAAAGTGATCCATGTGGATCCTTAAAGTCACCTATTACAATTAAAACAGAAGAGAGAAGATGGCAGGGACTTTGAAAAATCAGAAGCCATGCAAAAATGGCAAAAAAAAACAATGGTCTAGAAGTGACAGTGAAGGACTAGAAGTACACTGTTCTCACTGTCCAAGGAGTGGCAAAGTATTCAACCAACAAAAATACAAATAATAGCATTCATTAGAGGGGGAAAAAAAACTTGTTTTCAGGTATGGGTTAGAAGATGGAGGAAATGTTAAAAGAAAAGGTGAAGAACCTAGGACTTTGCTCACATTTGTGCACAGGTTCTACTAGCCCCAATACAAGCAGCTGGTAAAGGAACATCAGGAATGAGGTGGAGAAGGGTGGGGCTGAGCTCTCTTTATAATAACTAAAGAGAGAAAACTTTGAAGAAATTATCAACAGGGCACATGAAGAAAAGATAAAAACTTTTTTGAGTGAGCATGATGGGGAGAATGAAGAGAGGAACATATCCAAAAAAAAGTGCTAGGTATCAATGACAGCTAGTCTCCAGCACTAACTACATTTTCAAGGAGAATGACCTTCAATCTCACTTTCCCAGAAGATGGACCCTGAAACTTCCTTAGATCTCATTTGACAGACTATCAGTTTGCAGAACTGAGTGTCAACAACTGTTTTATTTTCTGAATCGGACATTTTTATAAAGAGTTTGTTGAAAGCTCTACAAAAGGATATGAGAGACATTATCCAAAAAGTGAATGTCCTTGACTAGATGTAGGGCTAGATTGTATTTGGTCTTTTATGCCCTCCCCATCCCCCACTCCTGCACATGCAGACAAGATAGAAAAGGCCAGGAAACACCAATTATTCCTATTCTTATGACCTCTAATCCAAGGATAGGGCAGGAGAAAGAACACAGATTTTTTGTCACAGTGATATTGAATCCTAACACTACTGCTCCCCCAGGGACATTTCTTAAACCCCCTGAGCTTCAGTTTCCTCATCTATAAAGTAGGAGTGACAATACATTTCATGAGGTAGTTTTAAACACTAAAGAATTAGTAGACATCAAGTACCTGCCATATAGTAGACACTAATGAAATGATAAGATATTATTGCCACACTGCTGTTTATATAGGACAAATTCTGCTAAATGAAAAAATTCTAAAGTAACAGAAATTCCAAAAATTCCTCTGCACTGACAGTTAATCTAACAATGACATTTATTAGGGTACAATTTCCATAACTAAGAACTTATACAATGCTTAGTGGTTTGAAATACACTACTTTTTTTTTTTCAAACAAGTGTTTCCAAAGTAAACTTTTTTTGGGGGCGCCTGGGTCGCTCCATCAGTTAAGCGTCCGACTTCGACTCAGGTCATGATCTCACGGTTCGTGGGTTTGAGCCCCACATCAGGCTCTGTGCTGGCAGCTACCTCAGAGCCTGGAGCCTGCTTCAGATTCTGTATCTCCCTCTCTCTCTGACCGTCCCCTGCTCACGCTGTCTCTTTCTCAGAAATAAATAAAACATTAAAAAATAAATAAGTAAGTAAATAAAGGAAACTTTCTAACTTTCAGTTCAATCCCAAGCAAATTTTAGAGACTCTCAACATAACTCAAATAAATGGTGTCATAAAAGCATGTGGATATAGAGTAACAAAGCAAAGAATTGAGGCAAAAAAGGCTAACTCCTTGCCTGCTCCCCAATTTTAGTTAACTGATATCACAAATGCCCCCAGCTTACCAATTTCATAATCTTAGAGCTTACTTTCTTTCTCCATATCATTAACTTCTATCTCTCCCTTCTTCAAAACTTCTCATATACTTTTTTTTTTAACTTCCTAAATTCAGATCTTGATAGTGTTCACACATGATTTCTACAAAAATCCTCAACTGGTTCCTTTCCAATATCTAGCTAACACCTCCGGACTAATCAATCTACAGTTCTAAATTTATCAGTGCCTTACCTTCAGTGTTTCCTAAATGGCAGCAAGAGCAAGTCCAACTTGCTCAGTAGAATGTTCAAGACTGTTCATAATTTGAGCATTACCTCATTAATCTTATCTCCTCCTAGTCTATAATCTAAACTCTATTATTGGAGCAGGCAAGTATTCTTTATTCCCCCCACAGTTCCACAGAAAGTGGTTTATTGTTCTTAGAATGAAAAGATGATGCTTTCAGAACTTTCAGTAGTGAAGACAAACTGTTAGAACTTGAAAACTTTTCTAAAACATTATTTTGTCAGCTGAAGTAGGCACTTCAACAGAAAATTTCCAATTTGCAACTGTGTGGAGCCTGAGCTGGCCAACTAGATACAGCTAACCATAGAAGCAGGGCTTGCACCTGCAGCCAATGTACTGACCTCCTTGCCCTGATGCATGCAGAGCTCCTTCTTCCCCAACACTCACTCACAACTCTTCCTCACCACCCCACGCCTCACAATCCTGTACAGGACCCCACAGAAGAGACACGGTTCTGAGTGGATAGATGGAGCAGCCTGGCTGGCATCCAAGCTAATCCGGGCAAAGAGAAACGGTGATCCTCCCTGAGTTAAGTGGCCTTGGAGGCCTCTTCTACAACAGAAGTCTCCACTTTTGGACACCCTCTCCTCCCCTGCTGATAATCCTTGGTGTCAAAACAGTTTTTAGTAGGAGTGCAGGTGAGAAGCCCTACTTTCTCACAGGCATTTTTGTGGTAGATTACTACCTGTTTAGGTGTGTTTACTTGTTAGGTGCTGCCTACAGGGCAGGCAGGGAGCCAAGCTATTTTGGGAGCAACAGAGGCCAGGATCAGCTCATGAGAGCCTGGCACTATCCAAGGACGGCCAGAGGCCCCACCCCCAACACTGCCACTTCACACCCTAGTATGGCTGTGGGGTTGGCATGTCTGGTATAGACCAAGCAGCGGCTCCCAGCAACTACGAATGTTTCAAGGAGGAAAACAAGGCTGCCATCTCAAGGCTACCCCAACAGTGATCCTCAAAGGTAGAGTAGACAAGTATTCTTGGGTCCAATCAATAATATAAGTTTATCCCAAACTGAGTATCTTTGTTCTTGTGTTGCCCTGGTCTGGAAAATCATCCCCCTCCTTTCTATTCATATCCTATGCATCCATCATTGTAAAACCATCGTGTAACTGACTCCATGAAGACCTGACAGACCACTTCAGCCCAGACTAATCTCAGTAAACTATTACCTGTCATTTTGACATAAATTAGTAGCATAACAACAGACTTTCTAGAGCATTTGCCACTGTACCATGGATTGTGGCATTTTCCCCAAAGAATACTAAATTTTCCATACGCCTAAATTATTCAATATACAAACTTTCACCTGAGAGGATGCCTTTTCACTTGTTTTAAAATGTTCCATCTTTGGGGGCACCTGGGTGGCTCAGTCGGTTAAGTGCCAGACTTGGCTCAGGTCGAACTGTGGATTCGAGCCCCGCATCAGGTTCTGTGCTGATCGCTCAGAGCCTGGAGCTTGCTTCAGATTGTCTCTCCCCCTCTAGGTGCCCCTCCCCCGCTCACACTCTCTCTGTCTCAAAAATAAACATTAAAAAAAAAAGATAAAATGTTCCATCTTTGGGGCGCCTGGGTGGCTCAGTTGATTAGGTGTCCGACTTCAGCTCAGGTCACGATCTTACAGTTCATGAATTCGAACCCCACGTTAGGCTTTATATTGACAGCTCGGAGTCTGGAGGCCCTTTGGATTCTGTGTCTCCCTTGCTCTCTGCCCCTCCCCTACTCGTGCTCTGTCTCTCAACAATAAAGATTTTTAAAAAAAATAAATTTAGGGGGACCTGGGTGGTGCAGTTGATTGAACGTGCAACTTCGGCTCAGGTCATGATCTCGCAGTTCGTGGGTTCAAGCCCCGCGTAGGGCTCTGTGCTGAAGGCTAGCCCAGACCCTGGAGCCTGTTTCAGATTCTGTGTCTCTCTCTCTCTGACCCTCCCCCACTCATGGTCTGTCTCAAAAATAAATAAACTATAAAAAAAAATTGTTTTAATTAAATTTAAAATGTTTCATCTTTTATGAAACAATGGTAATTTAATGAAAAGGTAGTTTTTCAATTTCATGACCTTACCAGGAAAACAAAAAGTTCTTCTGAAATACAACTGGTTTATTAAATCTAAGCTCTGGAATCACCGGTCAGTATCACCCATTTTAGCATTTACATATGATCCAATATTGTCATGGAACTTTTTTTTTTAATGTTTGTTTACTTTTGAGAGGGAGCATGAACAGGGGAAGGGCAGAGAGAGAAAAAGACACAGAATTTGAAGCAGGCTCCAGGCTCTGAGCTGTCAGCACAGAACCTGACGCTGGGCTAAAAACTCATGAACCACGACATCATGACCTGAGCCAAAGCTGGATGCTTAACTGAGCCACCCAGGCGCCCTGACCACAAAACTGTTTAAAAAAACAGGTACTGTCTCCCCAATTAGAATTTTAAATTCCTTAGGAACAAGGGACTGTATACAGCACTTTTTTGTATTTTTGTTTTGCCCACATTAATTAGCCCTGAGTTAAATATAAAACAGGTACTATAAACTGAATAGACTAAATTGGCTTTTAAATTTGATGTGAAACTGACCAAAAATGTAAATGAAGCCACTGTTCCTTGTCTTCTCTCTACCTCTTTTCCATAAAGATTCTCTGACTCTTCTGGATTATACCCATTTAATGAACTGCCACCTACCTCCCCTATTTCTGCTCTAATCCCACTCCTCTTGCCTTTTATGATCTGAAATTTTATCCCTCCTAGCTTATTATTTCTCCCTGTTCCATTAACTGCCTCACTACCAACCCATCTATTTTTTCATCATACTTCTTTACAATTGATTCTTTCAAATCACTTCTGGATCAAGTTTTAAAACAAGTCAAATATAATCATCAGTCCTCAAATTCCTGCAAAAAAATTTAGTTGAAATTTTTAATAAAATTACATAATTTATAAATAATTTAGTAAAATTATACTAAGAATATCTCATATCATACTCCAGTATAGCTGTGGCAGAAAGCATAAGAACTGCTGCTATTCCTGATATAAACCTACCAGCAACCATTTCTTTGTCACACAAACAGTCTAAACTACCTTTGTACTCTCTTCCATATGTATGCAGCTTCTGTATACTCTGGAGCAGCCTTCCATTTTAAAGATATTAATACATCTTTAAGTTTATCAAGATCTAAAAATGATATTCTTCCTAACCTAGGGGACATAAGCCAATGTCCACCTCATTTACTTAGGGAATAATGATCTTAAATGCACAGAGTTCATAAAATCATCATGTGCTCATTGTAACATTCAAGAGCAAACTCAGGAGTCAAATCCTAGCTTGGCATTCACCAGTTGTGTTGACTTTAGGCAAACTGATCTCATATCTTAAGGATTTTTCATCTATTAAATGGGGATAATAATAGTATCTACCCCAAGGGACTGTTGAGAAGAAGACTAAATAAAGATATAAAAAGCACTTAAATACAGTGGCTGGCACATAGTCAATAAATGTTAGGTTTTATTATTATTTTTCAATGACTGAGAATCCATAGAAATTGTTCAATTATAATTCTGCTTATTCACTGATACTAGACACAAATCACTAAGATGGCCTAAATAAGATAAACACCCCCCAGGTAATTAGGAAGACAGAACTTTTGTGATAAAGCTATTCCAA
This sequence comes from Proteles cristata cristata, assembly GCA_017311185.1. NCBI lineage: Eukaryota > Metazoa > Chordata > Mammalia > Carnivora > Hyaenidae > Proteles > Proteles cristata. The sequence goes on from JAESUZ010000893.1 coordinate 2,044,540, forward strand.
GGTTTAAAGAGCCAAAAATTAACTACATTTACCTTGCTCAGCATTTAACTTACCCAGTAAACTTGAAACTGGATAAAACCAGAGACTTATTTTTAGAAACAGGAAATGCTGTCAGACCAAGGTAGATGACACCATTTTTCTATCTGAACTCTTTCAGTCTTACAGAAAACCTACACACATAAGGCCTGGGCAAGTGGGTCAAGAAAATACATTTCAACCTTTTAATTATAATGAAGCTCAAATCTGTTCCTATATATATTTGCCTCTAACAGACTAAAAGTGTTCTTTTCCTTTTTAAAAATGTATTTTTTACACAGAAAACAAGAGACCAATCTTTTTTAAGTTTATTTTTGAGAGTAAGAGAAAGAGAGAGGGGAGGGGCAGAGAGAGAGAGGAAAAGAGAGGGAGAAACAGAATCCCAACCAAGCTCCACACTGTCGGCACAAAGCCAGACACAGGGCTCAATTTTAGGAATCATCAGATCATGACCTGAGCAGAAATCAAGAGTAGGCATTTAACAGACTTACCCACCTACGCACCCCAAAGGAGACTAATTTTTAAAGGCTAGGTGTACGATATTTATATTAAGATAATGCTTTCATTACAGAAAATTTCAATTCAATTAAGAATACATTAAGCAAGTTATATTCAATGATTTTTATTTATAGAGACTCAAAATCAATGCTGTTATTTAAGTCATCTTGGGAAGCAAGACTCTTCCAACAATGCCAGTGAGGCTCAAAACCTTTTTAAAACTCTGTTTGCAGATTCTCAAAGACAAGCCTCACACACAAAAATCCTAGAGTCCACCTCTTAGAATTACATTTCACTTATGACCAAAAACTATAACTGATTATGCACTTCACCAGACTTGCTTATCTCCAAAAGTTAAATATAACTCCCCCAAAACAAAGACTTGTCAGGATTGAGTGTGCAATATGCTGTAAAGGCAAATCCAAAAGAAGTATACCAAACACTTCAATTTGGAAATCTCATTAAAATAAATATATAATTATTTTTCATTTTGGAAACTTCTGATACTGGTTTTCAAAAAGCAGTCATATTACCTTATAGATACCCCTCAGTGACAACCATAACTATAGCTAACAAAACTGAAAATCTGAAATATCATACCGGTTCTATGTAAAAGCAGCAAAGTTGATACTGTGGATAACAGGTTGTTTAATCTGAACAATTAAACTACCATGCTTCCATTAACATTGGCTCCCAGAGTGCCTCTAAAGGAACAGTGTTTAATACAGTTATTTATATCCATTCTTCTTGAAAATTTCATTTGGTTCAGGCTAGTTTGAGTCAATTGGAATTCTCCAAAAGAAGGAACTTCAAAACTGTCTTTTGATCTTTTGTTGGTTTTTGTTTCAAGAGATGGATATGGGGTAAGAGAGGAAATTATCCTAGTTTAACTTACCTAGCCTAACACATCCTGCTCTAAACACTTTGTCTGAAATCTATTTACCACACATTTCAAAATTTGATTAATATCCTTCTCCTAGGGGCGCCTGGGTGGCTCAGTGGGTTGAGCATCTTTCCCGTTCAGGTTATGATCTCACAGTGAGACCGAGCACCTCATCCTCAGGCTCTGCACTGGCAGTGTGGAGCCTGCCAGGGATTCTCCCTCTCCCTCTCTCTCTCTGACCCTCCCCCGTGAGTGAGCGAGTGGGTAAGTGTGTGTGTGTGTGTGTGTGTACGCGCACACGCTCGCACACGCTCGCACGCATGTAATATATATATTCTATATCCTTCTTTTAAAATGGCGCTTATCTGGCTCAGTTAGTGGAACATACGATTCTTGATCTCCAGGTTATGAGTTCAAGCCCTACGCTGGGTGTAGAGATTATTTAAAAATAGAATCTTTTTTTTTTTTAATATTTTTATTTATTTCTAGGAGAGAGAGAGAGACAGCATGAGCAGGGGAGGGTCAGAGAGAGAGGGAGTCACAGACTGAAACAGGCTCCAGGCTCTGAGCTGGCAGTCAGCACAGAGCCCGACGCGGGGCTCGAACCCACGAACCATGAGATCATGACCTAAGCAAAAGTCAGATGCCTAACCGACTAAGCCACCCAGGCGCCCCTAAAAATAAAATCTTAAAAAAATAAATTTTTTTATAAAAAATATAAAACCTGGATTGTCAGTTAAGCATCTGACTCTTGGTCTCAGCTCAGGTCTTGATATCCCAGTGGTAAGTTCAGGCCCTACAGTGAGCTCTGTGCTGGGCTTGAAGCCTACTTTATATACATATATAGACATATACATTCTTCTAAAGAAAAAAGTCTGACAGAGAATCTTGTGCCACGATTTCAGCGACTGTCATTCAAATTTTTTTAAAAATCCCAAATCTGACCCTGGACAATTCTGTGACAGTGGACAAGATACATAGCTTCTCTGCGCCCCAATTCATCATCTGTGAAGTGCGACTAAAATAATAAACCATATACCTATTTCATGGGTAGGGTGAGGATTAAATAAGATTATGTGCTTGACACATGGCAGGCACTCAATAAATATTTGTTAAATGAATGAGTAAATGAAATAATGTACATAAAATGCTTACGATAGTACCTGACAAATTATAACTAATGCTGTAAAATCAGTTGTGATCTATACTTAGAATAAGCAAAAGTAAATGGTTGACAATATTAGTATCATTATCCCAAAATTCCATAACCAGATTGTTTTTAAATAATTTTTATTTTATAATTTTTAAATACTATTTTAAATAATTTTCAGAAAAATAATTTTCAAAAATTACAATGGTCTGAAATATTCTCATATACTATCTCACCACTAGTCTCAATTTCCAGTTACAGGGTCTATCTTTGAGTGATGAAGGACTCGCTAAAACACCCAGAAATTCTCTCTCCCTTGTACCAATTATAACCATATAGCCAACATTTGGACTAAGGATGAGTCATTCAAGGAAAACGGATTAATAAAGAAAATTAGTCACTGATGAGTGCCTGAGTGGTTCAGTCAGTTGACCTTCCAATTCTTGATTGTGGCTCCGGTCAAGATCCCAGGGTCATGGGATGGAACCCTGCCATGGGATCTGCCCTGGGCAGGGAGCCTGCTTGAGATTCTCTCTCTCCCTCAGCCCCTCTTTCCTATGCTCGCGCGCGCGCTCTCTCTCTCTCTCTCAAATGAATAAACAAACTAGTCATTGAGAGAGCTACTTAGCTTCATCATAAATTAGTAAAATTAAGGGTCACCTGGGGGGCTCAGTAGGTTAAGTGTCCCACTCTTGATACTGGCTTAGGTTGTGACACCAAGCCTCATGTCAGTGTGGAGCCTACTTGGGATTTTCTTCCCCTATCTCTCACAATATATAAACATTTTTTAAAAAAAAATAGTAAAGACTAATAAGCTTTTAAAAATTCTTGAGTTGTTGAACTTTTTTTAGTATTTATCTTTGAGAGATATAGAGACAGAGCTTGAGTAGGAAGGGGCAGAGAGGGAGACACAGAATCTGAAGCAGGCTCCAGGCTCTAAGCTGTCAGCACAGAGCCTGACACGGGGCTCAAACTCCTGAACCACGAGATCATGACCTGAGCCAAAGTCAGATGTTTAACCGATTGAGCCATCCAGATGCCCCATAAATTCTTGAGTTTTTTCTAGTCTGCCCAGTATATAAAGATGTTATCTGACTTTAGACTAAATCATATTGATTTTTAAAATAATGAAAAGAGGAAATTTTTCTTCTATTCTTTGGGTAAATAAAAAATAAAACTGAAATAACTAATAGTTATGTACCAGACATTATGACCTAAATGCTTCTGTACATTAAATTACATAATCCTCACAACCACTCTCTTTACATTATAAAGATGGAAAAAATGAGGCTTTCTGAGGCTGCAGAACTGGAACCATGGAGTTTTAAGTAATCTTATAAGGTAAAGTGCTAATTAATCAAAATGGTCAAGGAATGAAACTAAGACAAATAGATAACCAACTGTCAAAGAATCAGAATACAACAAACCACACTTAACAAAACTTTACTTGACTGAAAGTGAATGATTTCAGAAACATACTCTAAGGTCTCATGACACCTAGAAGTCAATGTTACACAATTCCACTGTGAATGTGCAAAAAAGACTGGAGTGTATACATACTACCCTTGTAATCCACTCTGAAAGTCACTTCTTATAATGAATTCCTATAGTTTATCACTTGTCTCCTCACATTTCAAAAGAAAATTTTTAATTACTAAAGTCCAGTGGTGGTCTGAAGTATTATACCTACATTTACAATATGTAAATGTATATATGTACATATATAAATATACATATGTATACATACAAATATATATGGATATAGATAAACATAAATGCATTTTACTTATACTTCTTATTTTGACCTGGTTAGAGTAAAAAGGATAGAAAGCAAATAAACTGGCTTTATAAAACATTTATAAAGTTATTAGAGAAAAAAAATAACAGAAGACTATGAACAAAATTACTCCAACATCTCTCAGAAATTTAAATACCTCTACTCCAATGTCTCCACAAAAGCAATTACTAAATTACCCTACAATCTTCTGATATAATTCCACCAGAAAAGTCAAAATGGGGCACCTGGCTGGCTCAGTCTGTAGAGCATGCAACTCTTGATCCCTGAGTCATGAGTTCAAGCCCCACACTGGATGCAGAGTTTATTTTAAAAAAATTTTTTTAAATTGTTTTTATTAAAAAAAAAGTCAAGGGGCGCTTGCGTGGTTCAGTTGGGCATCAGACTCTTGGTTTTGGCATAGGTCATGATCTCACAGTTCATGGGTTCAAGCCCCTTGTTGGGCTCCATGCTGGCAGTACAGAGCCTGCTAGGGATTATCTCCCTCCCTTGCTTGCAAGAGCACAGGCTCCCACTCTCTACGTGAATAAATAAACTTAAAAAAAAAAAAGTCAAAATGATCATTACTTTAAAATACATATTAAGCACCTCTTTAAAAAAATTTTATGGGGCACCTGGGTGGCTCAGTCAGTTGAGCATCCGACTTTGGCTCAGGTCATGACCTCACAGTTCATGGGTTCAAGCCCCACGTCAAGCTCTGTGCTGACAGCTCAGCCTATTTCAGATTCTGTGTCACCCTCTCTCTCTGACCCTTCCCTGCTCATGCTGTCTCTCTCAGAAATAAATAAAACATTTTTTTTAAAACTGTACATTTATCACCCAATTGTGCCACATATATATTAAGTTAAATCATCCCAGTTACTAATTTAAATTTGCGTTTAAATTGGTTCGAAGTTAAATATATACAATATTAGTACATATATTATTCTCCCTTTAATAAAAGAGGAAGAATGACTACTGAGACAGCTTAGTGGCCAAGTTAGAGAGAAAGGAGTTTTAAACAGAGTTAACTGGCTTGGAATTTTCATTATTGACATCAAAATAAAATGTTATTCAACAAAATAGTTCAAGTGAGGTACTACCTCATATCTCATTTCAGTTAATAACTCCAATCTGAGAGCATTACAAAAGCACTGATTAAGCATCTTTCCAAGAAGGAATGGTGCATAGTTACTTCTTTGCCAGTGACAGATTCCAAAGGAATATGTACTTTGTGGCACCAGGACTGGACTCCTGTACTTTCACACCCTAATAATTGTTATAACTCCTGAAGCAGTTGGGGCACTCCCAACCTCTGTTAGAGAAAACATTAAGCAATTTTAAAAAAAAATTTTTTTTAAAGAAAAAAAAAGCGTCCGACTTCGGCTCAGATCATGATCTCATGGTTCATGGGTTCCGGCCCCGCGTCGGGCTCTTTGCTGACTGCCAGCTCAAAGCCTGGAGCCTGTTTCAGATGTTGTGTCTCCCTCTCTCTCTGACCCTCCCCTGCTCATGCTGTGTATGTGTGTGTGTGTGTCTCTCTCTCTCAGAAATAAATAAAACATTAAAAAAAGAAAAAAGGAAAAAACATTAAGCAGAATTCTAATAAAAGGAGTCCATGTAAATAAGCCTGAAAAATTAAAATTGCTAGATATACACAGGCATCATTATGATCAATCATCAAAAATTCTACTGAGAGCCTACTATGTGTAAAGCTCAGTGAAAGGAACTGAGGAAAGTACTGGCTAAAACAACTTAGCATCTGATGAAGAAACTCTGATCTAATTAGATAAAGATACAGACTAGTGAAACTAACCAAGAATATAAAGGGTACTGGCATTACAAATTGCAAGACTGGGGGGTGGGGGGAGGACTTTTGATCCAACTAGGTAGATAAGATACATGCTAATGTAACTTCCCAAGAACATGAGGGGAATCAGCAATAAATGTCAAATATTTAGAGAATAAAGATTTACTTTTGCAAAGTAAATTTATGAAGTCAGCACAGACTTCATAGAGGGGAACTGAGCTGAGCCTTGAAGGATGGAAAAGTTTAAATAGTTAAACAGCCTAAGAAAAGAAAAGGGCAAATGATAACAGGAACAAAGGTGCTGAATGGGAATGTGGTCATTAAATATTAAATACCTTCTACATGTCAGTCACTACTTCAAGTACTAGGTATATACTAATGAACAAAGCAGATGAATGCCCGTACTACACTTATGAAGTCTAGTGAGGAAGGAAGATAATAATCATGCAAGCAGATTTATCATTATAAATTATGATAGGTGCTGTGAAGGGAGGCAACAGATGCCAGTAACTGGGAATAACGGAAAAGGACTAGCAAAATAAGATGATGAGGGAAGCATCTATCTGATACATCTGTTGAGGCTTGAGGAAGGCAGCCAGGCAAAGAGCAGGGAAAAGAGTGTTCAAGGAAGGCAGAGCCACATGTACAAAGGCCCTGTGGCAGCAAAGGGCTTGTTAAGGATAAATAAGAAGCTGATGTGATTGAAGCATAGGGGACAACACTGGCATTAAGTGAAGCTGGAATAGTAAACAGGGGCTAGATTATAAAAGACATCATAGGCCAAGATAGAGTTTGAATTTGGTTTTTATTCCAAGCTCTAAAGAAAACCTTGAAAAGTTTCTGCTACTCACAAAAACAGAATGTTTATTCAACATACTGTTGAATAAAAGGAACCAGACTCAAGAGTATCTGCTATATGATTCCATTTTACAAAACTAATATACACTGTTAGAAGTCACCCAGGGAGGTGAAAAGGAGACAGGAAATGGAAAGAAACTCAGCAGAGGCTTATGAGTGCCAGTTCTTGATCTAGGTGCTAGTTACATAGAAATACTCAGTTTGTGGGGGAAAAAATGATCAAATTGTACACTTATGTGCATTTTTCTAAATATACATATATGGTATATATAACTTAAACAAGATATGATTTTTTTTAAAACTTAATGCAAGTTTTTAATAATATGTTTTAAAAATATTACTCTGTTCAGATAAAATGGGACTAGAGAAGCACACCCAAATAGGTTATGATTGATAGATTAACCTGATGGAAACTTTTAGATACATGTAACATAGGGAAAGGGGTAAATGAAATACCAGTGAATACAAAGTACCATGTTCATAAAGAATAAATTCAGGATCTAGGAAGGGAGTTGTGCAGTAAAAAAATGAGCTATAAACACCTTAGAGTGCAAGGAAGACTCTAGAAATTAAGAAAGGAATAGCTAAGGGGCGCCTGGGTGGCTTAGTCGGTTAAACGTCCGACTTTCGCTTAGGTCATGATCTCGCGGTTCATGGGTTCCAGCCCCGCGTCGGGCTCTGTGCTGACTGCCAGCTCAGAGCCTGGAGCCTGTTTCAGAGTCTGTGACTCCCTCTTTCTCTGACCCTCCCCTGCTCACGCTATCTCTCTCTCTCTCTCCTAGAAACAAATAAAACATTAAAAAAAAATTAAAAAAAAAAAGAAAGGAATAGCTAAAAACAGCAATGCCTAAAAGGTTAGCAATACTTGTTATGTTTTGGCTTATATTTTAATATGGTTATCTCCAAGCTCTTCCCTTGCTCCCCCAACCCTAATACACAAAGAGTGTAATGAAAATGATCCCAAAGTTGAGCACCATTCACATCTGAGTTCAAAGGTCTCTGCCCCTTACTAGCTCTGGCAATAACTGCTCTGAGCTCAGCTTCCTCATGTAAGAGGAGGATAATAACTGATAGAGTTATTTTCTTCTCCCTATCACCACCCAAAATATTGAGCTGTAGACTGGTATTCTAATTTAATTATTATTTCCTAATGATATACCAAGGGCACATGGTTGATGAGTTTCCATTCTCAAAACTGACAAATGGGAAAGAAGGATTATAGAACAGTCAACATGTAGAAATAAAATGGATAAAGAGAAACCAGGAGTAAGATAAAATGGGGCTGCTTCTAGAAACTTGGTAAAAGAGGTTTTTAAACCTTTTCTAAGATAGACTTGAGCTACGGTAGATTGGGAGTGGTCCAGTGACCTGAGAAATCATGAGAAGGAAAAATAATTTTATGTCTTCCCAAAGAGACACAATTTCTACCTGATGTATTCCCTTTGTGGAATAGTAACTAAAATAAGTTGGACATAAACACTAAGGATATTCTGTCATAGGTGGAAGGGCAAAGCCTTCAATTATTTTATAACATCCCCACCCTTAAGAATTACTTTAACTACAATGTATAAAGCACTTCTTATGTAGAGCCAAAGATGTTAAGTTTTATATTTCAGGTGTTACCATTTCAAAAAGGAAATAAAAATAATAAATCTTTGGGTAACCTCCCTCCGCAACATATATTCTCTTGTCCTAAAATGAAAACCTGGTTCCTTATGAATCTCTTTCCCCTGAGATACAAGGGTTCCTATCTCTACTAGTCTTACTTTTCTCATACACCTCACCGATAACTACAGTTTCCCTATTTCCTACGAAGTTGGCATACTGACTCTCTAGTATTCACTCTGATCTCATCAGTCTGAATCAGAACATTGAAACTCCACAACATTCCCAGGGATCACTCTGCTAACCAATACCTTAAAAACAACATGCAGTTTAAACAAATGATGGCAGTCATGGTGATTACACAATTGCATAGGTTTGTCAAAGCTCATCAAACTGTACACTTAAAAGTGATCAACTTCACTGTATGTAAGTTAGACCTTGACAAAGCTGATTTTTCTTTTTTCTTTTCGAGAGCAAGAGCAGAAGCACAAGCAAGAGAGAGGGACAGAGGGAAGGAGAGAGAATCTTAAGCAGGATCCAGAGTCAGAGCAGAGCCCAAAGTGGGGCTCAATTCCACAACACTGGGATCATGACCAGAGACTAAATCAAGAGTCGGAAGCTCAACCAACTAAACTACCCAGGCACCCCGAACACATGCATTTCTTCAGCAAATATCTGCTGAGCATTTATTATGTGCATCAAAGTTTCGCCAAATCTTTCAACTTGCCTATCTGGGTCCTTTCTACCTGTTAAGTAACATGCTTTACTCACAAGCTGACACTGTCCCAAAAAATCATGTTACATGAAAAATGGTTCAGTTTCAGGGGCGCCTGGGTGGCTCAAACGGTCAAGCATCCGAATTCGGCTCAGGTCATGATCTCATGGTTCATGGGTTCGACCCCCGTGTCAGGCTCTGTGCTGACATCTAGCTCAGAGCCTGGAGTCTGTTTCGGATTCTATGTCTCCCTCTCTCTCTGACCCTCCCCTGCTCACGCAATCTCTCTCTCAGAAATAAATAAAACATTAAAAACTTTTTGGGGAAAAAAATGGTTCAGTTTCAGATCATGAACATCACCCTAACAGTCACACCTCTACACCGGAAGGACCATTAGCTATCCATCAACTTCCATTACATTAATGAAACATATGATCACCCAGGCAGTCTGTATTTCAGTACAAATACTTCCATTTAAAAAAGAAATTAAGTACCTACTGTATAGAGAACACACAACTAGCACAGCCTTATATGTTTGTCTTTCTACCAAAAAACGAAAACCTCTTAAAAGCATGCTGATAACACTGCTGGAAGAAAAGAAGTAACGTTATTGGGGAACAGACTTAATGGACTTGAATTTACAGTCCAAGGTCACCCAGTGGCTGGGGCAAAGGCCTAGAACCTAATGCACTATATATGCCTCGTGGAGATAACCATGGAACTCAGAAATAGACTTGGGCTTAAATTCCAGCTCCACTTCTTACCAGCTGTATCTATAAACTGAGAAAAGTCATTTTACCCTCTGACCCTCAGTTTGCCCATCTGTGAACCAGGGACGCCCACTATCACCTCGCAGCCTTGTAGAGGCTCTAGGAGATATATGGCACCTAGCACAATTCCTGGGCACAGAGTAGGCAACTCAACATTACTAGTTCCCCCACCTGGTCTTAAACTATTTACAAGTAAGAAAATACCTATTAATCAAGGTAACTCACAATCCCTGTTAGCAATCACAGAACAACAGAGAGCCCTTGGTTGCTGCCTTCCCCATCCCACTATTTCCAGTTTTTGACTTTAGTTACTATGTTTAGAAACGTGATTTAATTTTAGAAACTTGGAAAATTCTTCCGAGTAAATCAAGCAAAACCTTAATCTGCCCCAAGGGGAATCCTGAGCTAAATAATGGTTTCTGACAAAAGAATTTTCTATGGGAGTTATTTAACTTGGCCACGCGAACGCCACCAAAGCTGCACACGAAGTGACAGAAAATAATCTGGAACGTACCCCGAAAAGAAATATCCTCCTAAAACCCAAACGTCTGCTTCCCTAATCCGAGCTAATGAAGTCTTACTAGGTGATTCGAATTCCCCCAAATCTGACACCAGGCCAGCTCCTGAGGCCAGGACTACAGCCGTCCGAAAAATGCCCTGAACAAACCCCACCTCTCAAAATATCCCCAAAAGGCAGGGAGGTCCGGAGAGTGTCTTCTCAATCAACAGATAAGGCACCAGGAGCTCAGAAGCACAATTCTTTCCCCAAGGTCATTCAAGTCAGCGAAGGTGCGACGGAGAATCTGCAAGCAGTCTCCGGTTTTCTGGAGATTACACTACAGAGCTGTTTTAGCTTTTTTTTTTTTTTTGAGTGGGGGTGCCTCTCCTCTTCCCTTCTCCCACCCTCAAGCGTGAGCACTGGTCTCGGCATTTCCGAAACAAGCCACAACAAGCTCTGCAGTGTTAGGAAAGGGGCTGACGCGACGAAGCAGATGCTCCAGAGCAAGATGGTCTTTCTCGGCTCATAGAGCCGCCTCTGAGGTTATTAAGAGAAACCGCAGGCACCTCTGAGAGCTCCAACACGGGCTCCGAACCCCCAGCCCGGCCGCTCCGGGACGCCGGCGGCCCCGCAGGCAGCCTCCGCAGCCGACGGCAGCGCGCCCCAGAAACCGCACTTCATTCCTGCGCTTCGGGAAGCCATGGCTCCTTCCCGGCCCGGGCAGGGGCGGGGGTGCGCAGGGAGGCGGGCCGCGCGCGCTGCGGAAAGTTCACCGCGGCGGCGGGCGGGGGGCGGCCCCGGCGCGGCTCGCCCGCGTACCCCTGCAGATTCCACCATTAATTAGTCCTAAGGACTGTCTACTGGCAACTTAAACAAAGCGAATGCCTTGAATTCCTTCCCGGCCCAGCGGTCTGGCTGCGAGGCCAGCATCGGCCGGGACGCTGGGCCGGCACGGCGGGCCGACAGCTGCCGCGGCGGCGGCGGCGGGACCCCTCCCCAGCCCGCCCGCGCCCCAGCAGCCCGGTCCCGCAGCCCGGCCCCGCAGCCCGGCCCGAGCGCTCCCAAACCGCCCTCCTCCTCCTCCTCCTCCTCCTCCTCGGGAGCTCCCGGGCTCTTCCTGTAAGATCACTTCCTTCCTCCCCGGGTGCCCGCGGGCCCCGCGCAGCCCCCTCCCCGGCGGTCCCGACCCCCCGCCCGGCCCGCCGCTCCCCGCCCCCACCACGTCCCGCGCGCCCTCTCCCCCTTCCCCCCGCGAAGCCCAAACTCGGCTCGAAACTCTCCTCCGCCGCCCGAAAATGTCCCCTCGGCTCTCTGCCCCAAACATTTCTCCTCAGATTCTCGCTCCCACCAGAAGTCTCTCAGAACCTTCCCTCCCCCTCCGAAAGAAAAATTTCCAACTCCAAAAAAATTCTCAAGGTCTCGCCCCAAAAGAAGTCCCCTTCCGAGCCCTTTCTCCAAAATTCCGCTCAAACTGCCCCCCAACCTCAACTCCACACCCCCACAGCCCTCCCCGGGGTGCGCCCGCCGATTCTGCCCAGTCGCCCCTGGGTGCCCCGACCCCCACGCCGGGGCAGGCCGCGCCTCCGGCCGCCCTCCCGCGCTCCCACCCGCGCGCCTCAGACTCCCGCGCTGCGCGCCCGCCGCCTCCCCACAGACCCTTCACCTCAGGGACTCCGGCCCGCGCTCCCGCCCGCCGAAGGGTCCGGCGCTCAGCTCCCGGCGTCCGGCGCCTCCTCGGGCTCCCCGGGACTGACAATGAGGGGCGGGGCCTCTGTGGTGACGTCAGTGCAATGTGGGCGGGGCATGGTTTGGGGGCGTGGACTGCCTTTGGTCCCTCCCCCTTTTCTTTTCGCCCCGTCCCCTTCCCAGGACTTGGACTTTGCCAAGTTTTCATTGCTTGCCTTGCTAGGTGCCCAGGGCCTGTGCTAGGCGCGATGGGAAATCGAAGTGGAAGAAAAGACGCCCTGCTTTCAAGAGGGGCATTCCCCGGGGAGTTGTGAGGATTAAATGAGATAATCCATGTAAAGGTGTTTAGCCCAGGGCCTGGTGTGGAGTAATCACTCAACAAATACTATTTCTATTACTCAGCAAATGTGGAAAAGGCACTCAGCATGGAAGCATGGGTTCCAGCCCCAGCTCTGCTATTAATTCATTGTGTGACCCTAGAAAAGTCTTTGTCCATCTATATTCCTCACTTTTCACCTTAAGATGGGAAGGAGTCATGACCAGATGATCTCAAAAGTCCCTCCAATAATCTACGACACATTTCCTACTATGGAGCTACTATGTGCAAGGCACCCGGGACCCAGAAAAATGGGGAGAGGGACCTTTGAAAGGAGCCCAAAACCCACACCCAACACGGTACAGGACACACTCTCCCCCACAGATGCCTTCCCACGTGCTGGCACGGGGCTGAATTCACAAGCCAGGACACAGATGCACTGAAGGTTGCTTCCTCTCTGACTGCAGCAGCATAGCTGGTCTCTTGAGACTTCTCTTGTGTAAGCTCCTTATTGCCTACGGAATAAAGACCAAAGCCCTGGCCTGGTCTGGTCTCTTCCTACCTTTATACACACACACAGACATACACTCTGTAAAGTTTATCCAAACTTCCACTCGCACACCCACTGCTTTCCCACGTCTACCCCATTGCTCATGCTCTTCCTTTGCTGTCTCATCTCCACTTACAGCTCCTCCTAGCTTCCCCCAGAGAGAAGCCAACTCTCCCTGCCTGAATACCCAAATACCTATGTATTGTGTTAAACTCTCATGTGGCATGAACACATTTTAATTTGTATCAAATTGACCTCCTGTTTGTTTCTTAGCACTCTCTCACTTCCCTTAGGTCAGAGACCACACATGTTTGTTGGGGCCAGAAAACCCTGGGGTTATATACCCATGTTCTGGCCCATGCTAGCTCTCTTTGTGCCTCATTCTCCTGTGTAAAATAGGGATATTAATACAGTCCTTGCAGTGTTTGTTCTGAAATTATGTAAAACACTGTGTGGAAAGCACCAGGCACAGTGTTCCAGAAAGGACGTAGTTGTCATTCTTATTTTCATTATTATCATCAAAATTATTTCCATTCCGAGCAGCACATACCACCCCTAGTGATAATCTACCCAGTCATTTCATAGTGGTTAGACGTTTGAAGTCCTGAGAGAGGAAGAGGCTCACAAAAAGTGGCCCTGCAGAGCATTGCCATTGAAACAGGGACCAACACTCCAGTTTCTAGACCCCAGATGGAATCCGTGGAGTTAGAGTTACATCTGACGCCCCAAGGTGACTGTCAGTCAGCACCCCTCCAAGTAGGGGACAGCTTCGAGTTGAGTTCTCTCTGCAAGTTATTTGCAGCAGAGCTGACCCGTTTCTCCCTTGTGCCTTTCTGCTCTCCGTTCCCTTACAATCAGATAGATCTGTGTTCAACTGCCCTTGGCATCTCTGCAGTCCTGGAGGAGAGCTGCAGCAAGGCACTGGGCGTTTCCAGAGCGCTGGCCTGTGGGAAAAGGGAAAGGGCTTTGGGGTTCTGATTAATTTCCTGAGCTGTAGACAGGCAAATGGCTGTCCTGAAATGCTGGGCTGGTTCTCAAGGGCCCCTAACAAATTGCAGCTTATTTTTAGAAGAGGAGAATTTAAAAATGCCACTTCCCATGAAAAGTATGCCTGCAGGATTGCTGCAGGCAAAGAAAGGGCCTTTACTGAGTCCCTCCTATTTGGGGATGCCGATTCCAAGCACTGCAAGCCACTTGCAAAGAGAACCCAGAACATACAGAGGAGGTTCTGAAGACAGAACTTTCTCCCCAAGACCCATGAGTCCATCAATCACTTATTAGTTCATTCATAGCAAAAGGTTTGGCACAGAAAAGATTAGGATTCAAATCTCAGCTCCACCACTTACCAGTTGCGTGACTTGGGCTTTTAAGCCTCTGCCCCTCAGCCTCTCATCTGAAAGATGGGAATAATAATAATAATAATAGTACCTATCTCATACAGCGGCTGTCAGGATTAAATGCAATAACATGTGCAAGAGCTTAGTTCGGAGCCTCGTACCTCATGCATGCCACTAGATGGTGGCTACTGTGCATATTTCAACTTGTCCTCCAGTAAGGCCAGTCCTGTGCTGCCTGCTGGGCCAGAAGTAGGGCTAATGGATAGTCCTGACCTCAAGAATCTCAATCTGTAAAAGGAATGGGGTAGATTTTTGGCTCTAGGAACTTTCGACTACGCATCTATGCTGCAAGCAATTCCACTGCAAACATTTTCACCACATAACCCATTGGATTTAAGGCAATTTACCGTAAAAGAGCAAAATAAATGGCTGACAGTTTGATTTTACAGTTTGGTTTCATCAAACCGGTAGACAGTTTGGTTTCATTTCTCCATGGACTCAGTACTCCTATTTTTATATTGTATAAATCTTAGCCATCATAATGGTCTATGCAGTGGCACAGTTTTGAACCCACATTTCCCAGAGAACTTTGGAATATTAATCAATGGACATGTGACAATATTCCAAAACCCTACAACTGCATAGAAGACTTCTACAATGCAATAGAAAGCTCAGTTACAAATAAGCATCCTTAGGGCACCTGGGTGGCTCAGTCAGTTAAGCGTCAGACTCCAGCTCAGGTCATGATCTCACGGTTCATGGGTTTGAGCCCTGCGTCAGGCTCTGTGCTGACCGCTCAGAGCCTGGAGCCTGCTTCAGATTCTGTGTCTCCCTCTCTCTCTGACCCTCCCCTGCTCACACTGTCTCTCTCGCTCTCTCAAAAATAAATAAATGAATAAATCAACAAAATAATAATAATAAAAATATGCATCGTAGTATTTAGAGACTGACACCTCTCCTAATGAAGGAAGATATTTTAGTGAAAAAAGAAAAAGTCGCCCAGGCTGGGCACCTGGCTGGCTCAGTAGATACAGCATGTAACTCTTGATCTCGGGGTTGTGAGTTTGAGCTCCACGTTGCATGTAGTGACTACTTAAAAATAAAATCTTTGGGTGCTTGGGTGGCTCAGTCGGTTAAGTGTCTGACTTCAGCTTAGGTCATGATCTCACAGTTTGTGGGTTCGAGCCCCGCATCAGGCTCTGTGCTGATAGCCTGGAGCCTGGTTTGGATTTTATGTCTCCCTCTCTCTCTGCCTCTCCCCTCTTCTCTCTCTCTCTCTCAAAAGTAAATGAACACCTAAACAACAAATAAAATAAAATACTTTTAAAAAGTCTGATGCCAAATAAGGAGAGGAATTAACAAGCAAAAAAAAAAAAAAAAAAGCAGCAGCAGTATGATACTATGAATGAAAACCTTTGAAGACAAGTGCTTAGGTACAATCCACAAAATAAAAGCAGTTATTTGTGCAGTATTACAGTATTGCCATGAATCCACACACATTTTAAATGTATTCAAATATTTTGTATTTTACAATAAAACCTTTTTAATTTTGTTTTTAATTTTTCTTTTTTTTTAATGTTTGTTTATTTTTGAGAAAGAGACAGAGTGTGAGTGGGGGAGAAGCAGAAAGAGAGAGGGAGACACGGAATCTGAACCAGGCTCCAGGCTCAGAGCTGTTAGCGCAGAGCCTGACACAGGACTCAAACTCATGAACCCTGAGATTATAACCTGAGCTGAAGTGGGATGCTCAACCAACTGAGCAAGCCAGGTGCCCTGTTTTTAATTTTTCATGTTTCATTCTGTCCTTTTTAAGGAAGGTCCCTCTTTTATTTTTCATGATTTTATGTTTCCCAGCAAAAACTGCCTTATGTCCAATTAGTTAGGTGGCAAAAATGTCTGTGGCAAACAAGCTTGTGACAAAGATATCTAGGGAGAAAATGCCAGATGAGAGATTTTCCTAAAAAGGGCTGAGGGGTTATTGTTAAATGAAAAGGGTAAGAGTAGGGGACTCTGGCTGGCTCAGTTGGAGGAGTCCCACATTGGGGGTAGAGTTTGCTTAAATAAATAAACTTTAAAAAAAGAAAAGGATAAGACTGAGGTGCAGAATTATAGGTATAGTGTATTATAACTTATATGCTCAGTACATGCATAAAAAATGGAGTAAATATAGAGAATGAAATAGGAGGCTTTCACCTTTTTTCTTTATGATTTGCTTTTATTTTTTTATTTTTTTAATGTTTTATTTATTTTTGAGAGAGAGAGAGAGAGAGAGAGAGAGAGAGCGTGAGCAGGGGAGGGTCAGAGAGAGAGGGAGATACAGAATCTGAAAGAGGCTCCAGGCTCCGAGCTGGCAGTCAGCACAGAGCCCGACATAGGCTCAAACCCACGAACTGTGACATCATGACCTAAGCCAAAGTCAGACGCTTAATGGACTAAGCCACCCAGGTGCCCCTGCTTTTCTTTATTTTAATATTTTTTTAATGTTTATTTATTTTTGGGAGAGAGAGACAGAACACGAGCAGGGGAGGGGCACAGAGAGAGAGGGAGATACAGAATCTGAAGCCGGCTCCGGGCTCCATGCTGTCAGCACTGAGCCCAACGCGGGGCTCCAACTCACTGAGCTGTGAGATCATGACTTGAGCCGAAACACCTAACCAACTGAGCCACCTAGGCGCCCCTATGATTTGTTTTTGCTTTTGTGTGTGTGTGTGTGTGTGTGTGTGTGTGTGTGTGTGTGTGTGTGTGTAGCAGAAACTTTCAAAAAGTTCTACTAAATTCTGAGAGGAAAGAGGATGAAAACACAGCTACAGGAGTGACTGGCTGGCTCAATCAGTGCAGCATGTGACCCTTGATCTCAGGGTTGTGATTTCAAGACCCACATTGGGTGTGGAGCCTACTCAAAGAAAAAAAATAATAAATTTAATATATTTTAAAAAGAAAAGAAAACACCAATACAAGGCCATTGGCATTGGGCATCTGAACTAACTGCATACTGTCATAGAAAGTTCCACATGGGCATCTGGGTGCTCAGTCAGTTGAGAGGCCAGCTTCGCTCAGGTCATGATCTCACTAATGTGAATTCAAGCCCCACATAGGCTCACTGCTGTCCCGCTTCAGATCCTCTCTCCCTCTCTCTCTGCCCCTCCCTCACTTACTCTCTCTTTCAAAACTAAAAAATTAATTAATTAATTAAAAAAGAAAGTTCCACAGGTTCCATCTCATTCCAGGGAAGGCCCCTCCCCAGACGACTCTCACTTTCTCCCCACTCTCCAGCCCTTAGCTGCACTTGAACTTTCAATGCCACAGCCAAAGGCGAGACTCCTCACAAAACCTCCAGAAACCACAGCAGGGCCAGTAGGAAAGACTTTAAAGTAGGAAGAACTTTTTCCTCCCTGTCCTGTGCTGCCCCTCACAAAGAATAACTATAAGTCAGCATTTTGTGTCTATGGTGCCTAAACTTGCACTTTCATCTTTCCTCATATCTTTCTGCAATTTCAGGGTTTTGCTGTTTTTTTTTGTTTGTTTGTTTTTACAAGGACCATACATTACTTGGTCACCAGAAAAAATGCAGTAAAGATAGGTATAAAAAGAAAGTTAACCAAGCTGGTATTGGTTCACTTTTGTTGGTAGCAAACAATAAATTATAACACTGTGGTTGAGGCCAGTGCTAAGTCTCTTTGGAATCATAGAAAGTGAGAGTGGGAAGGGATAAAATTGCCCTCAATTTCTCCTACTGTCCCCCACATGGCATGATTTTCAATGCCTTCACATTGCAGGCCACCCACCAATATGTGTATTTCATTCATTCACTCAACAAACACTTACGGATCCTTTACTATAAACCAAGCATCATACTGGGCACTTGACAGGAATTATCTGATACAGGTTATAGAGGTCATTATTCCTTGTAGATTAGGAAAACAAGGCTCAAAGGAGGTAAGGTAACTTGCCCAAACTCTCACATCTAGTGGGATCCAAATCAAGACCTTCACAACATCAAAGCCCATTTCCTAAAGAATGTGGGCTGAATTCCAAAGCTAATGACTTCTGTCCTTGAGCAGCCATTAGTGCATGGATGGCCTTGGGCAAGTCACTGAACTCTTCTCAGCAGTGGTGTCCCCGTCTCTGTGGGATGAAGCTTTACCCAGATATTTTATGTAAGTACTTTGTAAGTTATAACACGTAATACAGAGGAGAGTAAGTAGTTCTATTAACTCTTGAGGGACTGAGTCTCGCTTGTCTTTAGATCTCTTGGGGCTTTCCTCATTAGTGATTCTCCCCATTAGTGCTTATCCCTCATTAGCACATTTAGGACAATCCTACTTGCAGGAACTCTATCATTACCCCCACTAGCCTGGGACCTCTTTTAGGACAGAAATGATACTTATTCCTTTCTGATTCCCTTCTGCCCCCACTGCAACATCTGGCATGCAGCCCTCTCTTCCCTCTCTCTTTTATTTGTTTCATAACAAATGGCTGGCTGAGAGCCTAGCATGTGCCAGGCACGGCACATACTATAAGAGAGCACAGGGCCCTGCCTTCTTGGAGTGAATGGCTGATGGGGTAGAGAGACAAAATAACATTAAACACAATTAGTTACTTAAAAACAATTGCACTAAGCACCACAGAGCATCAGGTTTGGGGAATGTGGAATGGGAACCTAACTGAATCCAGGACAGAGGGAAGGCTTCCTGGAGGAGGTGGCCTTGAGGCTCAGAAAGGCTGAGAAATTTGCTCAAGGTCACACAGTTGCTAAAGCACAAAAGCTGGGATTTTAACCAAGGAATGCCTGACTCCAAAGTCCATGCTCTGCCTCCTGGAGAACACTGCCTTTTATCTCCTCCATCTTATTCTCCTCCCCTCCCCCCGCCCCCAATTTAACACTGGATGCTCTTAAGCTATGTTTTTCCCAGCTTTGGGGATCAGTCATCCCTTTGATATCTATGAAACCTCTCCCGGGAATTACATATATACTACAGACCCACAATATCTTGTCTACAATTTCAAGGGGTTCATAGGCATCCTGAGGCCCAGACTTAGAACTTACACCATGGAGGACCATAGGACCTTACAGTGAGAATCTCAGAACCTCCCAAAGAGACACTAGGGTTCCACAGGGAGCTCAATTGCCCAGACTGACCCCAGAAATTCTATGGAAATATTCTCAAGATCCAGAAGAAAAATCCTGGGATCCTGCAGAAAACCCAAGTCTTCCAGGATAGCTGCAGGGCACTGCAGAGATATTCTCAAGATGCTATAGGCTGTAGAGGAACCTCAAGGCCTCATAAAGCTGCAGTCCCTAAGGAGGAACGGGGTGGGGGGGGGGGATCTTAACCCTCTTTGGGTCACTGGCACCTTTAAAACTCTGAGCAAATATGCAATACACAGCATTTTTCGCACAAAATCGAGAGGTTCACAAACCTCTGGGAGCTCCTGTTCTTGAGCTTCCACTAGAAGCTGAACCCCTTGAACCCCTCGAGAGCCTGGACCAGGACCAGAGACTGAAGACACACACTTCAGAGTCCCAACAGACCGCGAGTCGAATCCCGGCCTTGCTAGCCATGACCTTGGACCACTCACCTACGAACCTCAGGCCTCAGCGACCTCTCCCTCCCCAGCCCCGCCCCAGCGGCGTGGGGAGCCCGGGCGGGCGGCGGCGTCCGGGAATCGGAGTCCGCGGGCGCGCTGCGCCGGGACTGCGGGCGAGGGGGAGGCCGGCGCGCTTGCCGCAGTGACAGCGCCGCGCGGCCGCGAGCCTGGGAAGCCGGCGGTGCGGGCGCGCTCGCGGCCTCTCCCACCCACCGGGCAGGGCGTGCCCGCCAGCCGGCTTCCTGCAGTCGAGGGCCGGGGAGGAGGGAAGGCGCTGAGGGGCCCGGGGCCCGGCAGGCCTGGTTCCTGGCTTTCTCTGCACGTTTCCTGAGCAGGACCGCCGGGGGATGGGACCCAGCACAAACCTCCTTCCCGGGGAGCGCAGCCAGGAAACCGCGTCCTTGCTAACTCAGGTTCCTCCTCTCTGCCGGGAGGTGCTGACTGCCATCCGCAGTCTTCAGTCTTTACCAACTGGCTGTGATGTGACCCACTTACCCCAGGGGGAACCGGAGAGAGGACGAAATGGCAGACCACAGACCCCTACAACACAGCAAAATTCCAGCCCTGTGGTGTAAGTTCAATGAACCCCATCCTACGGGTGAGAAAGCTGAGGCTTAAAAAAATGGAAATGACCTACACAAGATCATCATCAAAATATTGCTAGGAATAAAGTGCTTACTACATACCACTGTGCTACGAATGTTCTAAATATAATTGTGCTCCTGAGCCCTCCGAATCTATGACGATAACATTGTCCCTGCTCTACAAATAGAACCAGAATACAAACTGAGAACCAGAGAGGCCAAGTGGCTTCTCCAGTGTCACACAGCTAAAAGCAAGAGTTAGAAAGTAGACCCCAGACTCCTGTTTCCAGAGCTCAGACCATTCTGCTATCCTGCTTGATATCCTGCCTCAACACATTAGAGCCCTGTAACCTGAGGGCCAGAACCTTGCCCAGAAGGTTTTTTGGGTCCAGAAAACGCCTCCTGAAGCTTGGCACAAAATAGGTGTTCCAAGATAACTATAGAGCCCAGCACAGAAGCTCAAAATTAGAAGGACTGGTAGGAGGCTTGGCTCCTTCTAGAACCTTCAGCCAAGTGAAAATTCAGCCTCTGCTTGAGTACTTCTGTCCTGATCCACTCTCTCCCTTCCATAATAGCCCATATTCTCCTGTTGGACAATTATGTTTGGTCCAAAATGTAAATACTGCATTTTGCTCAGGGTTCCCTATAAACAAAGGAAGACCATTTCCCTCCTCATGGCCACAATGTATTTTGCATGCTATTCTTCGCCCTTTGACAAGAATTGATGGTTCAGAAATGTTAAGTTCCTTGTGAACTGGAACAAATTCATCTGTTCACCAACATGTTTGCCTTCCATGGGGTAGAGTTGTTTCAGGGTCAAGCAGCCCAGACTACATTTTCCAGCACCCTTTGTAATTAAGTATGTGACTAGTTTTCACCAATGGGATGTGAGCAGAGACAATGTGTGCCATATCCAGGCCAAATCCAAATTAAGAAGTACGTATGCTTTCTCAAAGCTTGACCTTTTCTCTGTCATCTGCCAGATGTTCGATGCCAACATCAGGGTGACCTTGGAAGACACATACTGAATGTGGCAGAGCCTTGGTTAGCCTGGGTCTCACTCTGTCACTTGACTGAACTAAATTCCATTATATTGAGGCATTGAACTTTTAGGATTTCTCTATAACAACAGTTAGCATAATTTAGCCTGAGGACTAACTTGGGTTCATGGTTATATACTCCATATCACGGAACACGGTGTTATTTGCACAGAAGATGCTCAAAAGAGAACCATCTAACGTCAACTATGTCCAGCTGGTTCAGCTCGTCAAAAGTCATCTCTGTTCACATAACTAATGCATTGTGTCCTGCCTATTCCCAAAAGAGTTTTGAGGTAGTTTCCATTGCAGCCTTAAGCTTATTTGACAGATAATTAAACAGCAAGAATCAACGAGTAATGGACCAAAGGCCAGTGGGTAAAGAGAGAAGAAAGATGAAAAATTGACTAATTATAGCAGAAAAATATTAAGCTAAGTGTCCTAAGGACAGCACTGTGACACAGCAAAAACCACAGCTCCGAGTTTCCTGGCAGTCAAAACAAAGAGGGAAATTATATGAGCTACAAATTATATGGGAAGTAGCAAACATGTGATCAAGCACACACAAAACCTGAGGCCAGACTGTTGTTGTGAAGTCCAGTTCTACCACATACTAGTCATGTGACCTTAGTTATTTGACTTCTCTGTGCTTCTGTTTCTTCATCTGAAAAATGGGGATGATACAATAATGAAACCCTCTCTTTGGGTCATGGGGAGGATTGAATGAGTCAAAGTATATACAGTTCTTCTAACAGGCCTGTCATATGGCAAATTGTACATAGAAATTAGCTATTGCTGGGGCGCCTGGGTGGCTTAGTCGGTTAAGCGTCCGACTTTCGCTTGGGTCATGATCTCGCGGTTCGTGGGTTCGAGCCCCGCGTCGAGCTCTGTGCTGACTGCCAACTCAGAGCTTGGAGCCTGTTTCAGTCTGTGACTCCCTCTCTCTCTGACCTCCCCTGCTCACGCTGTCTCTCTCTCTCTCTCCTAAAATAAATAAAACATTAAAAAAAAAAAAAAAAAGAAAAAGAAATTAGCTATTGCTATACCTGATGGGAAGAATTCGTTTCATGGTTTGGGAGAGACAAATTTTTCTCTGCACTAAACTCTCAGAAGAATGTATTATACAAGGGACACTCCCCCCCCCCAAAAAAAAAAAACAATGGACTGGGCCTCAGTCAGAATTTTATAACAACTGTTGGGCTGTGGGTCGCATGGTTATTTCTCTTATTGGTTTTTGATGAGACAAGCCTTGTTATCCTACTCACTGGAGAATTCTGGGGGCAGGTTGCTTGGGGGTAAGCTGTGGCCCTAGGTTTCTTTCTGCTGTCCATAAGAAGGGAAGTGTCATGGCGAGAAGCAAAGGGTTGGCGTTAAACAGACCCAGGTACATCTGTTAACCTCTTTAAGCCAGTTTCTGAATTCATACAGTGGAGACAACAGCAATCAGGACCTACCTAAGAGAGTTATCATAAAGATTATATGAAAGAATTCTGATATAGAAACCAACCTGACAATAAACTAAGAAAAAAAATTCTGCAAAAACACTTCCCGTAATAGCAAGACTAAGGTGCATAAGCACCCACAAAATAAGGAAGAATCTGAGAAAATTAAACAAGAACTCTTGCCTGAGACCCCTGGGGTAAGGAGAATAACTTTTTTTTAAAGTTTTATTTATTTATTTTGAAAGAGAGAGAGAACGGGATATGGAAAGAGAGAGAGACAGAGAGAATCCCATGCAGGCTCCATGCCATCAGCACAGAGATGGATGTGGGACTCAATCACACAAACTATGAAGTCATGACCTGAGCCGAAATCAAGAGTTGGATTCTTAACCTACTGAGCCACCCAGGTGCCACTAAGGAGAATAATTTTTAATGTTTCAAAAAATAGAACAGAAACAGTACATTTCCCTCAGAATGTGGCCTTGGGCTGATCAAAGCATCATTTCTGGGCTTCTGGCTGAAATCCCTTGGCTCAAGGCCGTGTGGTGTGCAGCCCAGGCTGGTCCATTTTTTGAGCCACCCTGGCCTGGAAAGGTGCCACAGAACCAGAATGACCACCGTGTCATAGCAACAGACTGTTTTTGAAGGGGATTGAGGACCTGAGGTTCCCCCTTGGGCTTCCACGTTGTAGGTGGAGACCACTGCTCTGCACATATTACCTTGTCCAGCCCCCACAACAGCTTCATGGGATGAACCCTATTCATAATCACACACTTACGGATATGGAAACCAAGGATCAAAAGCAGCAAAATAACCTGTCTATGGTCACACAGCTAAGAAGTGGCAGAGCTGAGACATAAAAGATGTGTCTGACACTATTGTGTATTTTTAACCATTAGACCATACTGCCTCTCCCATCCAACCTGACCCAGGACCTTGTCTCTCTCCTTAGCCAAACTCTCTCTTCCCAGGCTGTTTTCATCAAGGATCTAGAAAACCCCTGCTGCTGGGACCGCCTATTCCTCCTGCCTGGCCCCAGGGCTGCCCCATACCCTGTGCGAACTAGCTGATGGGCAACACTGACAAGTTTCACTGGGGCGCTTCAAGTTGATCAGAACCTCTGTTTGGATGGAAAATCAGCCGCCGTTGCCATTACCTGAGTTCAACCTGCAGCTCTTATTTTCTCAGCCTCTGGTTGGCTCTCTGCCTCCAGGCTCCCCCACTGCCATTCCTCCCTCTGAGCACAGCCAGTGATCACTCTTAACATCTATCTCATCGAGTCATTCCCCTGATGAATAATCTTCCAAAGTTCCTGTTTTTCCCAGTTTAAAGTTCAAAGTCAATAGCTTGGTTTAGATCCCAAGGCCCAGCCTACTCCTGCAACCCTCTCTTTCCTCTCAGGCATCCTTGGCCCCAAACATCCATGGTTGCCAGCCTCAGAGCCTTCACACAGCTTCCTATGCGATATGAGATGAACAAATGTGGGGATGCGCTGCCAGGCCTAAGCTGAGCTGTGAGGCTGTCAGAGGACATTAACCTCATTTTCTCCAGGTGGCAGCAATGACCTCCGGCCATTTGATAGAGACTTCCCTGCGGTGGGGTTGGGGGAGTGGCCCACCATCCACCCGGAAAACGGACCAGTCAGGGAGAGACCACCAGCAACTCCGGCTCTGTGTAGAGCCCTGGGAAATGACGACCTTATCTCGCACCCACTCTATGTGTCAGAGGTTAGATGTCAGGGAGGAGACACGATAAAGCAGCAGAGGGGGGCTAGATTTCCTACAGGTCTGTGTGGTGCCTATGTCCAAGCTTGTAACAACTTTAAACTTGCATTATATTCGTCCTCATTCATTCATCAAAAAATTTACTGGGTCTCCCCTGGGTGCCCAGGGGTCTCAGTGACGGGGAACTTAGCTGCTCCTAGAGCTCTGAGCTAAATGCAGGAAGGGCTGACTCAGAAACAATGATTACAATTGCATTTGGAAAGCCCATCTTGGCTGCCTTGGGTGGCAGTTGCTCTATGACACTCCCTTGCTTGAGGAAGAATGCACTCATATATGTTTATAATATATACAGTTGCCCGAGTACCCTCCCAGAGCGGGCATAGGCTTCCCACCTCACCATTCCCATTAGCAAAGGAAAAACCCCTCTGATTGAGGAAGGTACCCACCCACTTTGATTTCCGCGCCTCTCTCTGGTGCCCTCCGCCACCTGGTGGTCATATCTGGAATAGACCAGGATTTCTGACCAAAGCTCTGAGGAAGGAGGCTTGGTGTGGGTCCACTTAACTTTCCAAAACGTGGCATTTTCACACAACTCTGCATCCTTCTCCCCAAGGCTCACCTGTGCCTGAGGTTCTGAGAAAGGCATAAATGTCTCTGTCTCACTGTGGAATCTTGGATCTTTTACTGTCCTTCTCTGGGCTCAGTTTCCTCATCTATAAAAAAAGGGCAGGAGGAGATTGGGCCCTACCAGCTCTGATATTCTAAGATCTATGTTTAAAGTTCACCAAGTGACCTGTGACTCTGCCTCCTTCCTCAGCTCAGTGGACAGATGTAAATTCAGGGAGGGCCGGGAAGTTGCTGACTTGTTCATTCTCTACCCCAAGTGCTTTGCACGTGGAAGATGCTTTATTGGGTGTGGGGCTGCATTAATAGAAGCACTGTATGTTCAGTGAGGGAGGTGATGGTCCTTCTGCCCATGTTTGGAGCCCTGTCCTCCATTTGGGATTAGAACTTTGAATGTGACATGGAGAAATTGTAACGTATCCATAGAAGAAGGAACAAAATAATGGCTGAGGGGGGACCACAAAGCCACATTTTATGCGGAACAGTGGAAGGAGCCACAATATTGACTCTGTTATTTAAAAAAAAAAAACTCAAGGTGTACAAGCACCTACACTCAAATATCTGAAGAGGGAATCTGGGGAGTTATGGGCTAGTACTTCAAGGGACAGATTTTTCTACCCCAAATCTAAGAGAAGCTTTCAGTCTGAGCTAGCTAAAGAACAGAACTGCATTTGAATTTCAGTCTTTCCCTAACTAGTTTGTAACCTTGGGCAAGTTCCTTCATCACAGTAAAATGTATAAAATGGGTACAATATGGAGCATGCAGGACCAATGAAGACAGAATGATATAAAACATTTTTTAGGGCCACCTGGGTGGCTCAGTCAGTTAAGCATCTGACTTCGGCTCAGGTCATGATTTCACAGTTCGTGGGTTCGAGCCCTGCATCGGGCTCTGTACTGACAGCTAGCTCAGAGCCTGGGGCCTGTTTCAGATTCTATATCTCCCTCTTTCTCTGACCCTCCCCTGGTCATGCTCGTTCGCTCTCTTTCTCTCTCTCAGAAATACATTTTTTAAAAAATGCCTAGTGCAGGGCGGTGGGGCTCAGTTGGTTAAGTGTTTGACTTTTGATTTTTGGCTCAGGTCATGATCTCCCAGTTTGTGAGTTTGAGCCCCGAGTCAGGGGCTGTTCAATGTGGAGCTTGCTTGGGATTTTTTCCTTCTCTCCTTCTCTCTCTGCCCCCCCCCCCAAATAAATAAACTTTAAATAAAATAAGATGCCTAATGCAAGGCCTAGCACCTGATTAGTGCTGGGTGAATGTAACCATGGTTAATAAAATAGAAAGGTAGTGAGCTCCCTGTCACTGGACATGTGAGCAGGGGCTCGAGGATACTTGGTAGAAGTGATGAGGAGTCAGGTAACTGGCAGAGTGTGGCTCAGGCTGGCAGTGTGGGCTGAGAGCTAGCAGTACTGGCTTGTGGGTCACACTGACTGGATACAAATTTAGGCTTTGCTATTTACTTGCTGTGAAACTTTGGGACAATTACTTAACCCTTCCAAGCCTCAGTCTCCCCATCTGCAAAATAAGAGTAATAGTAGTTCCCGTTTCACCTAATAGTTGGGGGATCAGGGAGGTAAAGCAATCAAAATGTGTGAGCTGCTGCCCTGACATTAGTGACCTGATTGGGGTAGTCCCAGATGACCTTGAAGGTCCTCTTCCATCTGAAAGCCTCCAGGTCTGGAGTATCTTGGGTGCCCTGGTAAAGCAGGTAAATCCACTATTCTTTTTTTTTTTTTTTTTTTTCAAAAAATGCTTATTAGTTTATTTATTTATTGAGAGAGGGAGAAGGAGGGAGAGAGGGAATCCCAAGCGGGCTCCATGCTGTCAGCACAGAGCCCAATGCAGGGCTTGAACTCATGAACCATGAGATCATGACTTGAGCCAAAATCAAGAGTGATACACTCAGCTGACTAAGCCACCCAAGTGCCCCCAGTAAATCCACTATTCTAAGACTCCCAGATGCAGAGGACTGCTTCCATCTGCTCCTTACCAGTGGCAGTGTAAACAGGGCACTGTCCCTTCCCCTCCCCCACAATCCAGCCCTTCCTGTGACAGGAAGGTGACTGGAATGGCACCTGAGGAAGCTGTGGGGGTGGGGCACAGGATGGGGTACAGGACAGGCACGGTGGAGCACAGGCTGTCTGGCTTTCTAATCTGCTCATGCACTTTGGTCTCTAGATAAACCATGAGCTCTGCGAGGGAACCATCTGCCACACAGGGCGCAGAAATTAGCTAATAATGTGGGGAAGATCAGAGGTTGCCAACTGGTGGCCCAGGGGCCAAATCTGGCTCACAGCTTTGTTTTGTGGTTGGCATAGTAGCACAGTGGACTGGGTTTGTTTTTAATTAGCTGTCAGCATTAAAAATAAGGGGACTGCATAGAAAATCCAGATTCCTCGCTCTGTCAAAAGTCAGCAGCACTTGGGGCGCCTGGGGGGCTTAGTCGGTTAAGCGTCCGACTTTCGCTTAGGTCATGATCTCGCAGTTCGTGGGTTCGAGCCCAGCGTCGGGCTCTGTGCTGACTGCCAGCTCGGAGCCTGGAGCCTGTTTCAGAGTCTGTGTCTCCCTCTCTCTCTGACCCTCCCTTGCTCACGCTGTCTCTCTCTATCCTAGAAATAAATAAAAATATTTTTAAAAAAAATTAAAAAAAAAAGTCAGCAGCACTAACATATTTCTGCACGACACGAGTCAGTTGTCCATGAGTAGTGGCTGTCATCTTCAGATAGGACATGTGAGTTCCAGGTCACCAGAGTCCCCATATCTCCCTAGCTTCACAGCCGGTTTGCTTTACTCATTTATGAAGACCCCCAAAGTCCCCCAAGTCTGTGATTCCTGGGATAGAGGCAAGAGCACTGTTTCGCAAGTGGGTAAGTGGGTCCAGGGCCATGGGTGGTCCCTTCCTGGTTATGGGAGTCATTAGTGCTCCAAACTCCCTTTCCCCATCTGCAAAGGGGAGGGGGGGATAGGGACTTGGATTGCTCCCAGGGCTGATCCGAATTTTAAATAAGAAAATATCAGGTAAAGTGCCCGGAATGTAGTAGGTGCTCAAACAGAAATTCCTCCTGAGTAAATTGTGGTTGGGTCTCACTTGACAATCTCTCCTGGTTTTGGATGTCACAGTGCTAGGGACAGTGCCAAGCCGTAGCCACCCTAGGAGGCTGACATTACTGTTGGATAGAAGAGCAAGGTGAGGCACAGAGACATAAAGCAAGTAAATGAAAGAACTGAGAGACAGGTAGTCTCGTCTCTCTGATTCCTTTTTATTTAATTTTTTTTTTTTTTCTGAGAAAGAGAGACAGCATGAGCAGGGGAGGGTCAGAGAGAGAGGGAGACACAGGATCTGAAGCAGGCTCCAGGCTCTGAGCTGTCAGCACAGAGTCCAACATGGGGCTCGAACCCACAACCCGTGAGATCATGACCTGAGCCGAAGTCAGACGCTTAACTGACTGAGCCACCCAGGCATTCCCCCACCGCTACCCCTGTCTCTCTGATTCCTAAACGTGTGCTTTTTCTCACTGCCTCACAACCACATGCTGTTTTGACCTTGGCCACATCCACATCCCAGGGTTAAGACTGTGGATTCTGGGGGTATAACTGTATGGCTTGAATTCGGCCCCACTGCTTACTCGATGCATGACACTGGGCACAGTATTTTCTTTCTTGGGGCTTTCAGTTCTTTATCTAGAGGATCATAAAAGGACTAGCTGTATGTGGGTTAAGTGAGTTTATGCTCATAAAATGCTTAGGGCGCTACCTTAGGGCAGGTACACAGTAAGAACTCAATAAATGCCAGCTATTATTATCATTAATTGAGCACTGGCTGTGTGCCAGGTACTAAGAGTAGAAAGATCAAGGAGAATCCCTGTGGGGCTCAGAGTCGGCCCGAGAGATCACAGGTCAGAGTGACATGTGCTGTAAGGAGCCTCGCTGTGAGAGCAAGAGGAGAGTGATGGTTAATTTTATGTGTCAGTATGTCTGGGCCACGGTCCCCAGATATCTGGTCAAACATGATCCTGAATGTTTCTGCAAGGGCAATTTTGGATGAATGTACATTTAAGTCGATGGACTTTGAGTGAAGCAGATTGCCCTCCATAATGTGGGTGGGCCTCATTCACTCAGCTGAAAGCTTAAATAGAACAAAAGGCTGACCTTCCCTGAGCAAGAGGAAATTCTGCAGAAGATGGCCTTTGGACTTCATCTGCAACATTGGCTCTTCCTGGTTCTATAACAGCCTGCCTTTGGGCTCAAAGTGCAACTTATTTTCTGAATCTCCAGCCTATTGGCTTCCTCCATCAAATTTTGGATTCACCAAGCCTCCGCGATTATGTGAGCCAGTTCCTTGAAATAAATCTCTTTCTGTACATATGCGCATCATATTGGTTCTATTCTTCTGAAGAACTCTAATGTAGGGTCGGGGGTGGGAGGTGAGTATCAATACCTCTGCCAGAGCAGGCATCCTTATCATGTGGTCCATGGGCTTTGTCCCTGTCCCCAGTGGATGTAATGATTCTGTAATGATTGGGTTGCATTTACTACAAGGATCCCACAAAGCTGGGAAAACCAGCACATATAGAGGTTGACAGAATCAGGATTCGAAAACAACTTAATCTGCAGAATGAAATGTAGGAACCTACAAAGAGAAATATAGCATGAATTGTGGAAAAGTCCTGCCCTTGGTTCAATTGCGTGGATACAGACCTAGGGGCCGGGAGTGGAGGAGTGTGGCCAGCTTAAAAGCACCAGGTGGGTACAAGATTTAGAGCTTTTAGGCACCTGGCTGGCCACAGTTGGTAGAGCATGTGACTCTTGATCTTTGGGTCTTGAGTTCAAGCCCCAAGTAGGGTGTGGAACCTACTTAAAACAAAAAAACGATGAGTGCTTTTAGTTTGACTGCCAGTGAAATATGGTCCACTTCTTTCCTCAGTTATGTGAAGAGAAGAAAAGCTGATGTGAGGCTGAGCAGCCTGGTGAGGCACAGGCCTCACCTTCCGGGTTTCAGAAAAGCAGGATCAGGACATGCACAGAGAAGTTACTAGAAATCAGATTTGGCCCCATCGGGAAGAACAGTCAGCGCTGGCTGACCAACGATGGCCTGCGTGTCTCATGGGAACTAATCTCCCTGTCACCAAGAATGTTCCAGGAGGTATCCCTCCTTGGTGGGTGTAATCAAGACAGTGCTGTGAAGAGAGCATGCACTTTGGTTGGGGCAGACTGAGATTCAAACTAACTGACGTGGCCTCAGAGGAGTCACCCTCTCTGAGCCTGTTTCCTCTGCCGCCACATGGGCCCGCGCACCTAGCCGGAGTACTTGCGCCACACTGGAAATCCCTGGGTTTCCTCTCAAAGCAGCCAGTGGACGTAAGCTGCTTGTCACACCGGCTGGCTCTGAAACACCCTGAAACATCCTCTGGCTGTCCCCACTTCCTTTCCCGGAGCCCCAACCCTGTGCCGACCCAAGAGCGCCTCACGCTGCCCAGCCTGGCTGCCGTCCAACCCACGGAAGAGGCAAGGTGGCAAGCCTGAGATTAGCATGTGTTCAGCACCGAGTAACAGAAAACCCAGCTAACAGTACTTAACCATAAGGCTTGTTACTGCTCAGTGTCCCAGGGATGCTTCAGTAGCTCAGCAATGTGGTCAAGGAACTGGGGCTTGGTCTTTCCCCTCCGCCGATCTCCGGGCATCGGTGATGTTTTCCTACAGAATCACCGAATGGCTGGGGGTTTAACGACCCCTTGGATTCCTCCCAGGGCTGATCTGAAGATTAAATAAGAAATGTCTGTAAAATACCAAGCTTTCCGTCGTCACAGGACTACTCCCAAGCAGGAGGAACTTTTTTTCCTTTCATGTCTTTCTTTTCCTGCAAGAGGTTTCTTTCCCAAAGCCCCCAGCCAGTTTCCCCTTACATCTTGTGTAACCAACTTGTTCTGGTTTGCCTGGTACTTTTGCAGCTTGTACTGAAATTTGTAGGTCCTGGGAACCCCCTTCTTAGTCCTGGGCAAAGCCAACTGGTTGGTCTCCCTCTTTACACTCCATTGGCCAGCACTGGCTCACATGCCTATCCCTTGACCAATCCCTGGCAAAGGCAATGGAAATACCCCTACTGCTTAAACCAATGAGGATTCACCCCCTGGGGGGCTGGGTACTTTCCCTTTGGAAGCGATCTGGGGTTCTGTGAGCTAGGAAGGAGGATCGGCTCTTGGGTGGGCGCCAGCAGCATCTGCCACACTTGCTTCAGTCAGAAATGAGCAGAGCCACCTCCTAGCCAAGGCTCTGCTCTCCCCCCAGCATCACCACTATCATGCTGGTTGTGTGTCTGTGACTAAGTGTGAAAGAATTAGGAGCATGACAGGGATGTTGGGGGAGGGAGAGGAGTGGAGGAGAAAGGCCTCAAATACAGATTTCCTGTATGTTCATGGGAAACAAGTTTATTTTTAATTTGACCTTCATGTGGCCTAACTAGTGTGCGGTTCTCCAGGCATGATACCCAAAAGGGCAGCTTTTAGCTAAAAATAAGGAAGATCAGAAAACAGCTGATCTTTCTCCTATGCCAGCTTGTTCTTTGACTCTGGAGGAAGGGTTATCTGAACAAAAGGACAGAGGGGCGGGGCTGAATGCAGGCTAAGAGGTCAGCTCTAGCCCTGGCTCCTTAGATACACTGGGGTCACCCAGCCTCCTTACTCACCTCTTGCATCAGCTACATTTGGGACAGAACTGCTCTGAGTCTGACCTAGGTCTACCTGACACCAAATCTCATGACTTGTGAGGCTCCAGCCCCAGGGCCAGTCACCTTCTCTTAAAATGTTACCAATTTTTTTAAATGTTTGTTTATTTATTTATTTTGAGAGAGAGAGAGAGCTCTGGGGAGGGGGAGAGAGAGGGAGAGAGAGAGAGAGAGAGAGAGAGAGAGAGACCCAAAAGAGCTCTGCACTATCCGCTTAAAGCCTGATATAGGGCTCAATCCCATGAACCCCGAGATCATGACCTGAGCTGAAATCAAGAGTTGGACGCTCAACTGACTAAGCCACCCAGGCGCCCCATCCTTAAAATTTTAAAGAGGAAGACGCTGAGAATAAGTCATTTGCAAACTTGGAAATAGTGTTCCATTCATTCACTCATTCAAACAGATATTTATTACGTATTTTGTGCCAGGCACTATGAGGTACTGGGGATCAAATGGCAAACATGACAAACAAGATCCCCATCCAAAGAAGCCAACATTCTAGAGATGCTAGGCAGACAATAAGCAAGAACATATACACATCATCATTAGTAAGACGTATAATTAAAAAAACAAAGCCAGAGGGGCACCTGGGTGGCTCAGTTGGTTAAGTGTTCGACTTCGGCTCAGGTCATCATCTTGCAGTTCAAGACTTCGAGCCCTGCATCAGGTTCTGTGCTGACAGCTCAGAGCCTGGAGCCTGCTTCAGATTCTGTGTCTCCCTCTCTCTCTGTCCCTCCCCTACTTGTGCTCTGTCTCTCTCTCTCTGAAAAATAAACATTAAAAAAGTTAAAAAAAAAAAAAAAAAAAAGGCCAGAGAAGGGGTTAGAAGAAGACCAAGTAGGCAGGGAAAGCTGTCTGCTTTTTTCTTAGATCAGGGGTCTGCAAACTATAGCCTGTTAGCAGGCATCTATTTTAGTACATAAAATTGTATTGGAATATAGTCAGGTTTGTTTACTTACATATTGTCTATGGCTGCCTTCATGCTACAATGACAGAGATGAGTAATTGCAACAGAGATGACATGGACTGCAAAGATGAAAATACTGACTATCTGGCCCTTAAAAAAGTTTGCCTTTCCGATAAGGTGTCACTTCACACCCAATAGAACGGCAATCATCAAAAAAGATGGACAATCCCAAGTACCAGTGAGGATGTGGACAAATTGCAGCCTCATGCACTGCCAAAGGGAATGTAAAATGGTGCAACCATTTTGGAAAACAGTCAGGCCGTTCCTCATAAGGGTGAACACGGAGTTACCATAGGACCCAGCAATCCCAGCCCGGGATGTGTGCCCAAGGGAAATGAAAGCACGTGTCCACACAAAAATTTGTACAAGTATATTCATAGCAGCATTTCTCATAATGGAAAAAAGGAGAAATAACCCATATGCCCATCAATGGATGAGTAAGTAAAATGTAGTATAGCCATACAACTGAATATTAGCTGACAATAAAAAGAAATATAGACACGTGCTACAGTATGGGGGAGCTGTGAAAACACTATGCCGAATGAAAGAAG
Source organism: Proteles cristata cristata (assembly GCA_017311185.1). Lineage (NCBI taxonomy): Eukaryota > Metazoa > Chordata > Mammalia > Carnivora > Hyaenidae > Proteles > Proteles cristata. Next base: position 2,078,266 of record JAESUZ010000893.1, read on the forward strand.
TTAGCCATAGGGGCGCCTGGGTGGCTCAGTTGGTCAAGTGTCCGACTTTGGCTCAGGTCATGATTTCGCAGTTTGTGAGTCTGAGCCCCGTGTCGGGCTCTGTGCTGACAGCTGAGAGCCTGGAGCTGCTTCAGATTCTGTGTCTCTCCTCTCTCTCTCCCCCTTCCCCACTCACACTCTGTTTAGCTCTTGCTCAAAAACAAACACACAGACAAAAAGCCAGCCACGAAAGAGCACAGATTGTGTGATTCCATGCATGTGACACATCCAGAATAGGCATCTATAGAGACAGACAACAGATTAGTGACTGTCTCGGGCCAGGGAGGCTAGGGAGTGTTGGCTAAAGGGTACAGGGTTTCTTTTTGGAGTCATGAACTGATGGTGTTGATGGGCCTATAACCCTGAATATACTAAAGGGCATCGTATTGTATACTTTCATTGGGTGAATTATTTGGTGTATGAGTTATGTCTCAATAAAGCTATGTTTTAGAAGGTTTATCGAACTTTTGTTCTAGATAGGGAAGGCCTCTGAGTAGGTGGCTTTTCAGCTTCTTTTGTAATTGGCTCAAAGCTCTCAAATAGTAACAGATGACATTTTACTGAGCACTTATGTGCCAGACACTGTGCAAAGCACTTTTTTTTTTATTTTGAGAGAGAGAGAGAGAGAGAGAGAGAGAGAGAGAAGGGCAGAGAGAGAGAGGGAGAGAGAGAATCCCAAGCAGGTTCCACATTGTCAGTGTACAGCCTGATGTACGGCTCGATCTCACAAACCGTGAGATCATGACCTGAGCCAAAATCAAGAGTTGGATGCTTAACTAACTGAGACACCCAGATGCTCCTGTGCAAAGCATTTTATAATTACCACCTCATTTAATCCCCACAAAAATCCCATAGCTTAGATACTGACAACTCCATTTAATAGAAGAAGAAATTGGAACACAGAGAGGGTAGGTGACTTGCCCTAGATCACACAGCTGATAAACGGCAGAACTAGGATTCAATTCTGGCTGTTTCTGACTTCAAAGCCTATGTCCACTGAGATAAACTTCCTGTCCCAATGTAAGATGGAGGAGATGGGAAAGAGCATAGCCTTAAAGGAAGGTAGGGAAGGGCATGCCAGATGTAGAGGAGGTCAATGAGCCTCCTAAGAGGTGTCTCTGGGTTCAGGGACACAGGGAGAGCAATATGCTAATATAGTGGTTCCCAAATGTTAGATTGAGAGGCTTATTTAAATGCAGATTCCTGGGTCTCACCACCAGAGATCTGATTTAATGGATCTGAATTGGGGCCCAGGAACCCACTGTTAACAAGCTCCCTGTATCTAATGCAGATGGTCCAGGGAGCACGTTGTGAGGTGTCCAGCAGGAACCTCAAGGTCAGCACAAGACTTCTCTGTATGCCCGCCCACCCCATTTTGGCATCCTTCTTTTCCCTTCTTCCTGATATCCCGTATTCCTGGCTCTCATTCTTCTCCCTGAACCCAGAGATCCCACTGAGCAGTGCAGACCTCCCAGTCTCTGTTCCTGTTCTTTCCTCCACCTGGTGTGACCTTTTGACCTTCCTTTGCTCTGCTCCATCTCTCCCAAGAGGCCTCATCACATCTCCCCTTCCTTAGCCTCCTATTCCACACAAGCCCATCTTTTGGGAGTCTGCTGAAGGGTCCCCTCTTTATGAAATCTTCTCTAACAATATGAACATTTCTTTACTGCATTTATAAAATGGGAACGAAGCATAAACAAGAAAATGTGCACAAGGAGCACTGTAGGCACTCAATAAATCGTGCCTATTATTTTTATATAGTAACCTACCTATTATTCTTCCCATTTCACAGTTGAGGAGAGTGAGACAAAGAAGGATTAAGAAACTTGTCCAAGGCCACCTTGCTAGAAATTGGTAGTACTTGGATTTGAACTGAGGCATCAGGCCCTCAGCTTTAATCATTATATGAGACAGGCTTTCATAGTATTAGGGCTTTACTGAGATAACAGATGCCAGGATTTTGGCACAGGGCCTGGCCTGTGGTACGTGCTCAATAAATACCAGAGACTGATGTGAACTGGTAGAACTCCATTCTACATCCAGGGAGAGGGGAGAGATTACCCAAAGACTTTTCTGACCATGACATCTCATGCTTTTTATTTGACAAGACTCAACATCTTAAGATCTCTCATGAGAACAGGATGTAAAAAAAAAAAATCAGAAAACAAAATTCAGAATGGTGTCCCATTCAAAGCTTGGTGGGTCCAAAGCCTGTCGATCATCTTCACTGAGGGTGACTGTGGGTCTTAACTTTTAAGAACGTTAAGGTGGTAAAGAGATACTGGGGAAGGAGGAAGGATATATGATAGTTGATCTGGATGCCATTTTCCAATCAAGGTTCCACATGGAATGGAGATCCCTCCATCCTGACTCCAAATCCTTTCGGCTCAGGTCATTCACCTCATCTACCCTACTCTGAGCTCCATACAAAACTTAGGTAAACCAGAAAGCCCCCCATTTGAACCTGGGGTCTTTGTGCAGAGTCAGACAGCTTCCCATCTGAATTGAATCAATGGGGAATTCTGTGGTTGCATTTCTTCCAACAGAGAGGAGCTGTGAAAATATTGGAATAATAAGTGGACTCTTCGGTCTTGCCTCCCTTCACAAAGCTTTTGGTGGAACCGAAGTCAAGAAGACAACAGGAGGAAGAGAACACCGAACAATTCTCTTGGGACCAAAACCCAGGAGACCAGGATTGACCCACATCTCTGGAGAAACAAACAAGACAATTCCGGTTGGGTTACAGGTCACAGAAGATAACAAGAGTCACCACCAAATAAGACTAGGAGGCTTTCCGGAAATGGACCACTTTCTGAAACGCTTGTCGAAACTCTTTGTTAAACACAGTATATATTATTGGATTGATGAGGGAGTTTAAATAGCCTAGCCAGGTGAAGAAGTCAAAGAGCACTGGGTGGAGCCAGCAGGAGTCCCGGCAGATGGGAAGGACCAGAGATACAACAAAGAAGGGCAGCCAGCAGACGATGAAGGCCCCCAGAATGATTCCCAGGGTCTTAGTGGCTTTCCTTTCTCGTGCGGCGGAAATCCTCTTGCGCTCCAAGACACTATCAGCCAGCTTGATTTTCACGTGGTTGAAGAAGAGAGGGGAGCCGGCCGCATGGGAGTGCCCCTCGTGGAGGCTGGAGCCGAGGGAGCAGAGCGAGGACCCCGCAGAGCCTGTGATGAGATGAGCCGTGGTGAAGCGCTTCCCATAGAGCGAAGGCGGATTCAGGATGCGGTTCCGGGCGGCCATGTAGATGCGGCCATAGAGGATGATGAGCAGCACAGATGGGATGTAGAAGGCCCCGCAAGTGGAGTAGATGGTGTAAGAGATCTGAGATGTGCTCACCAGGCAGTCCGATATCTCTTCATGAGCTTTGGCCTGCCGCCAGAAGAGTGGTGGGATGGAAATGCAGATGGAGATGACCCAGACAGTGGCAATCATGGCAGCTGCACGGCCCGCTGTCCGGCGTTTACTATACTCCAGGGCATCAGTGATGGCCCAGTACCTGTCCAGAGCAATGGCACAGAGATGCAGGATTGAGGCCGTGCAGCACGTGATATCAGAAGACAGCCAGATGTCACACAGGATTTGGCCAAAGCTCCAGGTGTGGGTGATGGTATAGGCGATGCTGATGGGCATGACCCAGATGGAAACCAATAGGTCAGTCATGGCCAGGGAGCCAATGAGATAGTTAGCTGGGGTGTGGAGCTTCCTGGTAAGGACGATGGTGGTAAGCACAAAGGCATTGGAAAGGACTGTGGCCAGTGTGATGATGGAAAGGAGCAGAGCAAGAGAGATCTTGAGGGCCTGGAGGGTCCCTGGACCCCAAGTCTCTGGGGTTTCTGTAGCATTCAGGGATCTGTTGGAGGCCTCCTGGAGAAGGTCTTCCAGTGACTGGTTTGGCGGGGACATTCTAGGTGGCTCTCTCTTCCCATAGACTTCGACACTCCCGGCTCCTTTCACAATTGTCCTGCCTACAGAACAAGGTCATCCTTCTGTTGCACGCTGGTGGAACCTTCCATCAGAACAGACCACAGTGAAAGGGTCTCAAGAAGACTTGACCATCTGAAGAACATGGAGGTGACAGCTGGTAGTTAAAAAGGTCTTTCCTAAATGGGATGAATCCCAAGATGTCTCACTATTCTGAAACTCTGCCCAGCAGAGGGTCAAGCCCAGCGGACACATGCTGAATTTGTTAGACATTTATCAGGGTATCACACCAGTGTAGGCAATGCTTTGGGATTCTTGGTTTTGGCATTTTGGCTCCTTCCAAAGCTTGAGGGATAAATGTGTTTAATGAAAACTTCAGAATTTCCCCCATCCTATTCTGAGAAGAGTCTAGATTTCAGGTTTCCTCTGGGGAGCTTTTAAAACTAGTGACAAAAAAGAAGTACCAGCAGATTCAGAGAAGCATTCCAGTCACCAGCTACCGTTGCCCCAGGTTCATCTTGATACATCACGTGGCACTTAACATTGCTTCCTGTCCCGCTGGTCATTTTGAGCCTGAATAGACAAAACATTCTCGTTACCAAGACCTAAAGTATGCATGAGCTAGAAGGTAAAACAAATGGATCACTGTGAGTTCATCAAGAAGGGCACATGTTCAGAGCTCTGGGGCTTAAAAAAGAAAAAAAGGAAAGAGTTAGGTTTTAGAAGGACACTTTAAACGCTTGAGATTAACCGTAAGTTTAAAAACATACTGCTTAGTGCTGGCAATGGTGCAGTGAAACTGGCATTGTCAAAAGCGTCAGGAGAATACAGGGGAGGACAATGTGCCCCACCCCCACAATTCCCAGAGGGGACATGGCTGTTGGAAGCATCATAGTCTTGTTATAAATACATGAAATCAGCTTTGTAAGTTATGAATCAGAAATCACCATTTTATTTTCTCAGCAACAATGAAAAGTAAACAAAAATAACTCCATGCATGGGTGGGGGGGAAGGTCACCAGGAAAGAGACCACATTTTTACAATGTTTTTCTCTAGGAATTGGGGAGGAAGAGGTGACCTTTCCTCTATTCATAAAAATTTTCCAAATTTCCTAGAGTGAGTATGCATGATTTTTTAAAAAAATATTTTTACTTATTTCTAGGAGAGAGAGAGACACAGCGTGAGCAGGGGAGGGTCGGAGAGAGAGGGAGACACAGACTGAAACAGGCTCCAGGCTCTGAGCTGGCTGTCAGAGCAGAGCCCAACGCGGGGCTCGAACCCACAAACCACGAGATCATGACCTAAGCGAAAGTCGGACGCTCAACCGACTAAGCCACCCAGGCGCCCCAAGTATGCGTGATTCTTAAACACAAAAGCAAAAACAGAAACACCTTTTGGTTAGCAAGGAGGTCAATTGTGAAAACGAAAACCCTAAGCATTTTTCACGGTGACAGTTCAAATCCAGAAAATGTATTCAGTTTTCTAAGTGGAAACTGGCAATTTGGTCACAAAAAAACTTTGAAGACTCATTTTCTCTTCTGTGTCCCTCTTGGCTTGAATCTGAGTGTCAGTTTTGGAGGATGTGGGGTTCTTGGAGCTTGGGGCCTCTGGTATCAGTGATCAGGGTGAGGCAAACCAGAGGCCACTCCGTGCAAGGCCCGTCTCTGGCATGACCCCAGCTGAAGTCTGTGGGGTCCGTGGGAGCCCCTGGTATACAGGGTTCACAAGAAGAGTACCAAGACTCCTTAGTCCCATCCCCACTCCTATCCCTGCCTCGTATGGAATGTTAGAACTCCATCAGGAATTATTCGTTTGATTTCTTCCAGGTCCCACCCTGAGAGGGTTCAAAACCTTGGCAGGGGAAGCAGACAGGTTGGTTCAAGGACCCTGGGATGGAGCTGGCCAGGCATCTTTATATATACACGCTTTTAAAATGTGATTATGGGAGCCCCTGGGTGGCTGAGTCAGTTAAGCATCCAACTTTGGCTCAGGCAGTGATCTCATGGCTTGTGGGTTCGAGCCCTACATCGGGCTCTGTGCTGACAGCTCAGAACCTAGAGCCTGCTTTGAATTCTGTGTCTCCCTCTCTCTCTCTGCCCCTCCCCTGCTTGTGCTCTGTCTCTCAAAAATAAATAGATGTTAAAAAAAATGTTTTAATAAATGTGATTATGATTAGGTATAAATTTGTCTCGTAGTTTGTATGTTTTTCAACTTAATATATTTTGAACCTTGTTCCATCAATCATTCTCACAACATCATTCTTAAGGGCCACATATTGCTCCACTGGGTGGCTACATTAAGCCATTTATTAAGGAGAAGGGTTTCAATAGTCAAAGTCAGGAGGGATGGCCTTCCTGGTGGCTGGAAAGGCATGGGAAAAGGCCCAGAGGTCAGAAAGTGCAAGGCATGGCAAAAAGCCCAGGTGACTGCAGCGCAGAGAGCAGAGGTGAGGTAGAGAGATGGCTCAGGAGGCAGCTGAGTACAGGGGTTAGCCTGGCTTGGGTGGGGCCATCTGGGCTCCAATCCCTGTTTTCTGCCCACCCCCAATCCTGTAGGACCTTGGGCAAGTCCCTTACCCCTTTCTGAGTCTCAGAGTTTGTCCTCAAAACAAATGGCCTCCCCACCCGCCTCTCAGGGCTTCAGTAGGCTTCTGTCATTCCTGGCAAGGCTAGCCTTCCAAACCCAGTAAACACTGAGAGATATCAAGAGTCATTACCATCTGACTCCCCATCCCTACAGCGTGGCTCAGGGATTTGTGGGGAAAGCTCAATCTATGTCTGTTGATTGACTGATTTTTAAATCATTAAGAACTACACCCTGCAATGCTGTTTCCCTTCCACTGCTCAAACTGTGATTTCATCTTAAACAAAACAAAATCTTCCTAGGGGCACCTAGGGGCACCTGGGCAGCTCAGTTGGTTAAGTGTCTCAGGTCATGATCTTGTGATTCATGAGTTTGAGTCCCATGTCAGGCTCTGTGCTGATAGGTCAGAGCCTAAGCCTGCTTCAGATTCTGTGTCTCCTCTCTCTGACCCTCCTCTGCTTGAACACACACACACTCTCTCTCTCTCAAAATAATAAATATTAGGGGCGCCTGGGTGGCTCAGTCAGTTAAGCGTCTGATTTCGGTTTAGGTCATGATCTTATGGTTCGTGGGTTCGAACCCCATGTCAGGCTCTGTGCTGACAGCTCGCTCAGATCCTGGAGCCTATTTCAGATTCTGTATCTCCTTCTCTCTCTGACCCTCCCCTGCTCACGCTGTCTCTCTCTCTCTCAAAAATAAATAAAAACATTTTTTTAAAACATAAAAAAAAACCCAAAAAACAAAATAATAAAATTAAAAAAATATTTTTAAAATATCTTCCCAGAGGAGGGGTAACAGTCTCAAGTTAAGAAAACCAATCTTAAACCACCTGCTTAAAAACATTCCCAAAGCTTGAAGGGTATTATTATGTCTTTCATGAGCTCTTGCTCTGTTCCAGGCACGGAGCTAGCCCTGGGGCCAAGTGTCACCCCTGTGAGGTGGGCGGTACGGCCCCACCTTACAAATGAGCTGCCCGTACTCAGAGAGGTGACATGAGCTGCCCAAGGTCACTCAGGTGGAAGTGGAAAAACTGGGTCCAGAGCCGCTCTTGAAATTTCCATTCTTTATGCTGCCTCGATCAGGAAGAAAAGCCTTAAGGCACATGTGCTTCCAGAAGTGAAACTAGTCTGGGGCCTCACGGAGCTGTAGGTGAAAATGCTGGCCTCTCCCGACCCCCTCACTCCATCCTCTACCTCAGAAGCCTCTGGCTTTCCTCCCTCTTTGGCTCACATGGAAAATGTGAAGTTGGGTTGGACTGTTTGGAATCTTCTTCTTTCCGGACAGACTAGGTGCAGTCTTTTCTCACAGAAGGCTGTATGCCTGCCCCACAACCCCCTGCGGTCACCCCTTGAGTTTCAGGCATTCCAATGACCTCATTCAGTGAAAGGCGTGGGCTCAGAAAGGCCTGGGAGGCTAGTGGGTGACATCTCAGGGAGGACTGGGTGGCTTGCCTTGGTCAGGGATGCTGGGCTGGAATTCTGAGGGAAGCCACACGATTCCGAGGCTGCCTCCCTCCTTTCCTGACTGCTGTCCTTCCCTGCCCTGAACAAAGTTGGGGGCACGTCCCATAGCCCAGCCACCTTTGGAGATAAAGACTGTAGCTCTCTAAGCAACTACGTCCCCTATCACACCTCCAAATACTAGATGTGCTTCCAGGAGTGAAACTGGTTAAAACAAATTAAAGCAAATTAAAACAACAATGAGGGGGCACCTGGGTGCCTCTGTTGGTTAAGCGTCTGACTCTTGATTTGGGCTCAGGTCACCATCCCACTGTTTGTGTGTTCAAGCCCTGAGTCGGGCTCCGTGATGGCAGTGCAGAGCCTGCTTGGGATTCTCTCTCTCTCTCTCTCTCTCTCTCTCTCTCTCTCTCTCTCTCTCTGCCCCACTCCTGCTCACGCTGTCTCTCTCAAAATAAAGAAATAAACTGAAAACAAACAAACAAATAAACAGTGAGATACCATGTTCACCCAGCAAACAGGTAAAACATTTTGAATCTGTCATGTCACGTCATTTGGTGAGGGTGTGGACCAACAGGAATTGTCACCTACCACTAGTAAAGTGTGAAGTGGAGGAACCTCATTAGCAAACAATCTGATATTATCTCATAAAGCAAAAGATGCAATGATTACCTCACCACCCGGTAATTCACACACGGCAGAGAAACTGTTCTCTGTGCTCACTGGCAGAGAGGAATATGAACGGCCACAGTGGCGTTGACTGCAAGCAAGCAACTAGAAACTGCCCAGACATCCATCCACATCAGAGCGGTAGAACGTGGGGTATTGCTCTGACAGGACCACGGAGAAGCAAACCCGTGTAAGCCAAAGCCACATGCATCTAAGTGGGTGTGTCTCACCCACAACGCTTAGTGCCAAAGCCAAAAACACGTAAGAAGAAACACAGTTTCGACATACAAATATATGTGGCAAAGCCATAAGGAAAACAAGGAAATATTAAATATAAAATCCAGGATTGCAGTCACCCCCTGGAGGGGAGAGAATGCAGGAATGTGGTGGGGGGGGGTTGAAAGATATCGATGATGTTCTATTTACAAAAATTTTTTTAATGTTTTTATTTTATTTTTGAGAGAGAGAGACAGAGTGTAAAGGGGGGGGCGGGCAGAGAGAGAGAGAGACAGAATCTGAAGCAGGCTCCAGATCTGGGCTGTCAGTGCAGAGCCTGACACAGGGCTTCAACTCACAGACTAAGAGATCATGACCTGAGATGAAGTCAGATGCCCAGCCAACTGAGCCACCCAGGCACCCCGCCTTGATGTTCTATTTTTTAAGGTGGTGGAAGGTACATAGATGTTTATTATTATTCTTTGAACCATGTTTATTATAGATATATTGTTTTCTAGGGAATAATAGATTTGTAATTTTTCTTAAACAATCAGTTTTGTACACTGTTAGAAAAAAAAAAAAAAGAACCATACTACCTGCAATAGCACTGATACTTTTTGATACATTAATACCTGTTGATACATTTGAATTTGGAAGATCTGGGTTCTGGCCCCAGCTCTGCCACTGACCAGCCAGTGACCAAGGTGAGACATGACTTCTCTTTCATCCTCAATTTCTTCCTTGGTAAAATGGGAACATAAGCATGGCTATGCTGCCCCAAAGGGTGTTTAGCACTTCCAATAAGATCATGTATGTATGTAATGTGCATTAAATTGTAGAGACCTGAACAAATGTAATGAGAGTAACAAATATGGTGGGCAATGGCTGAAAGTATACATTTCAAGTCAGGCAGGATCAGGTTCCAATTCCTGCTGTCCCTTTTCTTGCTTTGGCCACTGGGTAAGTCCTTTAAGCTCTCTGGGCCTGCACAGCCTCAGTGATGGAGATGATAATCCATTTCTTAGAGGAGCTTGGGGGTGAACTGATAAGATCATGGATCCAAATGCCTGACATAGTGAATGAGGAGTTCTCTGGTTTCTCTACGATGTATCTGACCATATTCAGGTCTGCAGGCAACAAAGTCTCTTCTGTCCACTGTCTAGCAAGTCATCAATGTCCATTTCAGTGAATGATGTCTGCCACTGTCAGAGGTACCAGCCATACCAGGGAGCTTCTCCCCTGCCCACCACACTCCCAGGAGCCATCATGGCAGCAGTGAGGACTCTTCTCAGCCCAGCAGCATCTTGGCCCGAGTCCCGATTACACAGACCCCATCTTCGCCACACACCCCCAGCTCTAGCATCCCTGCTGTGAGATGGAGGGGGAAAAAGCAGAGTCTCAGTCTCAACTTGCTCCACAGACCACCTCTGCCCACAGCTGATTGGGCCAGGGTGACATGTGACTCCAAATGAACCAACCAGATTCTCTCTTGGGAATTTAGCAAGTAGCTAAATGTAGATGTCCTGAGGCTGACATCTGGCCACAGCCATGACCAAGGCAAGTTTGAGGACAGCAGAAAAGCCATGGTAAGTAAGAAAACAGGTCTGCAGAGAGAGGTAGAAGGGAGTGAACAGAGGAAAGAACAGAGACAGGTGAACCACCTACCTCAAGAGAGGAGGAGAATGGAACCTTCCAGAGCCAATTGCACTCCTTCCTATTCTCGGATGTCCATGAGCGACTTCTGTACCCAGGAAACCTCGTTTGTACCAGCTCATACTTTTCCTAGTTGAGCCAGTTCAAATGGACTGAGAAACAACAGTCCCACAGGCCCCGAGAAGCAGTAATAAGACCCAGGATTTCCGGGTTCCTCCCTCTCCAAACAATCCCAACTGTGAGATGGAGACAAGGCATCTCACCTCCTGGGCTTTCTTCTTCATCTGTAAATTGGGGTAATAGCCCCTTTCTCCCAGAACTGCTCTGTGGATTCAGTGGGAGGGATACATGCTCAGGCAGTGGCGGGTCCCTAGCAGGGGCTCTTTGTAGCCGGCTTAACAAGGGTTTCCTACCCAGCTGCTCATTCGGTTTGCAGAGAGATCAGTCACCTCCCCTCTCTGAAGGATCTTTAATGGAATCATAAAACCTTGCCAGAAACCAAGAGGATATATAGGTTTCATGTATCCTCAGAGGCCGGGTTCATCGTTTTGTAAGGAAAAAAAAAAAAAAAAAACAGGGCTCTGTGATAAAGATTAGTTGCAGTAGGAAAAACACCCCTCAGAGAAATTCTTGTCTGATCTTTCTCTAAAAGCTATGTGGCACGGCTGAGTGAGCCCTGGATGAGGAAATCATTCTCCACGAATCTGAAGAGTGCTTCACATTTTGTTAAAAAAATGTTTTTAGGACCTTGAGGGTGTTATGCTGAGCGAAATAAGTCAGGCAGAGAAGGACAAATACCATATGTTTGCACATATAGGATGATTTGGAGGAAATTAACGGAGGACCAAGGGGGAGAAGAAGGGGGGAAATAGCGGGGCAGAGGGAGAGAGGCAAACCATGAAAGACTCTTGAATGCTGAGAACATACTGAGGACTGATGGGTGTGAGGGGGGAGGGGGGAGATGGGCATGGAGGAGGGCACTTGTGGGGATGAGCACTGGGTGTTATATGGAAACCAACTTGACAATAAACTATTTGTAAAAAAAATTTTTTTAATGCTTATTTATTTTTCAGAGAGGGAGAGGGAGAGAGGGGGTGAGGGGGAGAGAGAGAGGGAGGAGGGAGCGAGGGAAAGAGAGAGAGCTAGAGCAGGGGAGGGGCAGAGAGAGAATCACAGAATCCGAGGCAGGCTCCAGGCTCTGAGCTGTCAGCACAGAGCCCGACGTATTGCTCAGACCCATGAAACGTGAGATCATGACCTCAGCCAAAGTAGGACACTTAGCCAAGTGAGCCACCCAGGCACCCCAGAGTGCTTTGTATTTTACAAAGTGCATCCACAGCTTTGTATCATCTCCTTCTCTCTAGGACACGGGACCTTCCTCAGTCTTAGTTTCCTCCTCCATGAAATCACAGTATCAACTTTATCTCCTGGGGCTGTCAGGAGCATGAAATAATATATGTGGGTAAGATTAGGAAAGTGTTAACATGGGTATGTATGTGCTTGTGTATCTGAGTGCAAATTTTGACTTCTAATTAGTGTCTCGAGTGAGTCAATCTTTCACCCACTTCTCTAACTATAAAATCTGAAAAACGTAGAAAATAAAACATAGCCAAACCGCTGAAAAACCTTCACGCCCAGCTCTATTACATGCGTGTAATAGATTAACATGCGTGGACACCCACCTAAACATTTGTGCAAGAATTGTTCACACAGGCACTATTTAACAACCATAAACTGAAAACTACTCAAACAGACATCAGCGGTAGCAGGGACAAATGACGGTGGTGTATCCATCCAGCAGATTGTTACGCATCAGTGGGAAGGCGCGCCAGCTGCCAGTACATGCGACCACATGGAAGAAGCTTCTTATGCCCGACATTGTGATACCACATGTGATTCAAACTTCATAAAGTTCAAGAACAGGCAAAACTGACCCACACAGATGGGAGTCATGCGAGAGTGTTGCCCTCGAGGCCGAGGATGCGGTGACCGGGAGGGGGCATGGGAGGACTTCTGGGTGAAGGGCACACTCTATTTTTTTTTTTTATTTTTAATATATTTCTGAGAGAGTGAGAGACAGCATGAGTAGGGGAGGGTCAGAGAGAGAGGGAGGCACAGAATCTGAAGCAGGTTCCAGGCTCTGAGCTGGCTGTCAGCACAGAGCCCGATGCAGGGCTCGAACCCATGAACTGTGAGCTCACGACCTGAGCCGAAGTCAGAGGCTTAACCGACTAAGCCATCCAGGTGCCCGGGGCACGTTCTATTTCTTGAGCCGAGTGTGTTCACCTTTGAAAGTTCATCAGATTGCACACATGTGTTTGGGCACTTTTGTTTTTGTAAAACTTTTACCCCCAAAAAAGTAGTGGTTAAATGCCTAAGAACCTTAGCCACCAGTTCTACTGGTCAAAAGGAGGCCCTGGGCTTGTCACTTAACTTCTTTGAGCCGTTTCTTCAGGCGGAAAATGGGGATGAAGGGCACCTGGCTAACTTTGTCAGTGGAGTGTGAGAATCTTGATCTTGGGGTTGGGTACAGAGCCCCACTCTGGGTATAGAGATTCCTTAAGAATACAATCTTTTAAAGGAAGGAAGGGAGGAAGGAAGGAAGAAAGAAAATGGGGACAATAACAATATGAACCGGGGCGCCCAGGTGGCTTAGTCGGTTGAGCGTCCAACTTTCGCTCAGGTCATGATCTCACAGTTCGTGGGTTCGAGCCCTGGAGCCTGTTTCAGAGTCTGTGACTCTCTCTCTCTGACCCTCCCCTTCTCACGCTGTCTCTCTCTCTCTCTCTGTGTCCTAGAAATAAATAAAACATTAAAAAAAATAAAGGGGAGCCTGGGTGGCTTAGTCGGTTAAGCGTCCGACTTTCGCTTAGGTCATGATCTCGCGGTTCGTGGGTTCGAGCCCCGTGTCGGGCTCTGTGCTGACTGCCAGCTCAGAGCCTGGAGCCTATTTCAGAGTCTGTGTCTCCCTCTCTCTCTGACCCTCCCCTGCTCGCGTTGTCTCTCTCTCTCTCCTAGAAATAAATAAAACATTAAAAAAATAAATAAAATAAATAAAAAAAAAATTGAACCTCAAACTGCTGTTATGTTTGAGTGAGCTGAACAGAAAGCCCTTCCATATAGTAAACGTTCCATCAGTTACAGTTAGTTATAATTAACAGTCCCTTTCTGGCAAACATGATTTAGAAGGAACGTTTTATTTTTATTAAAAAAAATTTTTTTAACGTTTATTCATTTGAGAGAGACAGAGCATGGGGGGGAGGGGGCGCAGAGAGAGTGAGGGACACAGAATCCAAAGCAGACTCCGTGCAGGCTCTGAGCTGTCAGCACAGAGCTCGATGTGGGGCTCAAACTCACAGACCTGAGAGATCATGACGTGAGCCAAAGTTGGACGCTTAACTGACTGAGCCACCCAGACGCCCTAGAAGGAGCATTTTAAATGATGCAATCAAATCTAATCAGCTGAGATTGCTGATGCCTAGAGAGGCAGGTGTCTTGTTCCAGACCACATAGTGAGGTTTGGCACCCCTCTCGGCTCAGCTCTTCTACTACCCTGGGCTGCCTCCACCTTCCCCCGTCTAAAGGAAGGGTATATTTCTTTGTCCCTCAAGTCCAAATTCAGCACAGAGTAGCTAGAGTCAACAGAATGAGGCAGAAATGACAGTGAACCAGTTCCAAATTTAGTGTTGAAGAGGCTGTGCATGTTGCCACTTGCACTCTGCCACTGCATGAGAACATGTATGGGCGAGCCCATTGGTCCCTGGAGGAGGTGAAGACACATGAAGCAGAGCCACTTCAGCCAACTGCCCCAGCTGAAGCCAGCCTAGCACAGAGCTCCTCAACTGACCAACAGATGCATGTGTGAGCCCAGCTAAACCAGCAGAAGTGCCCAGCCAATTTCAGATTAAATCAGCCAATCTTCAGATGCATGACTTCTAGTAATAAATGTCATTTTAATTCACTTAGTTTGGGGGTGGTTTGTTACACAGCAATAGCTGACTCATTTGCTGAATTACTAAATTCTAACTCAGAAACCTAACTCTGCTGTGGCCCTTTTCTCCCTTCTCTGCCCTTGCCACCACTCTCCTGTTTCAGGCCACCATCTTCTTTGGCTTAATCATCTCCCTGCTGCCACTCCTGGCCCCTCTCCATTCTCTTACCATATTATACCCAGAATCTTCCTTTCACTAAAAATCTGACCATGTCACTCCTTTACAATTGTCTAGTGGCTCCCAAGTCACCTGGAATTCAGTCCCAGCTCCACAGCTTGGCCCAAGAGACCTTTAATGAACTGGTCTTTATTTACATTTCCAGCATCATCTCCTGACCCAGCTGGCTGTGACCTTTGCACTCTAGCGGCACAGATTTGGTAGTTTTCATGGCACAGGGTGCCCAGGGCTGTTTCCTGCTTGGAACCTCTGTCCCTGCTGTGTCCTCTGCCTGGAAAGTATCCCCTCTGGTTGCCTAATGCAAGTCACACTTCAGGACTAAGCTCTGGCATCTCCCCAGAAGGCCTTCCCTAACCCCCCCCGCCCCCCCCCCAGCCCAGCTTGGGTTAGAGACCCTGTTTTTGGTTGCCCACAGCCGTAGCTCTTACCATGTTGGACTATCTCCATCACTGGACTTGGAGTGCAGAGACCATGACCTATTTAAACCCTACAGCCCTGACACCTGACCCAGAGCTAGAGATCAATACCTGTTTATGAAAGTCTCCCTGAACTGGTGAGGAATGGGCTCTGCGAACAGAGCCTGGCCTGAAAGGTGTGAGTCTTGAGCTTTTGCTTGGTTCTATCATGAACTCTCTGTGGCCTCAGATAAGTCACTCCCTTGTTCTGGGCCTCCGTTTCTCCATCTTGAAAATGTGAGGGTTGGACCAGATCAGAGATTTTCTGGTTGCGCGTTAGAATCTTCTAGGGGAGAGGAGCACCTGCGTGGCTCAGTCAGTTAAGCATCCAACTTTGGTTCAGGTCATGATATCACAGTTCGTGGGTTTGAGTGCCGCCATCAGTCTCTGCTGACAGCTCAGAGCCTGGATTCTGCTTCAGATTCTGTGTCTCCATCTCTCTCTGTTCCTCCCCGATCTGTTCTCTGTCTCTCAAAAAAAACAACAAAAAACAAAAACAAAAAACCAAAATAAAATAAAATAAATAAACATTAGAAAAAAAGAATCTCCTAGGGGAGCTTTAAAAACATACAAATACTTGGGACACCTGGGTGGCTCAGTCAGTTGAGCATCCAACTTTGGCTCAGGTCATGATCTCATGGTTCATGGGTTCGAGCCCCATGTCAGGCTCTGTGCTGATGGCTGAGGGCCTGGAGCCTGTTTCAGATTCTTTGTCTCCCTCTCTCTCTGATCCTCCCCTGCTCACGCTTGCTCACTCTCTCTCTCTCTCAGAAATAGATAAAACATTAAAAAAATTTTAAAAAACATACAAATACTGTTTAAAAAAATACAAATTTCCAGTCCTCACCCCACCTGGAGCCCAGGCACGAATTTTTCCAAACTCCCCAAGTATTTCGAGGAGATTGAGAACCACTGGCCTGGGTGATCCCTGGTTATCTTTAAAAAGTCCAGGGGGCGCCTGGGTGGCTTAGTCAGTTAAGCGTCTGACTTTCGCTTAGGTCATGATCTCGCGGTTCACGGGTTCAAGCCCTGCGTTGGGCTCTGTGCTGACTGCCAGCTCAGAGCCTGGAGCCTGTTTCAGTCTGTGACTCCCTCTCTCTCTGATCCTCCCCTGCTCACGCTGTCTCTCTCTCTCTCCTAGAATAAAAACATTAAAAAAAAAAAAAAAAAGTCCAGGACAGGTGCCTGTTTCCCAGGCCTTTGCAACAGCCAGGAAAGTATGAGAACTCAACCTCTTTGCACTTTCAGCTTTGCACTGAGTTATTACCAGCTTTCAGCAGGGAAGGGCCACCTTGAAAGACTGTGTGTTGCATAAAGGATTCTGGATTCTCCCATGCTTGTGGGAAAGTGGGCAAAGGGGTTTTAAACTCTCACCATCTGCTTCTAACACCACCCCTTGGGACAGAGTTAATATGCCCATTTTACAGACGAGAAAACTGAGGTCTATAGAGGTGAAAATGACTAGCCCAAGGCCACACAGGTACTATGGGACACAGCTGGGATTGAGAGCCAGAGCTGAGAAACTCAAGAATAACCTATCTTGGCCATACATGGCCACTGACTGCTTTAAAGGTGGCTAATGAGATGTGCTATAGGGTAAAACACAGTCATTTCCTTTTTTTTTTTTTAATGTTTATTTACTTATTTTTATTTTTTAAAACATTTAAAAATTTTTATTAATGTTTTATTTATTTCTGATAGAGAGAGAGACAGCGTGAACAGGGAAGGGTTAGAGAGAGAGGGAGACACAGAATCCAAAGACAGTCTCCAGGCTCTGAGCTAGCTGTCAGCACAGAGCCTGACACGGGGCTCAAACCCACAAACCGTGAGATCATGACCTGAGCCAAAGAGGGACACTTAACTGACTGAGTCACCTAGGCGTCCCTAATTTACTTTTTAGAGAGAGAGAGAGAGAGAGACAGAGAGAGAGAGACAGAGACAGGCAGAGAGGGAGAGAGAGAATCCCAAGCAGGTTCCATGCTGTCAGCACAGAACTCTATATGGGATGTCAACAAACCCTGAGATCATGACCTGAGCCAAAATCAAGAGCCAGTCACTTGACCTACTGAAGCACTCAGGTGCCCCAAAACACACTGACTTTCAGAGAGTTAGCTCAAAAAAGAATGTAAAATATCTCACTAACAAATTTTTATATCAGTTACATAATATTTTGGACCTATTAAGTAAATAAAATATAATTGAAATTAATTTTATGTTTTTCTTCTTTTAACCCAGCTACACCTAAATTTTCTAAATCTAAAATTAACTTTGTGGCTTTCTTTTTTTTTTTTTTTAAATATAATTTAGTGTCAAGTTGGCTAACATACAGTGTAATACAGTGTGCTCTTGGTTTTGGGGGTAGATTCCCGTGATTCATTGCTTACATATAACACCCAGTGCTCATCGCAACAAATGCCCTCCTCAGTGCCCATCACCCATTCCCCCCTCCCTCACCGCCCCATCAACCCTCAGTTTGTTCTCTGTATTTAAGTGTCTCTTATGGTTTGCCTCCCTCCTCTCTGTAACTATCATTTCCCCTTTCCTTCCCCCATGGTCTTCTGTTAAGTTTCTCAAGTTCCACATAGGAGTGAAAACATACGATATCTGTCTTTCTCTGACTGACTTATTCTACTTAGCATAATACTCTCCAGTTCCATCCACGTTGATGCAAATGGCAGGATTTCATTATTTCTCATTGTTAAGTAGTATTCCCTTTTATAGAAAGAGGTAAATGTCCATCAACTGATGAATGGATAAAGAAGCTATGGTTTATATATACAATTTGGCTTGCTTTCTACTTCTATTGGTTAGCAGTGCTTTAGAATCAGTGGTTCTAACAGGGGTGATATCGCCCCCTAGGGGTCATTTCGGGACTCTGTCCTCTGGGAACTTGGGGTGGTACAGGGTGCTGCTGTGTGGGCAGGGGTTGAACTGGTAGTAGTAGTAAAGTAATGGCTGGTCTTAGTAAGAGCTTGTTATATGCCAAGCACTGTTTTAAGCACTTCTTCTTTATCGACTCACTTAAGGTGGACAACTTCCGAAGTCAGTCTTATAGGTATTATTCCCATTTCCCAGAGCAGAGAATTGTAGCTCAGAGAAATGGCTTGTCTGAGACTGCAGATCTAGGATAGGAGCCCAGCTTGCTGTCTCCATGCTCCACCGCTCAGGAAAGGTGAATGAGTCAGTTCCACTCCCTCCTTCGTTGCACAAATAGCCCCACACAAGCCTGCACACACTCACAAACTCTGCTGGGGACCTGTTCTATGCCAGGCTCCATCACTCCCACCGGAATGAGCTCTGCCGTCAGCCCTCAGCACGCACGCCTCTGCCTGGCTTCTCAGCGCAGCTCAGAGAGAGGGCAGAAACAGCCACTGCTGCACATCTCACACCGGAAGGAGCACACGCACTCCCTGGGGATCTCATGACAAGTCCAGGTTCTGACTCTGTGGGACCAGATCTTGAGATTCTGCATTTCTGACAAGGTGACGCTGCTGCTCCGCGCACCGCAATGAGTTGTGCAGGCAATAAGAACAATGTCAGCTCTCGGATTTAAGGAGGATCTGAGTGTCAGAGCAGGAAGGACTCAGGAATCCTTTAGTCCAACTCCCTCATGGTGCTGATAGGGAGAAAGGCCCAGAGAGGGTAAGACACTTGCCCAAGGGCACACAGTGAGTTACAGGCAGAGATCAAGTCTTCAGATTCCCATCAGTGCTACTTCCACTGCCTCCCATCTGCAGCAGGAACTTGAGACTCAGGACAGAAGCATCTAGTGGCTCTCGTGCCCGTTTCACACCATATGCTTTTGGCATTTTCACATCTCCCAGTCACCTCCATCTGAGTTTCCATACTAGGGGCGTAATTGTCAGAGCAGCCTGGCGGGGCTGACTACACTCTGCCAGAAACCTTTAGGGCTGCATCCCAGGGTCCTGGGGCTCCCCCTGCCACCTCCCATACTACACATCTGGGTCCCCAGAGAGCACCTGAGCCGACGGAGTGAAATCATTTCCAGGACAAACGAGAGGCTGTCTTCTCCAGCCTGGATAAACAAGATATGAACAACAGGAATTCATTTCCTAGAAATTAAACACTGAATTTGTTAGTGCTTACAAGATCCAGACCTGCTAGGCACCATCTGTTCGCCCGGCTGGGAGGCACGATACAGCTGTGTTGGGAGCACACGCTTCAGACTCAGGTAGGCTGAATTTGCTTCCCAGCTCTGCCACTCCCTAGCTCTGTGATTTGGGGCAAGCTTCTCAACCTCTATGAGCCTATTTCCTGATCCATTTAATAGCTGTCCACTTAAAGCCTGCCACGTGTTGGCATAAGCAACATATGTGGACCCTGGGAAGATTTGCAGTCGCCCCGGAACACCCTCCTGGAACCTGGGTCCATAGACATGATGGAGATGACATCGGAGCATGAAGGGAGCCGCAGGGAAAGTAGGAGGGACCTGCCACACCCCGAGAGCCCCTCTGAAAGTGGCTCTGGAGCTGAGCGCCGGAGAACAGATACAATCAGCAAGTGACCTCTATTCACAGGACTGAGAGAACCTTTCCCGCCCTGCGTTCTGAGTCCTTTTTATTCACTTCCTGTTGCCTGACCCATTCAGAGTCCAGCCCTTTCCTCTCCTCCTCTCGTTCACCTCCACTCAGCAGAAGACCCCACCTCTGGCGTGGCTGGGACCTCTTCCTGAAAAAACTCTGTGGTTCTCACTCCTCTGAGCCTTTGTCTAGGCTATTCCCTCTACCTGGAATGCCCTTCCTCCCATCTCCTCCATGCTTTCTGGAGGTTTCTCTGGACCCAAGAGGTGGAGCTAATCACGCCTTCCTCCCCACCCCACTGGGCTCACTTGCCCTGACTGCCTGTCTCCCTGCTGGACTTGAGTTCTGGAGGGGGGTGAGTGGTATATGAGTGTCGGGAAGCCCAGTGCCCTCTGTGTGGGGCACCCCTCATTCACTCATCAGCTGCAACTTCACTCCCAGGATCAAATCCAACGCTCTCCTTTTTGCTGAAACTTGTCCACTCCTTCCACCACTCATGGGAGTTTGGAAGGTCCCAAACTCAATGAAGCCACCATCTTCCTCATCCACACCGGCCCCTTCTGTTTCCTCCTTGGTGGCCGCTATCCTGTTCCCACCCACCCATCCCCAGCACTTGGCATCCTCCCTCTCCCTTCTCTTCCCTCACATTTCCCTTTTGAGGATGAGCCCGTTGAAGCTAAGCAAGGTAATGCAATCAGGTCAAGGTCACACAGCACCTAAGTGGCCAGACCCAGGGCCTTGCTCCGAACAGCCCAGACTTCCTCCCTTGTCTGACCTTACTCCCCTACAGGTACTATCTCCTCTCCTTTAACATCCCCACACACATTTGGGGCGTCTTGGTTCAGGCTGATTGCCCTTTGCCTGGAAAAGCAATCTTTCCTTCATGCCTACCTAATGTAATGTGCTCTCTGTTCTCTGAGGCCCTTCTCAAAAGCCACTTCCTCCAGGAAGCCTTTTCTGATGAAGCAGAAGCTTTCATCTCCCTCCTTTAAGCAGGTCTGTTTGTGCCCCGCACTGCCTGGGGCTAGAAGCTCCCTATTCCCTCCGCACTGCACTCCAGTGACTGTGGCAATCAATACAGAAGAACTCCTTTGTGAGGCTCACCTGAGCCCTGGAGAAGTAGTAGCATCCCCTGTCTCTAGTTTGAAACTCTCCGACGGCTCCCGTATCAGAACAAAATCTGAAATCCAAGGCCCTACGTTCCATGCCCCGCAAGCCACCTCTCTGACTTCACCTCTTACCGGCTGCCCACCCCACACTTACGTATCACCTCTTTGGCAAAGCTTTGACCAGCCAGTATCAAGGAGCTCTCTTCTCTATCATATCACCCTGCTTTATGCTCTTTTAGCACTTACGCCTATCTGGTGTTTTCTGTTCATCTATTGCATGTCTCCCTCCCACCCCCACCGACTCCCAAAACACACCTTCTGTCTAGCTCATCGCTATATCCCCAGGGCTTAGAACACCGTGGGGCTGACAATACCTAGATGGGTCTGCAGCCTGAGGAGAGATCTGAGCTAGAGACAAACTTTTATGAGTCACATGCACAGAGGTGGTAACTAAAGCCAACAGGGTGGATGAGATCACCCAGGGAGAGTGTCTAGTATGAGCAGAGCAGAGGGCCTGGGGGAGCAGAGCAGCTAATGGCTGTAGAAAGGAAGATAAACCTGCGAAAACAAGAGATGAAAAAGGGAAAATATGACAGTGTTAATCGCAAGAGCCAGAAGAGAGTGTGTCCAGAGGAAAAGAGTGGTAGGCAGGGTTGTCTGCTGCTGACAGAGAAAGTTAAAGACTGAGCATTGTCTGCAGAATTCAGCTTGCTGGAGGGGACTGGTGACCTTGGCTGACCCCTGCCCCTCTGTGCACCTCAGACAGGAGCTACCTGCAGTGAGAGGGACCTCTCGGGTCCCAGGAACTCCCAGCTCTGAGGATCTGTATTTCCTCTTATAGTCACATCACTTCGCCAAGAACTGTCATCCATCTGGGGCCTCAGAGAGAAGGGATGACCCTGTAAATTCACCCTCATTATTTATCCGTCATGTAACTGACAAACTCTGAGAAAGCACCTCTGTATTTCCAGGCCTGTACTGGGCACCATGGGGAGGGGAGGAGGCGCCATGCCCTGGCAGTCATGTCCAGCTGGCCCTCCCCCCCTTCTGTCACCCTCTAGCTGGCATCCTAGCTGGATGCCACTTTTCTCCTCACTTGCTGCTGCACAGGACCAAAGGCTGGAGAAGGCCCAGCTGCCCAAGAGGCTTGCTTGCTACTGTCGGTAAAGTGTCCCTCTATGTCCTTGTGAGGAAGGCTGAGACCCCAGCCAGTGGCTCTGCAGTCCAGAGAGGAGCCCACAGTGGCGATGTGGGCTCAATTAGAAAACACTGGCGGCTGGTTCCAAGGAAGAGACAGAGAGGGGACTCTGACTAACCACAGCAATTACTCCCACTAATGACTGAGCTGTTGCTTGCCGCCAGGTGCCGTGCCGAGCAATGACCACATTTGATTTGCCCAGTAAGCCTGGAAGGCTGCATTCTTAACCCATTTCACATGGGAGAAAACCGTGGCTCCAAGAGGTTCAGGGCTTTCCCAAGGTCAGGCAGCTAGTAAATAGCCAAACCCGGTTTGCTAATACAGACAATCTGATGGAGAGCACCTGCTCTTAATCTCTGACCTTCCCCAGAGCTGGTGAGGCAAGGGACTTTAGTCTTAAATTCTCTTATAGGCAATGCGACCTTGGGCAAGATTTATTCTCCCCTCTCCCCATCTGCAGCAAAGCGGATTTCTTAGTGCCCTTCCAGTTCCGACATTACGTGATTAGCTAGGATTTGGGTAGAACTTTACAGTTTACAAAAAGGCATCCTTATAGCATCTCCTTCAGGCCCACGGACCTTGCAGGGTGGGAGAAGATGTGCAGATGTGCAAACTTAAGTCTGAAGAGATGCAGTGACCTGCCCAAGGTCACAAAGCAAGTCAGGGCCTGCCGGGCTTGGGGTCTGGAAACCGAGGCTCCACACTGACACTCGTCCAACTCCCCTCCAAAAAGGACGGGCCCCGCGCTGCGTCGCACACAGACCTGGCCGGCAGGGGGCAGCGCCCATTTTCCCTCCGCCTCCGGGGGCCACGCGGGGGCGTCGCAGCCCCCGACTCCAGAGCTCGCCCCCCGGCCCGCCAGATCTCGTTCCGGCGCAGGGCACCCCGAACGAGCGCCTGGGACCCCGCGACCGCCTCCGGGCGCCGTCTTGGCTACACTCCGTCCCGGGGCCCCGGACGGCGCTCCCCAGACGCTCCCCGCGGGTCGGACTCGCCCTCCTGGACCATCTACCCCGCGCGCGCGCTTCCCGTCCGTAGGTGCCGAGAAGGGGGCCGCGCGGGGTCACCAAGACCCCGAGGCGCGGGGCCCCGTCCCTGCCCCAGCGCCCTCGTGCCGGCCGCCGCGAGGGCCCCGGTGCGCCCCTCCCCGGGCGGCCCTCGGCTCAGAGCGCTTACCCGCTCCCGGCCTCGCAGGTGCGGACCCCGGGCTCTCCCGGGTCCTGCTTCTTCGCTTCGCGCCGTGTCTCTCTGCCGGCGGCCGCCGCATCTCCGCCGCGACCCCAGCCGAGCGTCCAGCGCTGCCCGCCCCGCCGCCCCCCGGGGGCTCTGCCCGGCCCGCGCCCTCGCCGTCCCACCTCCCTCCGCCCCGGCGGGCGCCCTGCGGCTCCCGCTCCGCGCTCCCCTAACCGCGCCCGCCGCTCCTCCTCGCTCCCCTCCCCCAGCTCCTCCCCCGCGAGGCTCGCTCCCCACTCGGGCCCCCGCCCGCGGCCCGCAGGCTCTGCCCCCTTCCAGCCCCCGCCGCCTCCCGCTGGCCCCTTACTCCCCGCGCTGCACCTGCGGGAGAGCGGGTGGGCTGAGTCCGCAGTGGGCGGGTGGGAGGTGGGCCACGCCCAGAGACCCGGGCCGAAAGCCTGGCGTCTCCCCTCCGTCCCTGTCTCTCCCCCCGCCCCCCATGTAACAAATATCTAGTGATCTGTGTGTCAGGCATGTTCTAGGCACTGGGGACATAGTGCACAAAACAGAAGTGGACCTAGTGGAGCTTACATGACTGTAATAAGTAAAACAGAAAATGCAGAATAAAAGGTACGGCAGAAAATGAATCAGGGGGAGGAGAGAGAGACGAGGTGGCTTCGCTGGGAGAGTGGCATCTGAGCAGAGGCAGCAGGTGGGGCGTGGACCCTGCAGAAATGTGGGGAACCGGCCCTCCCGGCCCCGGAGGCTGCCCCGGGAGGGGCTCAAGGAATAGTAGTTGAGGTCAGAGAGGCAGCGGCGGCTCCCTCCCTCCTGTGCTGAGACGGATCTGCCCTGGCGACCAGGGCGGAGAGAAGGCCTGAGAACCAGCAGAACTGTCCACTGAAGAGGCACAGGCTGGGGGCCTTTCGGGTTCAGGTTTCACATGGCCCAGCTGGAGCTGACCTTACATTTCCTTCTGGGCTTTTTTGTCTGTTGTATTTTGAAGACTTGTTACTAGGTACTCCATCCACCATTAGGATTGTTCTGTCTTCTTGAATTGACCCTTTTATCACTATGAAGTGACTCTGTCCCTGACAACAGTTTTTGTCCTGAAGTCTCCTTAGCTGGGTATAGGGGCGGCCAGCAGCACTGCCGCAGGGTTATTTACAGCCCGCACAACCGTTTTGACGCCTGGCCCACCCAACCATCAGCAGCCTCTCTGGACTTTCTAGCGTCCTTCTCTGTCCTCTGTCTCCACAAATTCCCTGCCCACCTGGCCCTCCCCTCCCTTCTCCACAACCTCACCCTCCTGGTTTACCATTCGATCATTGGCCAGGGGCCTCCATCACTCTCAATCTCTCAGTTTTTGGAAGGCTGTGATCAATGATCATTAATAATGCAAACGTTCTTTTTGTCTTAGTGCAAATCTCCAGCAAGTAAATCACTGGTGAATAGAAGTTATCGGCAGCCACACCTCAGACTCCTTCCCTCTACTCAGGTCCTGGGCTCTTTTCCCAACTAGGAAATAGGAAGAGGGAACAGTGCCAAATGTAGGCATTTCTCAAAATAGGTGCTGCTGCTGCTGCTGCCCCAAGACAAACCGTCCTAGAGGAGAAGGGGTCCTGTCTACACAGCAGAAATAACTGTGCTGCCTCTGGGGCCACAGCCTGAGGTCCTACAGTTGGGAAATCCACATGGAGTAAATACACCCGGTGAGGGTCTTCAGTGAAAAGACCCCGACAGCCCCAGAAGCTGCCCTGACCAGGGATGAGCCACTGAGGGAAGAGAGAGACAAACAGCTTGCTCTAACAAGCTGACACATTTAACAACAAAAGCAGCCTGCGACAGTAAATGACTGGAAAGTTGGCTTAAGGAAAAGGCTGGATTGGAGCACCTGGGTGGCTCAGGGGGTTGGGCATCCAACTTTAGCTGGGGTCATGATCTCGTGGTTTGTGAGCTGGAACCCCATGTGGGGCTCTGTGCTGACAGCTCAGAGCCTGCTTCAGATTCTATGTCTCCCTCTGTCTGCCCCTCCCCCATGAGCGCTGGGTCTCTCTCTCTCTCGAAAATAAATAAACATAAATTTTAAAAAATTTTTAATAAAAAGGAGAAAAAAGAAAGAAAAAGTCTGGGTCTACTGGGGATGATTCCCTTCAGCCTCTCAGCTCTCACCCTGGGCCAGCAGATGTGTTAAGTAAGCTCAATCTCCAGTCTCAGGAAGCTAACAGTCCAGGAGGGAAAACCCACATGCCGTTACACACAGCAGGGTGTATGGGGGCAGGGAGAGAGATCGGAGGGGGAGGGCAACCCCTGCATTGAGCCTGAAGGGTGGGCAGCAGGTATCTGAGCAAAGAAGGGGAAGGAGAGCCGAGAAGTTTCCTGGTAGAAAGAATGGCCCATGTAAAGGTATGGACGCTACGAAAAGAATTTGGTTAGGGAAGCTGCACATCGGTAGATATTGCTAGAGTAGGGAGAAGTGGTCAGGATGAGGCTGGCGGGGCAGGAAGGAGGCAGCTCTGGAAGAGCCTTGAACGGCAGGTGAAGGGCCCCAGGCTTTATCCTGAGAGCCATGGGAGCCAGGGAAAGGCTGAGTCAGGAAGTGGCAGGGCTGGACAGCGGCAGATTGGCAATCTCCGCTACCCTGACCTCTGATACCCATATGGGCATCATCAACAACTCTAGACAGTCCCCATCCCTGCTCCCGCGCTTAGAAAACCTGCAGCAATTCCCTGAACAGCTTCCGCCCCCCAACCGTGGGCCATGCTGCACTGGAGCGGGCTTCCTGACACACGGGGATTCCTCGTGGAGACCTCGAGTGCCTCCCATCCCTCCTGAAGAGGCCCCAACTGCCAGTTCTGGCATTCCAAGCTCTTCCTGACCTGTTCCCACTCTGTCTACCCTGCCTTCTGTAACCTTTCCTTCCACATGAAGAGTTCTGATCCTCATTTCCATGGGTCAGAATCCCTCTTGTTTCCAGAATTCTTCATACCTCCTTGATTTACCATGACTCATCCCCTAAAGGCCTAGCTCTGAAACCTCTTCTCTGGAGAGTCCCTCCCATTCCTCTTCCTCTTCTTCCACTTCTTCTTCTTTATTTTTGAGAGAGGGAGAAATAGAGCGAGAGCAAGAGAGAGAGAGAATGAGCAAGGGAGGGGTGCAGAGAGAGGGGGACACACAATCCAAAGTAGGCTCCAGGCTCTGAGCTGTCAGTACAGGCCCCAATGAAGGGCTGAAACTCACACTGTGAGATCATGAACTGAGCCAAAGTCAGAACTTAACTGACTGAGCCACCCAGGTGCCCCTCCCTCCCATTGTTCTCGAACAGAAGTGGCGTGTCCCCGTGCAGTTCTGATGGCAGAGTGGGAGTTAAAAGTGTGACTCAGTGATCAGATTGAGTTTAAATCCAAATTTCACAGCTTAGTAGCTGTGCAGCCCTGGACAAGTTACCTCAGTTCCATGAGACTCAGTTGGCTCACGTGAAGGATGCAGTGCGGTACCCGGTACACGGTAAGCCCTCCCTGAGTGTTCCCTATGGCTATAATTGCAGTTGGGATGCCATACCTTTCAGAATTATTTTGTGTCCATCTCCCCCAACATTATGGGTTTTGGAAGGGAAGGGCTTACTCACCTAGGTATGCCCCATGCCTAGCACTGGGTCTGGCACACCGTAGGCATGCAACAAAGAGGGCTGGCTGGCTGGCTGGCTGGCTGGGTAAATTAAGGAAAGAAGCCACCCAGATCCCAAAGAGTCTCCTCTGCTTGAGAGGTGGGAGACTCTATGGGAGTCACGCTTGCCCTTTTTTGAACAAGGTTGAATGAAACGTGTGTCGGGGGATTAGTGTCTGGAGCAGGGTTTGTCATCCGACAGTCTGTGGTTTGCAATTTCTTCAGGGGAGATCTGTCTGGACAGAAGGGACATCTGCATCAGTTAGGACCAGGGGCTGCATGGGAATCAGAATCCAGGCAAGGGTTTTTCAGGGAGCCAGGAACCCAACTTTCTCCCTGCTTTCCTCCTTCCTTGCTGCTCCCAAGTAGACTGAGCAAGTTTGCTGCCTGCTCCCAATGGAAACTGATTCACAAAGAGGGCGTTTCCCTGCTAGTGACAAGGGCAAAGGGGAGGATGGAGAATCCAAGCAGGAAAGGAAGCAATATTTATTGAGTAGTTTTTATGTGCCAGGCACTGTACTAAGTGCTCAACACACATTATTATCCTCTCCACAACCCAGTGAGGAAGGACTACTGTGTATGGCCACTAGAGGAAGAAACAGACACAGAAGTGAAGTGACTTTTTCTTGCAAGCAGAGTGACAGGATGGGACTTCAGTTATATCTGACTCCACAAGCCGTGCTTCTCACCATGAATCACGTGTCTCGTGAACAAAGATTTTGAACACTTTCTCTTTGCACAGCACGGTGGTAAGTGGTGTGGGGCTGGCAAGGATAATCAAGATGTGATTTCTACTGTCAAGGAGTTTATAACCTGAGGACAGAGGTGAAGCCTTACTTATCTTTGTATCCCCAGACCAGTGCCTGGCAAGACAGTGAATGTTGAACACGGCACAGATTGTCAGAGCTGGAAGGGCCTTTGAAGTTCAAGTATATTGATCCTGTCAACTTACAGATGAGACCTACAAGGAGGAACTGACTGGAGAGTATGATCAAGAGCTTTGGGCTCGGGAGACAGACCACTTGGTTTGAATCTCAGCTCTACGACTTGCCAGCTGTGTGCCTTTGGGTCAGTCACTTAACCTCTTTGTTCCTCATTTTCTTTGAGAAACGGGGATAAAATTGTGAGAATTAAGTAAGATCATTCATGTGGGGGGTTTCGCATAACACTTAACATGTAATCTCACAGCACATTTTGCTCTGATGAGGATTAACTAGTCACAAAGTGAGTTGATAACAGATCTGGACTAGACTGTGTACTTTCTGACTCGTAGTTTAGTGCTCTTTCCAGCTCCCTGTGGTTCCTTGTGTCCATTAGAGTGTGTTCAGGGGAGAATGGGAGTCACCTAGGAAAGGGGGTGCATGGGACCAGGTGTCTGCTGTCCTTGGGGACAAGTGCCCAGATGTCCCTGAGCCCGTATCTCAGTGCCTCTCACTACTCTTCCACCGTCTGTGCCACCTTCTCACCCTCACTGCCTCCCCCCTCACTATAACTGGAACACAGCACCCACACTCCTGATAACATTCCCGCACCTCCCTTCGCAATTTCCTCTAGAAGCAGCCAACAGGAAATTCCCCAGCGCAGTGAGGAATGGCTGTCCCACGGGCGGCCAGTGATACCATCTCCGGCATTAAACCTCTGAGCAGGGAGAAGGCAGGTCCCACAGGAGAGGAGTCTCTGTTTGTTTTCCTCAGCCTTAACTTCTAACCAGAGAATTTAATTAAAAGCTGGATTGCTTTGCCCAGGGAACGGAGATCCAAGGGGAGAGCAGGGCTGAGGCTGGTGGCCGCCAAGAAGGGAGGGGCGCCTCTCTTGATTCAGATCTGTGAAGGGTTTAAGCGGCAGCAGAGACGTTCAGCTCCCAGAGGACATTGGGTCTGACCCCCAAGGCAAGAATCTTTCCCTACAGGAACCTGAGGAGTTTTAGATTCTTTCAATTTGTACCAGCCAAGGAAATGGGCAAAGTTTGACATTCCAGATTGCTCCCACTTGTAATCACTCCCACTATCTTCCTGGCGCTGCTGGGGAGTAGTGGCAAATCCGTGGGCCCGAGTTCAAATTCTGACACTTCACCTCCCTGAGCCGCAGAATCCTCATCTGTCACACAGGGACACCTCCACGGACTCATTCACTTAGTCCACCTGTAAAATGGGAATAACGTCTTTTTTGCAGAGTTAGGGGCAGGGATAAAAGAGACAGGATGTGAAAAATAGAAAGGAGACAATGTGCTAGGAAGAACATGGCATGGGCTTAAGGTTTGACCTGGGGGAACATTCTAGCTCTGCGGCTTCCTGGCTGGTAAACCTGGGCAGGTAGAGCTCTTCTCTGAGGCATGGTTTTCTTGTCTGTAAAATGGGAACATGAGTGCCTGCACTGCGTCATAGTGAGGATGAAATGGAACAAGATAAGGAAATGTCTCGCACTTGGCCTGGCCCGCTAGGCGCTCATGAAATGATCGCTGACTGTGAACACCCCTCACCCCCTCTGTCACCACCAGATCCGCAGGGTCTTTCATGGGAGGAAGTGGTTTCTGGGGAGGGATTGTCTGTGGTCGGGCATCACTTCCTTCCCCTCTGCTCTCTGAGACGTGGAGGGGCTGGGCAAGAGAGTTAGTCATTTGTGAAGAGGAAGACACATAGACTGGAGCTGGGCCCAGATTAGTCATCTTCACAAAATCCACTCATCAGTTCTGTGAAAATTTTTTTTAAAAAGCAAACGGGGTGCCTGGCTGGCTCAGTTGGAAGAGCATGTGACTCTTGATCTCAGAGTTATGAGTTTGAGCCCCACACTGGGTGTAGAGATAATTAAAAAAAAAAAAAAAAACCTTAAAAAAAAGTAATATTCAACTTAGCTCTGATCAGTCATTTCAGCCAAAAGGATCTGTGATTTGTGAGTGGGAGGAGGCCGCCCCCCCTCCCCCCAAGGAATTGGGTTTTTTGGTATCTTAGTTTAACTCAGTTTAACAAAGTTTAATTCAGTTTAACAAAGTCATCTGAGGAGTGTCTTGATGTTTCTGTCCCCGGGAGGCCAGGAGGAAGCCTCTCACTCAATATCTGCTTCTGGGCAGTCTTAGGAATCTCTTGGGGACAACTGAGGCAGGAAGATACGGAGAAAAGAGCATGAGCCTGGATTTGAGCTCCGTTTCCTGGCCTTTCATCCTTGCCAGGTGCCTGGGGCCAGGACCCATCATCTCTCAGGCACTGTTTCCGGTCTCCTTCCTGTCACTCAGTTCTCCCCTGGCTGCTTCTTCTCCAGGGGGTCTACCCCAGCACCCCCTCTTGTTCATGCTCCAGCCCCTGCCCTGTTATGCTTGATTTTTTCCTAACACTTACCTGATTTTACATTTTTATTTTCCATCCATGTCCTCCACTGTTGTCTATGCTGGCTGCCACTCCACCCCTGGATCTAGATCGATGCTGGCACATGCTATACACACGGTAGGTATTTCCTGAATGAATAAAATCATGTAAAATGAGGGTATCATTTACCTTAAAGGACCGTGGTGAGGATTTCAGTGTGTTTACATTCCACTCCTTCACTTACTAGCTCTGTGACCTTAGATGGGTTTTCTCCTTGCTCATCTGTAAAATGGGCACAGCAAAGTATCTGCCTGCGTTCTGAGGAGCACACAAAGGGACACCTATAAAGTGCCTAGCATGGGGCTTGGATACATAGTAAGTGCTCAGTAAAAATCAAGGATTTGAACAGACAGTAGTTGAATTGAAAGGCTCACTCCATATTTGGTTTGTATGTGGAGAAAACTCCAGAACTGGTGCATAGGATGGATGAAGATGAGGGTCTGCAGTGGGAGAGGCCAGGCAGGAGCTGTGGGAAAGAGGAGGAGAGGAAAATGAGGGCTGTTTCTAAGAGGCATGTTAGGTTCTCAGTGGACTGATCGCAGGCTCAGGCAGAGACACAGAGAGCATCCTCAGTCAGCTGCCGCCCTCCACAAGCTTGTACTTCCTGTCCTCCCCTGAGCTAACAGAGCATTCCAGGACAGCGCTCCTCTGAACATTTCAATCAATAAGAGAAGTGACTGAAGCCAGAGAAGCAGATGAGGCCCTGCTGGTGACGAGGCACAGGCACAGTGCTTAAATAATCCTTTAACTTTCACGACGGCCTGAGGCGGGTTTCATCATCCCCATTTTATGGATGGACAATATGAGGCTGAGAGGGCTGAGATAACTCCCCAGGACTCCCTGGGGGAAAACTGGGGGGATTCGGTGGGGGTGAGAGCCACCCTCCAAGTGCTTGCCAGATGTCAGGCTCTGTCACGAGGAGCACTTTCCATACAGTAGCTCCCAACTGATCCGTGAGGTCTGTACTTTCTTATTCCCACTTTGCAGGTGGGGAAGCAGCACTGAGGTGGCAGGGACCTGCCCAAGGTCTCAGTGCGAATAAATGACAGAGCAGGGATTCCAGAGGAGGCTGGGCCCACGCCCCTCAACTCAGCCTGAGTATGCCTCCAGCTAGGAGAGACCCAGAACACCTCCTTTTACAGACTGAGGGGGGGGTAATTCACAGGGAAGCATTATGAAAGGTATGGAGTATGATGGGAGAGATGGCTATTCCAGAAGCGAGACTAAAGGAGATGAGAGAGAGCAGCCAGCAGGGTGCCAGGCTCTCTCCCCAGAGTGGCTTCCTGCTTTCCTCCCCATTGTGGCCCTAAAGTCCATAAACCCCTTGTTCCCCAAGTGTTTTTCCACTGTGTGTGTGTGTGTGTGCACGCGCGTGCTTAATTCTCATTACAGCGAGGAATCTGGTAAGTAGGGGTTCTCTCTCAACTGAACAGAGAGAAGAGGGGCTGATGCCGTAAACCTACACATGCACCAGGCTCATGATTATTGTCCGTCTCCTCATTTCACTCCCACTGGGACCCAACTAACGCAGGATTTAATCCTAAAATGCGGCTTGGAAATAATAATAATAATAATAATAATAATATAATTCAACCTTTGGAATCAAAGAGCAGCTTTCATTTCTCCAAAAACAAGGCAATTTGACAGTCTCTGAAATTCAAGGGAACTTTCTGGCATGCATAATTAATTGATAGACACATCTGAGATTCCTGAGCATCCTTTTAAAATCTCAGGTGTTCCCTTGGGGTGTCTGTGGGTGGCTCAGTCCATAGAGCATGTGACTCTTGCTCTCCAGGTCATGAGTTTGAGTCCCACTTTGGGTGTGGAGATTACTTAAAAGTAAAATCTCAGTAAAAGTAAAATTTGGTGTTCCAAATTCCATGTAGAAATGAACTTTCATTCCTGAAAGACAATTTTGGGAATTTAGAGCTGATTTTCACCCATCCGGCTGGACAAATCTGAACAAGTTAGTCATACCCAGCATCAGCGGGGCTGTGGGGACACGGGCTCCTGGGGGAAGCACTGCTGGGACTTCTTTGGAACTTATTTGGAACAACTTGACACCAGCTATCCAGAGTGTAAGGGAGCAAGCTTTCTGACAACACCATTGCTGGGTATCATCTTACAAAAGTACTCTTCCCCATGCACACGAGGTCTGTTTATCATGGTGGGGGAGAAATGAAGATGACCCAAATGCCTTTGCATTTCTTTTGGTTTAATCAATGATATTATGTCTACATTATGAGCTTCCATAAAGCAGTTAAAAATAACTTGATAGATCTTGGGCGCCTGGGTGGCTCACTTGGTTAACCATCTGACTTCAGCTCAGGTCATGATCTCACAGTTTGTGAGTCTGAGTTCCACATCAAGTGGGCTTGAGCCCCACTTCGGGTGAACTCCACTCCTCTCTCTCTCTCTCTCTCTCTCTCTCTCTCTCTCTCACACACACACACACACACACACACACACACACAAACTTGGTAGATCTCTGTGTATTGATATGATAAACTCTCTGGGTGAAAAAAGCTCACATGAAAAAAGCAGGTTATAGAAGAGTCTGTGTGGTGTGATCCCATTCATGTGCCCCAGACTACATTTGTGTATATTTTGCACCAATAAAAATGCACATAAATGCTAGAAAGGTAGCTGGGAAGGAAACACACCAAGCTGTTCACAGTGGTCAGCTGCGGAGGGGAGAGGATATCATGAGTGTGAAAGCCTTTTATCTTGTACTCTCTTACATAGAATATATTGTTGGCATTTGTAACTTATGTGATTTTACATATATAAAATATGTTTATATACGTAAATATATATATACAAGAAAATAAAACATAATTATGAAGCTTTCGAGCAAGCTACTTCTTTACATCAACAAACTTCATGCTCCACATTATGTAAGAGAGGTTACTAAGGTAACTTCTGGCTCTAAAATTCCACAAATACTAAAAAAAAAAAAAGCATTTTCAGTAAAATGAAGAATACTTTTTTTAACATTTATTTATTTTTGAGAGACAGAGAGAGCAGAGGCGGGGTGGGGGGGCAGAGAGAGAGGGCTCACGAATCGTGAGATCATGACCTGAGCCAAAATCAAGAGTCAGATAGTTAACCAACTGAACCACCCAGGCAGCCCAAAACATAGAATACTTCTAAGCCAAAGGTTTCCCAGTCTGGCTTGAGTTGGGGTCATCCATGAATCTGGTCAAGCATCTTCAGGGATTCTGAGTCTGTAAGGCTCCTCTCAAACTACTGTTGAGTTATTTTATTTTTACCTTTTTTTTTTTTAAACAAACATGGTAACTGAAAGCTCAGAAAGGGAAAGAGACCTTCTCAAAGTCACAAAGCAAGTGCTCCCCCACTCCTAGAGTTTCCTCCCCTCCTGCCCCAGGCTCGAAGCAAAAAAGTGCTTTCCCTTTCTCCCCCCTCCCCAGAACCCCCAGACTGGACCAGCTGTGAGCACCATAGAATTAAACCTCAGACATTCTCAAGCAGCTTCAAAGGCATGTCCTCCGTGGAGGAAGAGCATCCTCTGAGGAAGATGCTAAATTGCCTTAATTATGATTCTTTCGAAAGTACAACGTGACCATCTGCTTTCGTGGTGGGGGGTGTGGATGCCTGCTGAGCACAAAAACAAATCAACCCAAATGCAAACACAACTAGCAGGTCCATGCAGCCCTGTAATCTACAGAAAGGGGGAGAGTAGTGCCCACAGTCGGGCAGCAGATCAGCTCAGCTGCAAGGGTTCTTCTAGAACCAGGGTTTTAGGTGGTGTATGCAGGGACCACAGGCCGTAAGGACTCTTTTTTTTTTTAATTTTTTAATGTTTTTTTTTTTTTCTAGGAGAGGGAGAGAGACAGCATGAGCAGGGGAGGGTCAGAGAGAGAGAGGGAATCACAGACTCTGAAACAGGCTCCAGGCTCTGAGCTAGCTGTCAGCACAGAGCCCGACACGGGGCTTGAACCCACGAACCGTAAGATCACGACCTAAGCGAAAGTCAGATGCTTAACCGACTAAGCCACCCAGGCGCCCCAAAGGCCGTAAAGACTCTTGACAGCGGGCATGGGATGCGGGTGGAGGGCACAGTGCAATTCTAGGGAGAGGCTGCAGGGGTGGAGGCGCCCAGTGGGGGCAGTGCTGACCCCATGTAACTCAGTCAATGTGAACAGCAGAAGGGACTCTGGGATGTCGTATGGAAAGAGCACACGTGCAGGATCAGACAGCTCTGGATTCAAAGCCTGGCCCTGCCACTTCCTGGCTATGTGACCTTGGACAAGCTGTGTAGCCCTCTCACTACTCCTCTCTGGAGTTTCCCCTTCTGTAAGACGGGAACAGTACCAGCTCTCTCACAGCCTGAAGTGAGGAGGAGTGGGGAGACATGTGCAGCTTGGAACACAAGGCCAGGAGGCATGATTAAGTGCATGAGAGTTAGCTGTTCTCTTATTTCTCATTATTATTCACCGACCCTTTCCTGACAGGCCTAGGGTCGACTCCCTCATTCTTTCTCAGGCAGGAAGGATGCAGAGAAATGAAACAACTTCTAGAAAGGACAGCAACTTAATCTGTACTCCTGAGGGAAACCCTTACAACCTTGGAGGAAGTCCCTCCATCCCCTTCGGACTCAGCTTTCCCAGTTAGAACACAAAGTCATTTTGGTTGTTTGTTTTTTAAGTAAACTCCACCCCCAATGTGGGGCTCAAACTCACGACCCCAAGATCAAGAGATGCACGCTCTTCCAACTGAACCAACCAGGGGCTCCTGTAACACAGAGTTTTAAGGACATTTCTGCTCTGACCACTTTTGATCTGACACATGAGGACAGCACCAGGCTACCTCAGAGTTCTTCCCGATGGGATGACTTCAGGGGAGCAGAAATCCCCAGATACTTGCTCATCACTGGAAGAGTCTGAGCAGGACTATTTTTTTTTTTAATTAGTGCGATTTTTTTTATGTTTTATTTATTTCTAGGAGAGAGAGACAGCGTGAGCAGGGGAGGGTCAGAGAGAGAGGGAGACACAGACTCTGAAACAGGCTCCAGGCTCTGAGCTGGCAGTCAGCACAGAGCCCGACGCAGGGCTCGAACCCACGAACCGCGAGATCATGACCTAAGCGAAAGTTGGACGCTTAACCGACTAAGCCACCCAGGCGCCCCTGAGCAGGACTATTAACGGGCGGGCTGAGGATGAGGATAGTTCTTGGGCAAAGAAAGCACAACTTGTCCAGCTTTTCTTTTTTTTCCGTTTGGAAATTGACGGTGTTGTTGACGATAACAGCAGCTTCTGTTTTTTGAAACCTTTCCTTCCCCAGGAACTATGGGGGGCATTTTACATATATACAATCTTCCACCCTTGTTACACGGCTGGAAAGAAATGACCCATTTTCAAAGAGGAGGAAACAGATTTAGAGGTTTGTTTAGAAACTTAAGAACAAGGCAGAGATGGGATTTGAACCCGGGAAGCATTGTCATCACATCTCTGCGCTTCGTGCTGCACTACCAGGTGGGAGCCACTTGAAGTGAGGAAAGAAATGTGCAGATTTCCTCCTACATGTTAAGCAGTAGGCTACACGCAATGCTTATTTCACTTAAACATTACAATAGTCTCAACGTAGCCATTGATGTTCCTGCCTTATAGATGGGCAGACTGCGGTTCATCGAGCCCCAGAACTGGATAGAGGGTGTAAGACCACAAAAGGGCTGGCTTAGAGGCTCCTAACCAGTTTTTGTGCCACGGCCCCTCTGGCAATCTGGCGAAAGCTATGGACTCCTCCTCAGATTGTGTTTTTAATGCATAAAATAAAATACATGGTATTGCAAAGGAAACGAATTATAATGAAATACACTTGTCACAATGTATTTTCTTAAATCCATGATATAAGAAAAGTCCTTCTTTACTAACACATTAAATAACAGGATCAGGCAGTGGGTCTAATAACCATCCTCATTCCAAAGTCGTGATGATCATAAACAACGCTTCAAGATATCTGCAATAACCATAACATAATACCAAAATAGCCATGATTTTTATTGGAGACAAAGCCACAGGAATTGCTAGTAATATGTGGTTTATTGCCTTCATTCATAACTGAAGTGACGCTAACTTTCAGATAGAAGATGGTGAAAACACAGATGTGACTTTCCCCTGTTCAAGTCCATGTTCTTCCTGAATTCTGTCCACGGAGCTTTTTGGGGGGGTGGTCTATGGACCCAAGTTAACACCCACTGCCAAGGCTGTCACTGTGTTCACTGGAGCTGTATGAGAAATCAGACATTGTTGTGCGTTGGTCATATACCAATGGCTAGTTTCATTGGAGACCAAATGTTGGGCCAAGTGTGCGATGCTCTCCAACTTCATTATGCACACCTGGGGGACATGCCTTTTGTTTGACACATTCAAGGGAACAAGACCACCGAGAGATCCATGATACTGATACAGGGATGTCCCACTTGGGCAGACCAGTCCTTACTGGTTCTTGGTGGCTTCACTGGGTGGCTTAATGTGTGAAAACGTGCAACCCCAAATTTTTCACACCATCTTAGGCTCTTTATGCCAGTCCTGGCTCTGTTTCCAATAGATAAGATTTCTCCTTTCTTCAGTGGAAGACTTCACTCAATAAAGATTAGGACCTCCCATATGCCAAGGAATACAGCAAGCACTGAGAATGCATTTATTCATTCGACTTATATTTAATGAGTGTATTGTAAGTCAAGACTCTTGAGAGCAAGCGCGTCTTCAGGTGTAGCTGGGTCCAGGCTCTGTTTTTCACTGTATCAGATTCATTCTCACACAGGCTCTCCATGAGTGTAACAAAGTAATCAGATGACTGTCTCACCTGCTTAGCTACCTCAGTACAAAGGAAATGACCCTTTCTCAATAGTTTCAGAAAAACGTCCTGAAAGTGATTCCCAGTGGACCAAGCTGGGTCACGTGTTTGTCTCTGAACCAATTACTGACGCAAAGTGGCTGGAATACGCCTGAGTTCTGGCTGGGGCCGGTCCTACCTGAACCGCAAGGCTTGGGGAGGGGGCGCCCCAAGGGACAATCAGGTCACTGACACGGATGCTGGGAAAGGGCAACAGGTGCTCTCTGTTTCGATTGCTTCCTGTTCACCTGCTTGATGAGGGAGGGCCCCTGCCCTGAACAGTATGTGATGGCTAAACACACGACCCTGACACAGGACAGATGAACTCAAACAGGAAGTTATTAATCAAACCACTCCTGGCCCTGGAGGAGGACACAGCCTGCCACCCAAGGCCACAAGGGTGTTGCACTCAGGAACAGGGTGAAGCAGCAAGGGGCTGTGGGAGGTGCCGTTTCCAGCAAACGGGAGGGTGGGGTGACTTCTGGTTTTCTGGGGAGGATGTGATTGGCTTGTTTGAATAATTCCTCAGCCTGGCAGGGAGTTGAAGTCAGGTTGAGGGCAGGTGGGCGGCTGGCTGGACTGATAGGGGAACTAACAGAGTGGGGAGCCTTTCCTGCTGGGTGAGGGGTGTATCTGGAGCAGGGGAAGCCGCCGTTGAGGTCCTCTGAGGCTCAAAGATGGCAGGGAAGCATGGGGCACTTAAGACCTTATAATACACCCTTTAAAGGGCCTACTGTATGCCAGGTGCGCTCGCTTTTCGGCTTGGGAGCTACTGGGATGGAGATGTCTCAGACATTTGCTGCTCCTGACTTTGAACTTCAGGGTCTGGCTCCGTTAGGTCTTTTCTGGATCCAGCTCTCTAAAACTGTTCCTACTTGGCGGCCCTCCACTTGAATACCTCTGTGCAATCTTGAACCAGTCTCAGACACTCAGAACTTGCTTCCTTAGGACGCCTGGGGGGCTCAGTCAGTTGAGCATTCGACTTCCGCTCAGATCGTGATCTCATGGCTCCTGGGTTCCAGCCCTGTGTCGGGCTCTGTGCTGCCAGCTCGGAGCCCGGAGCCTGCTTCAGACTGTCTTCCTCCCTCTCTCTGCCCCTCCCCTTCTAGTGCTCTGTCTCTCAAAAATAAACAAACATTTTTTAAAAGTCTATGCAAAACCCCTCCCACACCAATCTTTAAAAAAAGAAATTGCTTCCTCATATGGAGCTATCCTTGTTTCGCCCTAAATTCAATTTAAAAAACACTTACCCACTGAGTGACTCACAGTCTAAAATATTTACTATCTGGCTCTTTACAGAAAAAGTTTGCCAATCCCTGGTGTAGCCTAGCAGATCTCAGTCAAGAGGATACCAGCACAGGCAATAGGGCTGAGCTCAAATCCAGACCCAGCTGTGTGGTCTTGGCAAGGTTACATCACCTCCTTGAGTCTGTTTCCTCGTCTGGAAAATGGAGATGAGATCAGTACCTACCACAGGTTTCTTTTTGGGGTTAAAAGTGTTCTGGATTTAAATAGTGATGGTGGTTATCCACCTTTGTGAGTAAACTAAAAATCACAGAATTATACACCTTAAATATAAATTTAAAGTAAATTTTATGATTTATAACTTATTTCAATACAGAAAGGAAGTGGTGCCTGGGTGACTCAGTTGGTTAAGCATCTGACTTCGGCTCAGGTCACGGTTCGTGGGTTTGAGATCCAGATCGCACTCTGTGCTGACAGCTCAGAGCTTGGAGCCTGCTTTGGATTCTGTGTACCCTCTCTCTCTCTCTCTGCACCCCCCCCACTCTGCCTCTGAAAAATAAATGATAAACATTAAAACAATTTTTAAGGAAAAAACCTTATTTCCAAAAACTGTCATAAGGATTAAATGAGATAAGGTAGAGTATAGCCTATCTAAGAGTAGATAGAGTGTTGCACCTGACCCAGAGTAGGTGATTTTTATCACCACTACTCTGCCACCATCATCATCTGGAGATGGGGAGTCATTTGAAACAAAGCAGTGTAAAAAGATCTGATCTATCAATTGACCTCTGCTATTTTCCCTTTCACAAGACCTAGAATAGTAAGGCATCTGGCAGACAAGCAAACTCAGCATTCACATTGAAATTACACTATCCAAATTTAAAATGTTTATCTTTTAAGATAAAAATAAATGTCTTTTCCTTAAAATATTATCTAGCTTGACAGATTTCACTCCACACACACAGAAAATAAACTTTTCTCTATGGTGCATGATACTATACACAAAGTCAAAATAACAAACGAGGGGGAAATATTTCTACATAAAGCGAAGGATTGACACCTGAGAAGGAACTAGGAAGAAGACAAAGAACTCACTAGAAAAATAGGCTAAGGACACAGAGAAATCATAGAAGTTGACTGCAAATGGCGAAAATGTTTATGTAAGGATACTCGGCCTCACAGAAAGTCAGGGAAATGCACATTCAGACCCAGAAGATGCTGTTTTCTCCCATCAGATTGGCAAAAATGTCAGCAACTAATAAGGTAATAAAATTAGAGTAACATAAAATAAACTAAGTGTGAGCCCACGAACTGCCACAACCTTTGGAGAAATAATCTGGTACGATTTATTAAAATTTAAAGCATATACACCTTTCGACCCAGCCATTCCACCTCTAGGAGTCTGTCAGCTGGAAATAAAGCATGAGCATGTAAACATGGGTGTACAGGACTCGCTGACACACTCTTCAGAACAGCAGAAAGCAAAACGCTGGAAGCAACCTAAAGGTCCATCAGGGAGAAAAGGGCAGAATAAGTCAGTCCACATTCTCACCACAGACTGTTCTTGATCACTACAAGGAATGAAAATGTTGCATATGGAAAGGAATGACCTCTAGTAATGGATTAAGTTAAAAAAGCAAGATGGAGAACAGTACAGATTAAATGGTTTGTACACATAATAATACACTGTTATGTAAAATGGGAGGGACGATATTGCATATTTAGGCTTCACATGGCTCTGGCGGGCACACGAGGAAGGTAACACTAGTGGCTTCTGGGAAACCGACTGGGTGCCTAGAGGAGGGGCGGGTAAGGAAACTCATGTTTGAATGCTCTCGCATACGTTTGGAATTTTGACCAATGGGAATTTTTAGTTACTAACATTTTAGATTAATTAAAAGGATACACAGATCTAAATATACTGGAGACATATCCATAATATACTGTTAAACAAAAAAGTATGGGGGCACCTGGGGAGTGTCTGACTCTTGATTTTGGCTCAGGACCTGATCTCACCGTGGTGGTGAGATCGAGCCCCGAGTGGGGCTCCAAAAAATGAAAAAGTATGTTCAAGAACAATAAGGTATTATTTTTTTGTAGAAAAAAAAAGAGGGAGGGAGGGAGGGAGACCTCTAACACTATACACACATACATGCGTATGTATTTGTTTAGGGATTAAAAAGAAATTTTTTCTTTACACGTGACTATGTGCTTTTCTAATGAAAAAATAAATTGCCATTGCATTGACTTGTTTTGTTTTTTTAGTCACAATGCTTAATTCATTTGAGATGGGGTCTCCGATCTGGAAGATTGCTGAGCAAACTGCTGGTTGTCTGAGCCACAGCAGAAAGAGCCTCTCTGAGCTGGGTGAGCCTATCCCAGCAGGACTCGCACGGCTTTCCTCATCCTCAGGAGTTTCAGGTTCTATGTTTTTAACCCATTAGGCTTGGCCCTCTCCTTTGCTCAGCACAGGAAACATGCATTCCCTAGGACGTTAATGGAATTTGGGGGGTGTGTTTCAGAAAACAGAACAGAGGAGACACAAGCAGGGGTGAGGAGCAGAGGGGTCCTGTCCCGGGACCCTGCGCCAGCCTCAGCCCTCAAGGAGCCTGGCTGGACAGAGGCTCTTCCAGCTGCCCAGGGCTGTCCTTGTGTATGTATGGTCCCTGGACTGCTGCTCAGGCTCTCCAAGAGTCACATTTTTGTTGTTTCTGGAAGAGTTCGTTGGTGACTCTGTCCCCCAGTGACACTCCGTGGCGCTTTGCCCTCATAGTGTGAAGGGCTGGGCTGAATCACAAGTGGTTAGTCCCAGCGGGATTTCCAGCCAGCCTGGCTTCCGCCCACCTGCCGCTCTCCCTGATTACTTTACTGGGTCAGAGCTCCAGGGGCCAGCAGGCCCGTCTTCAAATTCACTTCTGCCACACACTACCTATGGGATTCTGGGCAGGTAACTCACCCTCTCTAAGACTCAGTGTCCCCGTCTGCAAAATGGGGATGAGGATGATAAAGCTCCTCTCCAGGAAGATGCTGTGGGAGGAAATGAAGCCGTCAGCCTGGCATGTGGGACGTAGGACAGCTAAGCCACTGGCCTTAGGCACAGTGGCATTATAGCAAGCGGGTGTGACACTGTGGGGTTATATCGAGGGGGGACACTGGGGTTACAGCGAGAGGGGACACTGGAGAGTTACAATGGGGGACACTGGGGTTACAGCGAGGGGGACACTGGAGAGTTACAATGAGGGGGCACACTGTGGGGTTACGGCAAGGGAGGGACACTGTGGGGTTATGGCGAGGGGGGACACTGGAGAATTACAATGGGGGGACACTGTGGGGTATGGCGAGGGAGGACACTGTGGGGTTATGGAGGGGGGACACTGTGGGGTTACAGCGAGAGGGGCACACTGTGGAAGGGGATACAACATGCCTCTGACTCTAACTGTACTGTGACGCATGCTGTGACCTCATGGGTGTGGCTGGCCAGGGACAGCGCACATGTGCTTTTGTGGGGGCATTTGTGGGCCTGAGCAGGAGGGGAAGGGCGTCTCGCGTTGAGTCTTCGGGGGACAACGCCCCTGGCTGGTGGGGCCAGAACCGCAGGACGACTGTCTGCCCTCTTGAAGCCCACATGGCTGGAAAGGAGGGGCTGCTTCAGCAAAGGCTCTGAGGCCCAGTTTACAAAAATAACCCTCCAAGTCCCTTGTGGGGCCGAGGCAGCACCCCTCCCCCCTTGCTCCCGCTCCTCACACCTCAAGTGAGATTAGACAAGCACAGTCACTAATTATTTCAGAAATAAAACCGCGGCAGCACTTGCTACCCCAACAGCTGGGGCTGCAGATGCCCAGTTGGCTTTAATTATTTTTCAGGGAAATAGTTGCATCCATCAGGCACAGACCCGTTGGGCTGAGCGCTCAGCTGTAGGCTGGGCCTGGTGAGGGGACAGTGCCTAATTCTGGCCTCTGCCCTGGGGCGCTGACTCAATGGCAGGGCTGGGCCTTTGAGTCTGGGAAGAGAGGCAGGATTGGCATCCAGGCCCCTCACATCTTAGCCGTGTGACCTTGAGCAAGGTCAGGCCTCTTGACTCTATGTCTTCATCGTAGACTATTGGTCAGGAGTTTGGAAACATGGTCCTGTGGAAACAGTGGGACTAACTGGATCAGGGTCCAGGGGAGCACAATGGCCACCTGGGGCCACACAGTGGTCACTGGCAAATGGGACTCCCAAGGGTCCCAACCCGGGGGTGTCATCTCTATCTATGCCCTCCTTCCCAGGGCCTCCTATGGTTCTCTCCTTTTCCAGGCCCATTTCCAGGGACTCCGTGTGTTTGGTGGCTGCCCTCTTCCTGTGATCCTGGCACATGCCCGACTCCATGAGACTTCTTCCCCTCCAACCCTTTAGGCTCCGTAATTCCTCTCTGCTCTTCCGCACTACCAGGGCAGGCCAGATGGTGGCGCAACCAAACAATGAGCAGGTGGACTAGATGAACCCCCCGCACTGGGGGATGGAAGGATTCTCTTTATGCTGGAGCCCCTCTGGATCCTGGGAGTTTCTGCTCGGGACTCTAGCCGTTCCCAACACTTCCATACCATGATGGTTCCAAATTCCTAACCAATAGCTGTGGCTAAGGCAGGTTCAAATAGAGTCCCTCTACCCCAATAGGCAGCAGTGGCCCAGCTCTAGAACCTCACTGCCTGGGTTCAGATCCCCACTCCACTACTTATGAAGTTGTGTGACCTGAAGTAAGTTGCTTTACCAGCATGCGACTCAGTTTCTCCATATGAAAAGTGGGGATAATGCTATATCATTAAGGGTGCTTGCTGTGAAGTTTAACTGAGAAAATGTAAGCCAGTGCTTAGCTTCGTGCCAGACCCATTATAAGTGCTCAGTGACTGTCAGCTAAAAACAGAACCACAATAGGTCTTTACCACATACCACATATCTGTCCCCCTACTTAGAGAGCAAGGGTAGTGTCTGTGTTATTTCTTGTTCATAAAGGATAACAATAAAATTAAATCTGTTGAATTCAGAAACATAAGTAGGATTCTAATTCTTTTTTTTTTTAATATTTATTTATTTGAGGAGAGGAGGGGCAGAGAGGGAGGGAGCCACAGAATCCAAAGTAGGCTCCAAGCTGTCAGCACAGAGCCCGACGCGGGGCTCGAACCCACAAACTGCAAGATTATGACCAAAGCCGAAATGGAGAGTCGGCAGTTTAATCTACTGAGCCACCCAGGTGCCCCAAGAATTCTAATTCTTGATGTTCATGCTTTGGAGCTTTGAGATTTGTGTTCTGAATGAGTGATATTTTAGTGCTTGATTTTAGGCTCATGCTTCTCATATTCTGCTCACAATGAATTGCACATTGTTGGACTTGTCCTTTTTAGCACTTAATGATGTAATTTTACATCGAATATTTGCCTCTCTTGCTAGGCTATAAAATCCACGCAGGAGGGGCCCTGTTTACTTTTATTATCTCCGGCTACCCATAGGCATGGGGCCTGGCGCCCATTAGGCTCTCAGTGAATATCTGTCAAATGGCGGATGATTCACAAGCTTAGCAGAAGATGTGCTCAGCGAATAGAGAAGCCTCGCTTTTTACTTTTCTTTTTTTAAAGATTTTATTTTTAAGTAATCTCCACACCCAACGTGGAGCTTGAACTCATAACCCCAAGCCCAAGAGTTGCACGCTCCATTGACTGAGCCGGCCAGGCACCCTGAGAAGCCTTGCTTTTTTTTTTTTTTCTTTTTAAATTAATTTACATTGATACAGAGAGAGAGAGAGAGCATGTACACTCGAGCGAGTGGGGGGATAGAGAGAGAAGAAGAGAGAGACTCTCAAACAGGCTCCATTCTCTGTGAGGAGCCTGATGCAGGGCTGGATCCCACAACCA
This sequence comes from Proteles cristata cristata, assembly GCA_017311185.1. NCBI lineage: Eukaryota > Metazoa > Chordata > Mammalia > Carnivora > Hyaenidae > Proteles > Proteles cristata. The sequence continues at coordinate 2,122,478 of JAESUZ010000893.1, forward strand.
GGTGATCATGACCTGAGCTGAAGTCAAAAGTTGGGTGCTCAACAAACTGAGCCCCCCAGGCACCCCAAGAAGCCTTGCTGTAAAAGAATTTTTTTATGTTTATTTTTCAGATAGAGAGAAACAGAGCATGAGTGAGGGAGGGGAAGAGAGAGAGGAAGACACAGACACAGAATCTAAAGCAGGCTCTGGGCTCTGAACTGTCAGCACAGAGCCCAACGCAGGGCTCAAACCCATAAACCATGAGATCGTGACATGAACCGAAGTCAGACGCTTAACTGACCGAGCCACCCAGGCGCCCCAAGTCTTGCTTTTGTTGGTCTAAAAAGACCAAAGAAAACACTAGCAAAATGTTAATTTTCTATATAATATAAAATATATTATATATAATGCATATTAAAATATACACAATTAGAGGAAGAATTAGTTTCTTTCAAGTAGCCAGGTATCACTAATTCTTCACTGTTATTTATTATCTGTAGGCTTAACCTTGGCTTAGAAGGCTCTGGCTCGAAGAGAAATTATCTTCAACTCACTTTTCATCTCTTAACCATCTAAAACTTCCTGGGGTGTATGTCTAAATATCTCTGTGGGGCTTAAAAACACCTTAACCACGAGAGCCCTGACAAAGGCCAGTGGTGTCCCCATTGCCATAAACGCTCTATACTTGTAGTTGGGAGTACTAATTAGCTTTACTGTTTTCCCCTCTTTCTTTACCTCTATCCACCCCCCCGCCCCGCAACCATCTCAATCCATACACAGAAGAAAAAACAAGAGAAGAAAGCAAGTTCCAAGTTACACAGTCTACCCTCACCAGACAGACCATGACCTTTCTAACTTGTCTTTTTTCCTGAGCAGAGAAAAAGACTTCTCTTCATTCTGTTAGCCCTTCTTTAGTTATTATTTTTCTCTTTCTTGTTTCTTTTTCTTTTCTTTTTTTTTTTTTTGGAGGAAACTGCTTCTAGCTTCTCCCCTTCCGTCCTGACCAATTACTCAGCTGGGCATCCCATAAAATAAAGTTTACATTAGATCGTTTCCATGGCAACCTCACACACTGGCTCTCTGGTTCTAAAGCAGTCACATCCCTTTTCCAGTTACAAATTCAAGCTTGCCAAAAAAGTAACTTTTTCTTTGAAAGACACAGACGGAACTGAACAAGGTTTGTAAAGAGAGATAAAGTGGTTGTATAAGATTGCGGTCCCTGGATAGAGAGCATGAGATAAATTTCTGAAAAAAATCCTCTGCAAATCATGGCTATTTACACTGTGCTAAAGCCATTTTAAGTCTGCATAAGAAAGCTTGTTGAATTATAAATATCAAGGAGAGCTCTCATTTTTGGAGCACCACCCGCTACGTGCTAGACATTGGACTAAGTGCTTTGCATACATGAATTGCCTCCTTCAATTTTATCCTTGTTACATCCTGCGGAGATTTTTGCCCACAGACTGTCATTAGAGCCACCAGGCATCTGCTCCCATGGAAAAATGTTTCAGCCCCCAAATTAACTAGTTGGAATGGAAGCTTTCATACACGCACTTCCTAATAAGAATAACAGCTGCCATTTACTGTGCCAGGATCATTGCCAGGAGATGTGGCCACATCCTCTCAGTTAATCATTAGATTAAGCAGGTGGGGTTATCCCTCTATTGTAGATGGGGAAACTGAGGCTCAGGAAGGGAAAGCAACTTGCCTACACAGGTAGGATTTAAACCCAGGTGGGTTTAGTCCCAAAGCACATGCTCTTATCACACCAGCCAGCGAGAATAACATCACTTCTCAGAAGACGCAGGAGTCCAGGTTGGTATGAATATCCTTTGAAGATTCTGTACCAGGGGTGGGCACCCTGAGGGCCTGGACAATGGGAGGGAGGAAGAGGAAGCAGTCATTCCTCCCCATTCCTGAACATTGCTGCCCTTTGATTGGTTCCTATCAATCGAAATGCTGTCTTCTCCCCCCACCCCTCTCGCTTTCCCCCCTGGCCATCTCCCAACCTACCCTCCAAGTCTCAATTAAAAAGCTGCCTCCTCTGTGAAGCCTCTCTGATTTCTCAGGCACATTTCAGTCTGACAGATCTGGGTCAGAGCTGCGGAGACTTGCAGATTGCTGTACCTATTTTTACCTCAATGTGCTCATCCGTAAAATGGGGGCCTCACAGGGTCATCATGAGGTTTCAACGTAATAATGTATATAATAAGGGGTGCCTGGGGGGCTCACTTGGTTAGGCATCTGACTTCAGCTCAAGTCATGATCTCACAGTGTGGGTTTGAGCCCTGCATTGAGCTCTGTGTTGACAGCATGGAGCCTGGAGCCTGCTTAGGATTCTGTATGTGTCTCTCTCTCTGCCCCTCCCCTGCTTGTGCTCTGTCTTTCTCTGTCTCTCTCTCGAAAATAAACATTAAAAAAATTAAATAATGTATATAATAAAGCAGAGTTCCCGACCATAGTAAGTGCTCAGTAAATGTCACTGCCTCTTGTATCCTCCAATATTTTGTTCTCATTTCCAATATTGCAATGATGTTATTTGTAATTTGCATGTCTCCCTAATAGTTGGTTAGGCTTTGAAGGCAGGACTCTCCTTCTGTCCTTTGTATCCCTGACCCTTGTACCAGTGAATAGCTGTTGACTGAATGCATGAAAGGGCCACCCGGTACCACCTTCCAGAACACAGGGCTCCTGAGGACTACAGCCTGCAGGAACTAGGGTGCTGGGGCTTCCCAGCATTTGCTTTTCAGATGCAAACACCCCTGAGAAAGGTCATTGACCAGTCAACCCTCGGCTGGGTTTAGGTGGCGTGCAGCAGAGAAGGGCCACGATCTAGGGGTCTGGGGCAGGAACGCACATGTCCTCAGGGCAGGAAGATGAAAACACAACTTTGCCAAGTGCCAGCTTAGACTAGGTCACTCTGAGCAACCTCACGGTGCTTCAAATCTATTTTTGGGAGAAAGGAGAGTATATAAAAATAAATAAAATAACAGAAACCTCGTTTTTAAAAAGATTTTTTAAACATTTAAAGTAATCTCTACAACCAACGTGGGGCTCGAAGTCACATCCTTGAGATCAAGAGTCACACGCTCTATGACTGAGCCAGCCCAGCGCCCCAACAGAAGCCTTCTTATAGGCCATACAGGTCATGTGTGTTCTCTGTTCTCCATCCACTGATGGAAGTTCCAAGACTGGTCTTCAAGGCAGAAAGAAGAAAAAGAATAGCGGCCTATGTGCAAATGTGTGTGTAGGGGGGAGGTGGGCGGGAGGGTAGGAGGTGACAGCAGACTCAAGGCTGCTCCACAAGGCTGCAGGCCCGTGTGGCCCAGCCTCCCTCCTAAGTGCTGCCCGGCGGCACGGCCACCCCATGGAATTGAGGGAACAGCCCCTTCCAGCCTCTGACCTGCCCAGGCTTGTGACAGCTTTCAGACGGTGGCTCTCCAGAGAGCATCCAAAGGGGTGGCTGAGTCTGAAAAGAGCAACAGGAAGCAGCATCACTTCTGGGATGACATGGGGTCACAGATGAAATCCTCAGCTGTGCTCCCTGCGACTCCGAGTTTGGATGCACCCAGATCACTACCCCCATAGCTCTGCCTGGCTTCTCCTGCTCCAACCGGTCATTGACGCAAAACTGGAAAACACGGAGGACTGGAAAGAACTTGGAAATCACCTGGTTCCGATCAACATTTCCACAAGTGTCCACCGTGTGACAGACTCTGAAGACACAAAGGATGATGACAATCTTCAGTATTAACTGTGTGCTTACCTCACGCCGGGTGCTCTCCTAAGCACTTCACAGCTATGAAATAGTGCCTTTGATTGTGACAGTCATGGTAGATGATAGATGCAATTATTATTATTGCCATTTTACAGGTGAGGAAACTGAGGCACAGAAATGGCAAGTAACATGCCCAAAGCCACCTAGACAGTAAATGGTAGAGTCTAGATTTGACGCCACCATGTTGGTCACTGTGGCTGTCCTTGCAAAGTGCCCACAGTCTGGTGCATTTCTGTGGATGACAGTCAAGGCAACAGACCATTTCAAGGACGCAGAAAGGGGCTGCTAGCCTCACCCTTGTTGCTAAGAAAAGGCTTTCTGTGTGAGAAACATAAGCTGAGATTTGGGATAGAGGAGAGAGGGTGGAAAGGAGATCCAAGTAGAGAGAACAGCATGAGCAAAGTCACGTAGTCGGGAGTGAGGGTCGCAGAAGAGCCTCTTGCGCAAGGTCCCCTGAAGAGCCGGTAGCACAGGCAGGCCTCGAACCCAGATCCCAGGCCCTAAACCTACACCGCCCCATCCATTAGGATGCTCAGCAGCAGCAAGGCCCCCCTGAGAGGATCGTAACACTGCTACATGCCCTGTGGGCCTTGGAAGAACAGAGCGTGGACACGAGCTGGGAGCATCACGGAGATTTGTACAAACTCACTAAGGAAGCAGACAGGTGGTAGAGGGCAATTCTCAGGCATTCTGGCGCCCACGAGGGGCCCTACGATGGGCACCCACAGCACCACACACCCCTCCCCCATCTTTTGTTTCCCTGTTTTGCCCCTCTTACCCTGTGGCAGGTTGGGAAGTACTCCCAAAGGCATGTCCGTATCCTAATTCCAAGAGCCTCTGCATGTAATCTCGCTTTGGAAAAGGGTATTGGCAGATGTAATTAAGTTCAGGATTTTGAGGCTGACAAGATTATCCCGGATTATCCCCGTGGGCCCTAAATGCAATCACATGTGACCTTCTAAGAGGAAGGCAGAGTGGTGGTGTTACACACAGCAGCTAAAACATGGAGGCAACACGAGTGTCCACAGATGGAGGCATGGAGAAGCAAAATGCGGTGTAGACATACAGTGGAATGTTATTTCTTCAGCCTTGACACAGAAGGAAGCTCTGACGCCTGCTACAACATGGTCATGAAATCGAGCCCTGTGTCAGGCTACATGCTGAGCATGGGGCCTGCTTACCATTCTCTCTCTCTCCCTCCCTCTCTCTCCCCCGTCCCTCTCCCTGTGTTCTCTCTGTCCATAAACATTTTTTAATACTATAAAAAAAGAAGACGTAGAATGATGGAGATGGCTGGCGGTGGTGGCTGCACAACCTTATGGAATGCATTTCATACCACTGGGCTGCACGCTTAGGAACGATTACGGTTTATGTTATGTGTATTTCACCACAATTTAAAAACTGGGCTGGGCGGCACCTGGATGGCTCAGGTTGAGCGTCTGACTTCGGCTCAGGTCATGACCTCACGGTTTGTGGGTTCGAGCCCCGCGTCGGGCTCTGTGCTGACAGCTCAGAGCTGGAGACTGCTTCAGATTCTGTGTCTCCCTCTGTCTTTGACCCTCCTCTGCTCACTCTCTCTCTCTCACAAATAAATAAAACATTAAAAATAATAAAAATAAATAAGAACTGGGTCAGGTGGGGAAAGGACCCATAAGCAAAAGATAGAGAAATAGAATGAACAACAAAGTCAGACAGGGTGCCTGTGCCTGGCTGGCTCAGTCTGTAGAGCCATGTGACTCTTGATCTCAGGGTTGTGAGCTCAAGCACCATGTTGGGTGTCAAGATTACTCTAAAAGTAACACATAAAAAGGCAAAAAAATCCCAAGTGACCAGTAACAGTGTAAATCGAGAGAATGACAGAGGGAGATTCGACAGACACACAGAGAAGATGAGGTGATGGAGCATAGAGGTGGCCATCAGCCCAGGAATGAAGGTGGAGGGGGCAAAGAATATTGTCCTCCAGAGCCTCCTGAGGGCCCACTGCCCTGCTGACACCTCATGGCCTCTAGAATTGTGAGAGACGGAGCTTCTGCTGTGTGCTATCAAGTCTGTGGCACGTGGTTATGGCAGTCACTGGAAACTAACCCTTCATTCCTTTTTTCCTTGTCTTTCTCTTCCAGGAGGTGAGGAATCCAGGGTATGAGTCTTCCCTGAGGGACGCTGGGGGAAGTCTCCCCACTGGAGATCTCCATCCTCCTTGGGAGTCAGAAGCAGCTGGATCATCTAAAGCTTCCTCTTCTGCTCTTTGCCAGCCCTTCATATCCTTACCCACATCACCGGATGTGTCCTGGCCACAGCTTAAGAAAGTGCTCAACTTCTCATTTACAGATGGGACTTGGCCCAGAGAAGGGCTGCGATTTGCCTGAGGTCGCACAGTGAATTGGTGACAGATCCAGGGCAAAGACAGGTGTGCCCCACCTGACAGTACAGCTTCTGTCTCCTACTGTGTGTTCCCACCTGCCCCTCACACAGAGCTGAGCACCCAGTGACCCGTGGGTGACCTACTTAGAGAGGCAATATGGCGTGCTGGGGAACAGCATGGGCTTTGAAGACACGTAAACCTGGGATTGAATCCTGGCTCAGTTATTTACATGCCAGGCGGCCTTTGGTAAGGGACCTCACCTCTGTGAGCCTCAATTTCATTAGCCATAAAATAGAAATAATAATAATAGCACTTCTTTCAGAATGATCCTAGACCATACAGATAGAGTACGGAGGCAAGAGCCAGATGATTGGGTCAGATCCTGGCTCCTTTAGACATTAACTGTTTGACTCTGGCAACTGTGTCTCAGTGTCTCCACCTGTAATATGAAGATGATTTAGTGACTACCTTATAGAGTTGTAAGAATTGAAAGATATTTTATATCAAATGCCTAGGAGAGAGCCTGACATACATGAAGGTCTCAATACATGATATCCATCATTAGACACCATTACCATCGTGCTGTCAGCAGGGCTACAGGAGATAATGTACAAAAGCATTTGGGGTTGTGCTGGGGTGTAGTAAGTGTCCTATAAACAGCACATGTTGTCTTTGCTGTCGCTTCTTGCTGAGTAGCCATGGACAACAGGGCTCCCGCTTCTGGACCCCACCATTCCCACTGGCCAGGCTGACAATCTCCCCACCACCTGTAAGCCCCTCACTTCCCTCCCCGAGAGCCCAACTTCCTCAAGCAGCATCTGATGCCCATTATAGATTTTGTTCCCCTAAGCCATTCACATGCATTTACCAGTTGTCAGCTACTTATCAGCAATTAAGCTTCCATTTTCGATGTCAAGACAGAAATACATTTTGGTGCTGAGCGGGGAGGCATTCAGAAGCGCTGTCAGACTCAAGTTCTTAATGTTCTCTTCGGTTTGGCAAAGACTTTTCATAGACTTTTACACACTGTTAAAACCAGAAGGGACCCTAGAGAGGTCCATTTTACATAGTGGAAACTGAGACCCAGGAGCTTTCGGTGAATTAAGGGCAGAGACGAGGGAGAACCATGTTGCAGATTTGTTTTTCAAACAAACAAAAAAAAGCAAATTCTGCCATATGCACAAAGGAAGAGCATATAATGGGCCTCACTGGTTAAAGAATCCTAATGAAATTCCTGAACTCACCATGTAGTTTCAGAGGTAGAATTAATACTAATACCTGTGACACCCCCAGCCCTGCATCTATTTAAGCGGAGGGGGGGAGGGGTCTGCAAAGGAGTCAACTGCTCATAGAACACAGAGGGTCCCCATCCAAAGAAGCGCTCATGAGGTAGTTCTGGATCCTCTGTTCTTTGTAATTCTCTGTGGTAGAGCCCAGACTCTGAGCTTGACTAGCCACCGGCATTTTCAAAGCAAAGACATTTTCCTTGGTGGCACTTTCAGCAAATGTTTTTGCCCCTTAATGCCATCTGGGTCTCCCATATTGGGGAATCTGGCAGTGCCCCCCCTCCCCCAACTGGAGAGGTCGGCACATTGGCTTTCCACCAGCAGGAAGTGCAAAGGTCACTGCCTTTAGACTAGTTACTGTCTACTGAGGGCTCAGTTGTTCTGGGCAGGGGTAAGCAGTTTACATGCATTTCCTCGGTTTTCACAGGAATTTTAAGGGGGATCACCATTAATAAATTTTTCTTTCTTTCCCTCTTTTATTTTTAAAAAATTTTTATGTTTATTTTTGTTTTTGAGAGAGAGAGAGAGAAAGAGAGTTGGAGAGTGCAAGCAGGGGAGGGGCAGAGAGAGGGAGAGGGAGACACAGAATCGGAAGCAGGCTCCAGGCTCTGAGCTGTCAGCACAGAGCCCAACACAGGGCTCAAACTCATGAACTGTGAGATCATGGCCCAAGCTGAAGTCGGTGCTTAACTGACTGAGCCACCCAGGCGCCCCTCTTTCCTTTTTTTAGTAAGTGCTACATGCGACAGACGTGAAGCTTGAACTCACAACCCTGAGATCAAGAGTCGCATGCTCTACCAACTAAGCCAGCCAAGTGATCCAATAAATTTCCAGATGAGGAAACTGAGGCTCAAAGAAATTAAAAGGTCTTGAACAGGGGTGCTGGCTGTCTCAGTTAGAAGAGCATGTGACTCTTGATCTCAGGGTCAGGAGTTCAAGCCCCATGTTGTGTGTAGAGATTACTTAAATTTTAAAAAATTTAAAAATAAGTAAATAAATTTGTTAAAATAAGTCTTGGATAAATCAATCAGGATGGGGCTAAAGTCAGAATTTGAACCCACGGTTGGCCAACCCCAAGGTCAGATCTGAGTTTTGTGGAGCCTGAAGCTTAAGTTACTTTGAGGGTGAAGGAAGGAAAAAGTTTTCCTCAGTCTTCTTACAGTCTCTGGCCGGATCTGACAAAGACAGATGAATAGAAGAGCACACAAGTTATTACAAGTCTGACATGATATGGGAACCTTCACAAGGAAAGAAAGACCTGAAGAAATGGACCCAAGGGTGTTCATGATAGGGTTTTTTAAAATGTTTATTTATTTGTTTTTGAAAGAGAGAGAGAGAGTGGGTTGGGGAGGGGCAGAGAGAGAAAGGGACAGAGGATCTGAAGCAGGCTCCAGGCTCTGAGCTGTCAGCACAGAGCCCGATGCGGGTCTTGATCTCCCGAACCCTGACACTTAACCAAGGGAGCCATCCAGGCACCCCTAGACCAGTATTTTCAAGGAGGAAATATCTAGCCCAAAATGTCAGTGGGGCCCCAGCTGAGAACACTTGTGCCGGAGTGAGGGAACTCAAAGGTCTGGGTTCTGGCCCTGGGGAAGCAGGGAAGGGAAGCGGGAAAAGGAGCGCTCAGCTCTTGGCATCACTGATGTGACTGGAATGCAAGAGAGGGCGTCCTACACAGACACTCCCCTGCCCCCCAACTCCATCCTTTCTCTCTCCACCTGTTCTCAGCTCTCCGTAGGCCCTCCCTGCCCCACACAAACGGTGGGCCCTGGCTCCAAGGAAGGGGGTCTAGTGTGACAGGTTATCTGAAAGCAAGCTCCCCTCCACCCTGGAGCCGGGTTCCTCCTGGAGATCACGCCTCTCATCTCAATGAGAAACTGGTATTCTCCTCTCCCCTGGTTTCCAGCCTGCTCGCTTGAAACCGTCTCCCTCTCCCTCTTTATTATGGCACAAGTGCCTCTCCCCTCCTTGCTTCCAATCGCATTACCCAGAATCCTCGCATTAGGAAACATCGGAGGTGCCCTGCCCAAGCTTCTCCCCTCACCTGGAAGCTGGCGGAAGGAGATTTCAGGCTGCTTTCTTCCAGGCATGGTCTCCCACGCGCAAGGCTATGATGAAGCTTTTTATTTAGTCTTTGCTGCACTCGGGATGAATGAAGCACGGACCGCCCGAACACTTTGCCCCGAACCTGTGTCCCTCTGCAGGAGGTGGCCGCAGAATGTCAGAAACATTGGAAGCCACAGCCCCTCTCTGGAGGGAAGCTCACAGTGAATGCGGGAAGGACGACATGTGGAAGAGTTGGTACACCTCTGACTTTTACCAATAGGTGCAAATTAACCTAATTCTCAGGTCACTGCCAAAGCCACAGTCCAGATGGAGATGATGTACTTGGCATAGTCAAGTGTAATAGTGATACCTCCTTCATCTACATGTTCAGAGTTGCCCAGATGGGGAATTATCCAGATAACTCAATCTCTTTTTTTAGTTCCTATTCAAAAAAATGTGGGGGCGCCTAGGTGGCTCACTTGGTTAAGCGTCTTACTTCAGCTCAGGTCATGATTTCATGTTTCGTGCGTTCAAGCCCCACTTTGAGCTCTGTTCTGACAGCTCAGAGCCTGGAGCCTGCCTTCAGATTCTGTGTCTCCCTCTCTCTGCCCCTCCCCTGCTCATGCTCTCTTTCTTAAAAATAAACATTAAAAAATAGTTTTAAAATTATGTTTTAAAAAGTGTGGTGAAATACACATCACTTAAGATGTATCATCCTAACCTTTTTTAAGTGTACAGTTCAGTGGAATTAAATACACTTATAATGTTGTTCTACTATCATCACCTTCCATCTCCATAACGTTTCATCTTGTAAAACTGAGACTCTGTCCCCATTAAACAGCAATCCCCTGGTGTCCCCTCTCCCCAGCCCCTGGCAACCCGATTCTACTTTCTGTCTCTATGAATCCAACTACTCTAAGTACCTCATAAAAGTTCTCTAGACAGAACAAGCGAGGAAGGGGCAGAGAGAGTGAGGGAGATACAGAATCCAAAGCAGGGTACAGTCTCTGAGCTGTCAGCACAGAGCCTGACACAGAGCTCAAACCCACAGACTATGATATCATGATTGGAGCTGAAGTCAGACGCTTAATCAACTGAGCCATCCAGGTGCCCCCACATTTTTTTGAATAGGAAAAATAATATTTTATTATTATTTTTTTAGGTTTTATTTATTTAAGTAATCTCTGCACCCCATGTGGGGCTCAAACTCACAACCCTGAGATCGAGAGTCGCACGTTCCTCCAACTGAGCCAGCCAGGTGCCCTCAATTTCCATTTTATTTTATTTTATTTTATTTATTTAAAAAAATTTTTTAATGTTTTATTTATTTCTAGGAGAGAGAGAGAGACAGCATGAGCAGGGGAGGGTCAGAGAGAGAGGGAGTCACAGACTCTGAAACAGGCTTCAGGCTCTAAGCTGGCAGTCAGCACAGAGCCCGACGCGGGGCTCGAACCCACAAACCACGAGATCATGACCTAAGCGAAAGTCGGACGCTTAACTGACTAAGCCACCCAGGCGCCCCTATTTTATTTATTTTTTTAAAAATGTTGATTTATTTATTGGGGGAATGTTCAGAAGGAAGAGAGAGAGGAGAGAGAGAATCTTAAGCAGGCTCCATGCCCAGCACGGAGCTCAAGGCAGGGAGGGCTCAATCCCACAACCAAGTGATCATGACCTGAGCCAAGATCAGGAGTTAGACACTCAGCCAACTGAGCCACCCAGGCGCCCCTGAAAATCTTAAAGGTTCCCATGACCCAGCACTACTGAAAGAAGAAGAAGCTGGCTGTGGAGGGGAACCCTCTAGAATTTTAGGCTTTGAGCTAAGAATCATAAGTCCCATTTTCAAATTGCGTAGCTTTGCTATCAAGACAATGCAGTTTTAACCTTTTTAGGCCTCAGTTTTCTCCTTTTCAAAGTGATGTTTAAAGTAACCATATCATAACCCATGTGTTCATATTTTATCCCGTCCACCCAGCTGCACACCTATCATGTGCTCGGTGCCATCGTAATTCTAAAATTCAGATTTGGGAGGTGCCTGAGTTTAGAAGTCCAACTCTTTTTTTTTTTTTTTTTAATATTTTTATTTATTTCTAGGAGAGAGAGAGAGAGACAGCGTGAGCAGGGGAGGGTCAGAGAGAGAGGGAGACACAGACTTCAAAACAGGCTCTCAGCTGGCGGTCAGCACAGAGCCCGACGCAGGGCTTGAACCCACGAACCGCGAGATCATGACCTAAGCGAAAGTGGGACGCTTAACCGACTAAGCCACCCAGGCGCCCCTTAGAAGTCCAACTCTTGATCTCAGTTCAGGTCTTGCTCTCACGATTTGTGAGGTCGAGCCCTGTGTCTGTCTCTGTGCCCTCTCCTCCCCTCCACCTACCTCACGCTTGTGCTCAGTTTCAAAATAAATATTTAAAATAAATAAATAAAATTCTGATTTGGAACTAAGTCCTCTCCTTATCACTTACTTGATCCTCCCTAAGCCACATTCTCTGAATCTCTTTCTTTGCGTGCCCAACGGGCTGAAAGAATCAGAATGAGGTGATGGGTGAGAGCCTGACACATCAGCGGAAGGGACATAGGAACGCAAGTAGTTACCATGATCATACCGAGTACGTGCACCGTGCACTGTGCTGCTGTGGGGCTCCGCTTGCCGGGAGGAGAGCGTGGCCTGAGGTACGGACACTGGGGGACCAGGCTTTTGCAGCGATACAGGAAAGAGGTGACCAGGTGTAGGAAGAACAGATGGAATTTAAGACTTTTCAGAGAAAGGATCCGAGCTGGAGGCAGATTTGATGTCAAGGGGGTGAAGTGTTGTCAAGCTGGGCTGGGATGGAAGGGGAAGTTGCTTCCCTGGTTGCTTTCCTTTTCACCTTTGCCCAGGATTCTGGAATTTTCCACAGTCATAGTTGATAGTGAGAATTGATTTGTCTGCAAATACTACTGGCATAAGGGCTTTCTGGCTCTCACGTGCCAGCATCTTCACACAGGGGAAGCATGCTCTGATATGTCCCATACAGGACATCTGCTTACATTCCAGAAACATCAGATAATAGTCTACTGGATCTTCTCCCTTTTCAATACTCAAGTCTCAAATTATATCGTTGAGATCATTTAGGGAACACATTTGAAAGGAACACATTCAAAAACCTCAATGCCCTGCTTTCACTCACTCGGCATTCACGGGTATGTGTTCAGCTAGGGATTCTCAGCCTGGGCGCTGTTAACATTCTGGGCAAATCTCTGCTGTGGGCGCTGTGTGAGGCATCAAAGGATGTTTAGCAGCATCCCTGACCTCAGACGTCAGTAGCACCTCCTCACTCCCATCTTGACAACCAAAAATGTTTCTAGACATTGTCAAATGTCCCCTGGGGGCAAAACTGTCCCCATGTTGAAAGCCATAGAGCCAGGCATGAAGACTGGAGATGAGCAGAAGGAGTCCCAGCCCTCAAGAAGCCTGCAGTCTAGTTAGGGAAGCAGATATTAATTCAACAACCACAGAGGTCAATATAAAGTTATAATGGTGGTAAGTGCCAAATAGGAGAGGTCCATTGTATAACAGGAGGAGCATATCACAGGGGAATTGATCTCCTCAGGCTCAGAGAAGTCAGGGAAGAGCTAAGACCTTAAGGAGTAGGAATTAATGAAGTAAAGAACCAGGGGACTTTAATGAGAGTGAGGAAAAGCTTTTCAGGAAGAATGAATAGCATATGCAAAAGCCCTGTGGTCTGAGGGGAGCACAGGCTTGCAAGCAGGCCAGAGAAGAGGGCAGGGCCGGGCCAGGCAGGGCCTCAGGCACCAAAGTAAGAAGTTTTACCTTTGACCTAAGCAGCAATGGGAAACCACTGTTTTAAGCGGGATATGTGGTTCCTTTGTGATGCACCCAATGTCAAAGATTTCCCTCCCTGTGTGTGTCTACCGTCCGGGAGAACTCCACTCTGGCTATGATGGCAGAGGTACAGAGTCTCAGACTGTGAGAACCTAAAGGATCTTCAAGACCATCTAAAACAACCCCCTTTTTTCACATGTTTGGAAACAAAGGCCGAGACAGGGGCCCAGATGGATTGGGGTTCGTGAGTCTTGAAGCACAGACTTCAAGAATGCAAAACTACAAATACAGAATTAGGTACAGAGCCTTGAACAGTCTGTACAGAGGAGGGCCCTGAAGGTGAACTTGGGGAACTTTCGGGGAGTCTGCTTCCGGAAGGGGCACTTGCTTGCCGAAATCTACCTAAGAAGCAGGTGGTAGAAGGCAGGCCAGGACTTAGGGTCCTATCACAGTAATCAGCCGCGTGCTGTAGATGCAGCTTTTGACGAAGACCTTGCAGTGTTCTTTCATTCGTTCTTTCTAATGTTTCTGACAACTACGACCCGAGGCACAGGGCAGGTGTTACAGGCACAGGGCAGGGTATGGGTGGGCGCGCTGCTTTGAGAATCAGCCTCTGCTATCCAGGAAAGGTCTCTGCTCCTCCTCTTAGACTTTTCTCTTCAGGCAAGTCAAGTCAGATGTGGTGGGTGGGCCAGGGTGTGGAGGATGGAGCTGCAGACCCCCTCAGTGCTTTGGGAGAGCAGAATCGTAGTGTGAGTTAGACTTCAGGCACATCAACTACGGTGGTGTTCATTCGGCCGGTGTGCGAAGGGGTAAGCCCTTGGCAGAGAATGCTTTGTTGCAAGGAACCCCATTAGCTGAAGCTCAAAACGGAGATGTTGGGGGTCACGTGACCCAGCTGTGGAAAGAGCAGGGCTGAATGGGCGGAGCCTCAAGCACCAGCAGGCTCTTGTATTTCTGCCCACTTTTGTTGCTAACATTTCGGCTTTATTCTATCCTTTTTAAAAAAAATTTTTTTAATGTTTTATTTATTTCTAGGAGAGAGAGAGGCAGCGTGAGCAGGGGAGGGTCAGAGAGAGAGGGAGTCACAGACTGAAACAGGCTCCAGGCTCTGAGCTGGCAGTCAGCACAGAGCCCGACGCGGGGCTTGAACCCACGAACCGTGAGATCATGACCTAAGCGAAAGTCGGACGCTCAACCGA
>JAESUZ010000894.1:0-81946 GCA_017311185.1 Proteles cristata cristata
ATGGGGCCCAGAGGCGCTGCAGGCTTCATCAGCATGGAACTTGGAACATCACCGTGACATTCCCAACGCCCAGAAACAGCTGCACAGGGGAGTCCTGTGGCCCAACCATGCCTGGGCCCACAGAGGAGGCTAGCCTGGCAAACAAAACACTAAGCCTGGCTGGCACCTTCCCCTGCGCCCTCAATTCAGCCCACTGGATGAACCACTGCACTGCTGGGGGATCCGTTCCTGGAGGGTCCTAGGATCTTACTCTAGCCCTAACCCTAACTCTTACCCTAGCCCTACCCTTAATACTCACTGGAATCCTACACCTAAGCAGGCCCCGTTCATTGCCCTCATTTCAGCCATCCCAAGAGATCAAGGGTCTGGTATTGCTCCTGCCCTGGTGACTCCCTTGGACAGAAGCCTAACCCTAGCCAAGACTCGCTTTCCCATGGGGACTCAATTCCTCCGTCTGAGAAAACCGCGCACCTGGGTCCCAAAAGTGGTGCAGGATGACTCAGCAGGGCACAAGAAACATACCATGCCATTCCCAAAACATGGATGCAGCTGTATGAGGGAATCTCCTGAGGCCCTCCTATAACCTACCCCAAAGAGGACAAAGAGGACACCGGTCTTAGAAGCCAAAGCCGAAGGCTGACCTGCACCCTCCCAAAGGCCCTCAATTCAGCCCTCCAGGAAGACCACTGCACTACTGGGGGTTCAGTGCCTGGAGACACCTGGGATCTAAGCCTAACCCTAACACAACCCTATGCCTAAGACTAACCCTACCCCTACCCTAGGCCCTACCTATAAACGTAAAACTTATATTGAACCCACACCTGCTAATGTGTCCTCAGTTCAGCCCTCAAGAGAGATCATGGAACTGGTGCTACTTCTGCCTTGGTGATTCCCTTAGAAGGAACGCTACCCCTGTCCAAGGTTCTGTGCCCATGGTGACCCGAGTACTTAAGCTGAGAACACTACTGACAAGGGACCAAGATCATTGAAGGCTTCATCAACATGGAACATGGAACGTCATCAAGACATTCTCAAAGCCTGGAAATCTGCACAAGTGGTGTTCTGGGCCCCAACCTGGCTGGGCACAAGAGGAAGTGTGCCCTTAAACCCAACACTAAGCCTAGCTATCAACCTCCCATGAGCCCTCAACACAGTCCTCCAAGTTGATCACAGCACTGCTGGGATTTCAGCACCTGGAGCCTTCGGGGATCCAACCCTAACCCTAACCCTAACCCTAAACCTAGCCCCTACCCCCTGACCCTGACCCTGACCGCTGACCCCTGACCCCTGACCCTGACCCCTGACCCCTGACCCCTGACCTTGACCCTCACCCTGACCCTCACCCGGACCCTAACCCTGACCCTAACCCGTGACCCTCATCCTCACCCACACTGCCACCCTAAACCCTAACCGCCAACCTAACCCTAACTGCCCTTACCCTAACCCTAACCTAACCCTGACCCTAATCCCGAACCAATGACCCTGACCCTGACCCTAACCCCTGACCCTGATCCTGACCCTGACCCTAACCCTAACCCTAAATCCTAAATCCTAACCCTAAATCCTAACCCTCTTACCCTCACCCTCTAACCCTCACCCTCACCCTATCCCTCTAACCCTAACCCTTACCTTATCCAAGATTCTTTTTTTTTTTTAAACGTTTATTTATTTTTGAGACAGCATGAGCTGGAGGGGGACAGAGAGAGAGGGAGACACAGAATCTGTAACAGGCTCCATGCTCTGAGCTGTCAACATAGAGCCCAATGTGGGGCTCAAACCCACAGACTGCGAGATCATGACCTGAGCAGAAGTCAGATGCTTAACTTACCGAACCACCCAGGCACCCAAGGTTCTGGCCCCATGCGGAGCCGAGTCCTCGGTGCAAGAAACCGTGGACCTGGGGCCCAGAAGCGGTACAGACTTCCTTGGCATGAAACGTGGAACATCAGCACAACGTTCACCTAGCCCAGAGACAGCAGCACGATGGGTGTCTGGAGGCCCCATTGTCGCTGAGACCACCGATGAGGCGGCCCTGGAACCCAAAGACTAAGACTGGCCAGCCCCGTAACAAGCATCCTCAACTCAGCCCTCCAGGTAGTACTCAGCACTGCCGGAAGATCGGATCCTGGAGCCTCCTGGACTCGGGCCCTAACCCTAGCCATGGCCTTCAACACACCCTAACCCTAGACCTACCGCAGAGGATCACTGGAACCCTACACCTGGGGCATTCTCACACATAGGCCCTCAATTCTGCCCTCCCAGGAGATCGCAGGACTGTGGCCATTACAGCCGTGGCCATTTCAAAGGACGCCGCCCTAATCGTAGGCAAGTCTCTGACCCAAGTCAGAGCCAAGTCCTTGGTCTGAGAACACGATGGACCTGGGTCCAGAAGCTGTACAGGCTTTTCGGCCAGGAATGTGGAACATCACCTCGACTTCACCAAGCCTGGAAATAGCATACTATGGGTGTCCTGAGGCCCCCCTGTAGCCACCGTGGAGTCAAGTCCTGGAACTCAAATACTAACCCTTCCCAGCAAATACCCTGCATTCTCTACTCAGGACTTCTGGGAGATTACTGCACTGCTGGCTGATTAAAAGCTGTATGGTCCAGTGATCTCTCTCCCTAGCCGCAAACATAATCCTAACCCTACAGCCCTCCCTCCCTCAGACCGTGACCTTACACCTGAGCAGGACCCATACATGTGCCCTCACTTCAGCCCTCCAGGGAGTCCATGGGACTGGTTTCGCTTCTGCCCTGTCAATTCTCCTGGATGGAACCCTAATCCTAGGCAAGGCTGTGTCTCCTTGTGGACTCAATTCCCAGGTCTCAGAAAACCATTGATATGGGGCCCAGAAGCAATGCAGGATGACTCAGCATGGAACACCGAACCTCATCACGTCATTCTGAAGCCCGGATAGAGCTGCATGAGGGGTGTCCCGAAGCCCAACTCTTACCTAACTCAGAGAGAAGGCTGGCCTTGGAACCCAAAGCCTAAGCCAGACTGGCATCTTCCCATGCGCCCAAAATTCAGCCTTCCGGGGACATCACGGGACTGGTGTTGCCTCTGCCCTGGCGCTCTCCTGGATGAAACCGTAACTCTAGCCAAAGAGTTCTTTCCATGGAGACCAAAATACGAGTTCTGAGAACTGATGGACAGGGGGCCCAGCATGGAATGTAGAACGTCACCATGACACTAATAAAGCCTGGATCAAGCAGCACAATGGGTGTCACGAGGGGCAACTGAGCCTGGCCCGCAGATCAGGCTCGGCCATGAACCCCCACTCTAAGCCTGACCAGCAACTTCCGCTATGCCTTCCACTCAGCCTGCTGAGGAGATCACTGCACTGCTAGCTGATTAGATCCTGGATCATCCTGGGATCTTGCTCTAACCCTAAGCCAAAGACTAACCCTAACCCTACATGTAACGCTTACTCCACAAGTAAGCCTACAGCACAGCCGCACCCGTGATTGTGCCCTGACTTCAGCTCTCCAGGGAGAACACAGGGCTGGCTTCACTTCTGCCTTGGCAGCTGCCCTTGACGAACCATAACCCATAACCACAGCCAAGGCTCTTGCTCCATGGGGACCCAATTCCTAGGTCTGAGAAAACCAAGCACATGGGGCCCAGACTGGGGCATGCTTAATCAGCATGGAACGTGGAACATCACTATGACATCAACACGACCCAGCTCAGGCGGCACAAGGGGTGTTGTGAGGCGCCACGGTAGCCTGGCCCACAGAGGAGGCTGGCCCTTGACCCCAAACACTAAGCTCGACTGCCAACCTGCCCTCTGCCCTCAGTGCAGCCCTCCGGGGAGATCTCTACACGGCTGGCTGATTAGATACTGGATCGTCCTGGAATCTTACTCTAACCCTAACACCAAGCCTAATCCTAACCCTACCGCTACCCCTAATGCTCACTCTAAACCTAATCCTACACCTGAGTCGCACCCGTGCATGGGCTCTCATTTCAGACCTCCAGGGAGATCACGAGGCTGGTGTCGTTTCTGTCCTGGTGACTCCCCAGGATACGACCTTAACCCCAGCCCTAGCCCTCAAGCTCACAAAAACCCTACGCCTGTCACAGCCATGAGGATGGCCCTCCTCTCAGCCAGGGAGATCCGAGTTGTTGCCGCTTTGGCCCTGCCAACTCCACAGGATGCAACCCTAGCCAAGGCTCTGTCTCCCCATGGGGATTTGAGTCCTCGGACTGAGAAAACCCCGGACCCAGGGCCTAGAAGCAGTTCTGGCTTTCTCAGCATGGAACGTGGAACATCACCACAATATTCACAAATCCCAGAAACACCTGCACGAGGGGTAAGTTGAGGCCCCACTGTAGCCGGGCCCACAGAGGAGGCGGGCCCTGGAAACTGAACACTGAGCCTCGCCGTCACCGTCCATGCGCCCTCGAGTCAGCCTTCCGGGTGGACCGCTGACTGCTGGCGGTCCCTCCTGAGAGCCCCCAGGGATCTACTCCTAACAATACCCTCCCCCCACACCGATCCCTAACCTGACACCTAGTCCTGCCTCCCGTCCTAACTGCACACCTAACCCACGCCAGCGCACGCACCCTCATTTCTGTCTTCCAGGGAGATCCCAGGACTGGTGCCACTTTGGTCCTGGTGACTCCCCTGGACGGAATCCTAACCCTAGTCAAGGCTCTATCCCCATGGGGACTCCTTTCCAGAGGACACTTCTCGACAAAACCAGTGAGCTACTAACTCCTCAGCTAGAAGTTCAAAGTGGCTTTTGCCCAGTATGGACACAGATCAGTAAACCTCGCTAAAAAGTGTTGGACGCGTTTTATGACCAAAAGTGGCATATTGTCCTTACCCTTTCTCTCTTCCAACAGCAAGGCCTGCACGAGCTCGGCCTGGTCCTGGAGGCTGCTGGTCCCCCCCAGGGACACTGAGGTTGTCCAGGCTGTGGGGGTGGTGACCTGTGTCCACATGGAGACTGAAGATGCCTGGGCCGAGCTCCGTCATGGTGGAGACACGGATGTGTCCACACAGTCACTGTTGTTCTCCGGGCCATGGGGACGGGCACCTGTCATCCACACGGACACTGAGGATGTCTAGGCTGAGGCGCCTCTGGGCCGCGTCCCGTCATCTTCAGGAGGGGGACGTGTCGTCCACACGGACACTGAGGATGTCTAGGCGGAGGCGCCTCTGGGCCGTGTCCCGTCATCTTCAGGAGGGGGATGTGTCATCCACACGGACACTTAGGATGTCCGGGCCGGGTCCCGTCATCTTCAGGAGGGGGATGTGTCGTCCACACGACACTGAGGATGTCTAAGGGCCGCGTCCCGTCATCTTCAGGAGGGGGATGTGTCGTCCACACGGACACTGAGGATGATGCTGAGGCGCCTCTGGGTCCCGTCATCTTCAGGAGGGGGATGTGTCGTCCACACGGACACTGAGGATGTCTAGGCTGAGGCGCCTCTGGGCCGCGTCCCATCGTCTTCAGGAGGGGGATGTGTCGTCCACACGGACACTGAGGATGTCTGGGCCGCGTCCCGTCATCTTCAGGAGGGGGATGTGTCGTCCACACGGACACTGAGGATGTCTAGGCTGAGGCGCCTCTGGGCCGTGTGCCGTCATCTTCAGGAGGGGGGTGTGTCGTCCACACGGACACTGAGGATGTCTAGGCTGAGGCGCCTCTGGGCCGTGTCCCGGCGTCTTCAGGAGGGGGACGTGTCGTCCACACGGACACTGAGGATGTCTAGGCTGAGGCGCCTCTGGGCCGTGTCCCGGCGTCTTCAGGAGGGGGACGTGTCGTCCACACGGACACTGAGGATGTCTAGGCTGAGGCGCCTCTGGGCCGTGTGCCGTCATCTTCAGGAGGGGGATGTGTCGTCCACACGGACACTGAGGATGTTCGGGCCGGGTCCCGTCATCGTGGGGAGAGGTCTTGTTGTTCACACGGACACTGCGGTTGTCTGGGCTATGTTCCTCATCGTGGGACAGGTGGCGTGCTGTCCACACGGACACAAAGGTCCCCAGGCCCCATTCACACAGACCAGGGCTGAGTTCTGACACCCCGAGGCTTCTGAGGAGACTTGGTGTCTCCAATATTCCGGCGTCAGCATGCGGTGGCCGGAGGGGAGGCCTGGGGCTGCGGCGTCTGGGCTGGAGTCGCTGCCTGCGTGGCTGAGGCCTCTGCAGCCGGCAGGCTGGCCCGTGTCTTCTCGCACTGTCTAAAGGTCCTCAGGTGGAGAGCACCGGTGTAGGGCAGAGAGCGTGGGGGCGGAGGGCGGAGCGCTGGGGGCGGGCAGAGAACCAAGGGGGGCAGCGGTGTGGAGCCCCGCAGCACTGAGGGGAGCGGGTGGTGGAGACCGTGCTCTCTTCCTCCTCTCCGAGGCCGGGCCAGGCTGGGGCTTTCCTGGCACTTGCTGCTCGTGCAGCAGGGCCGGCTCTGAGCTGTGTCTGCCAGCGCTGATGCAGCTCCTTAACTACACCTGAGAACCAGGCAGAGGCGTTGGTTTTAAACTGCTCTCCACTGAAGAGGGTGGAGGGACCGGTGGTCTCGATCAACTGGTTCATCAGTTTCACCTGAATGTAATTTCCTGCGTCTCCTCCAGGTGTGACCTGGAAAAGCAGCATAACATTTTTGCTTTGAGTTTCTTACCTCAAGTGATTATGGTAAGAAATAATGAGAAAATGCCTGTAAAGGGAAACAGCTCATTAATTGACACATAGAAAACATTCAAAAGTTGCCATTGTTATTCATTAATTTTTTAGAAATTACGAGGTTAGAGGAGAGAGGAAAAGAAGCAAGGATGCTATGGGAAGAATGTTGCTATTCTCATAATCAGATCGACTATAACTCAAGTTCCTTATTTGGGGATCCAAATACCCCAATTCTTTGATCTATGAGTGAAAACCACTTATGTAACATTGTGATCGTCACGTATTTTCTTTCCAGTTCCAGCAACTACACATCTACATAAAAATACATACACTTTAAAACTTTTCACCTACAGGAAAGACAAAATTCACCAAGCCGAGAGAATCGTTTAAGGCTCTGCAGTGTCCAATAACTGTTTCTGCCTCCAAGCTATTAAACTCATTACAGAATCCTTGATCCCCTTTTAACACTATCAGTGAAGTTCAAATTCCTATCCTGCTACAAGTTCTTTCTGCTGAGAAGCTGACATTGATGGAGGTCAATGGAGTTGGGGATCAGGAAACACATGGGAGCTTTTGCTCTCAGATTGAGTAACTTCTGTATTCTCTCCACATGAGCACCTTTTTTTCTTCCTTCATTTTAAGACAGAGGCACTGAACACTGGTGAGGCATTTCTTCAGCCCAACATCTGTGATGAATTTTTGGAAAACTCGTTGGAATTTCAAACACAAGGTCTACATATTCAGCCATTAGATGATCTGCGAGAAAATAGTAAGAGTTACCTTTCCACAGAAAGAATGAAACAATAAATTACTTCAAGTCTCTGCCATTTGCTTTACTGTGATGTAGCTTGTCTCTTTCTGCTACTCCAATTCTATTTTCTTTTTTTAAAAACATTTTTTTAATGTTTTATTTATTTCTAGGAGAGAGAGAGATAGCATGAGCAGGGGAGGGTCAGAGAGAGAGGGAGTGACAGACTCTGAAACAGGCTCCAGGCTCTGAGCTGGCAGTCAGCACAGAGCCCGACGTGGGGCTGAACCCACGAACCACGAGATCATGACCTGAGCGAAAGTCGGACGCTTAACCGACTAAGCCACCCGGGCGCCCCATCCAATTCTATTTTCAAGAAGTCTACTTTTTAAAGTTTTTATCAAATAGTAAAAGATTCAAATAGAATACTATTAAAGAAAACAGAGTACAGCATAATGAAACCATCACCAACTCCTGAGGTTTAAATTCAGGCATAGTCTTTGTCTTTCATCATCATCATCTTTCAGGAAACAGAGAAAAGCATGTATACTCACACTTCCCGAGATTATGTCAAAGACAATAATCATAGATGATTTTCTCCTCATTTGAATGAAGAGCTTCAGAAATGTTCTATATTGCCACCAAACAATCATCATAATTGAGCATAACCGAACTATTTAAAATAGCCAAAATAAAAGACGTAATGGGTAAATTAAACGGAACTGGATCCCTGTAGGTAAAGAGAATGCGCTTGTTTGGATTCTCTCTTCTGATGGTTTAAGCTCAGACCTCTGGAGAATGATCTCCTCTGAGCCAACCAGTGTTAAAAACAAAAAACAAAAACAAAACAAAAAAAAACAAAACCCTACGTCCTTCCAAGATCTCTGAGTGCTGCTTGGTTCTTCCGCCAGGTGATCCGGATCAGATTCCGTAACATTTGGTTCCCTGACCTGGAAACCCAACTGCCGTGGCCCGTTGTTGCCACTATTTTAGGAAAACGGTGAGGTGGTGACAGAACTAGGAATCGAGGAGGAGAAGGCGTGCGCTGCCTGAAGTTCGGCAGTCTCCAGCTCTGTCGCCTCTGGCCGATCCCGCTGGATTCGAGGAGACTTCACAAGTGTGGACCTGGAACTGACGTTGGAAACCTGGCCTCAAGAAACAAGCCAATGTACACGTGGTGGTGAGTCCCAAATATCACTACGAGTAGGGAAATAAAATAAACAAAGTCACAACAAGAGAGACCAAGGGAGACCATTAAAAGAACACTTCCTGAATGGATAGCCCCAGGACAGCCTAGGAACCTCCTCTAATATAGTAGCACTCGCAGGTGCAGAGCTCAGAACAAGTTCTAAAAACTGACTAGAGACACAAAGCTAGCCAAAATGATGAAATGGAAGCACTCTCTCTAAAGGAATTCCAGGAAGAAGTGACAGCTAAAGAACTGCTCAAAACTGATATAGGCAACATAACTGAACAAGAATTTAGAACAATAGTCATAAAATTAATCACTGGGCTTGAAAAAGGCATGGAAGACATCAGAAAAGGCATTGCTACAAAGATTATGGACCTTAAAATAGTTGTGATGAATTAAAAATCCTTTAAGTAAGGTGCATAATAAAATTGAGGCGTCCAATGCATGGATTGAAGAGGCACAGATGAGAACAGGTGAAATAGAAGACAGAATTATAGAAAAAGAGGAGGCCCTTTATCTGATATGTCATTTGCAACTATCTTTTCCCATTCTGCCAGTTGCCTATTAGTTTTATGGATTGTTTCCTTTGCCGTGCAGAAGCTTTTTTATCTTGATGAGGTCCCAGTAGTTCATTTTTGCTTTTGAATCCCTTGCCTTTGGGGATGTGTCAAGTAAGAAATTGCTGCGATTGAGGTCAAGAAGTTTGTTTCCTGCTTTCTTCTCTAGGGTTTTGATGGTTTCCTGTCTCACATTCAGGTCCTTTATCCATTTTGAGTTTATTTTTGTGTATTGTGTGAGAAAATGACCTAGTTTCATTCTTCTGCATGTTGCTGTCCAGTTTACCCAGCACCCTCTATTAAGGAGGCTGTCTTTTTTCCAGTGGATACTCTTTCCTGTTTTGTCAAAGAATAGTTGGCCGTACATTTGTGGGTCCAGTTCTGAGTTCTCTATTCTATTCCATTGGTCTATGTGTCTGTTTTTGTGCCAGTACCATACTGTCTTGATGATGACAGCTTTGTAGTAGAGGCTAAAGTCTGGGATGGTGATCCCTCCCGTGTTGGTTTTCTTCTTCAATATTACTTTGGTTATTTGAGGTCTTTTGTAGTTCCATAAAAATTTTAGGATAGTTTGTTCTAGTTTTGAGAAGAATGCTGGTGCAATTTTGAATGGCATTGCATTGAATGTGTAGATTGCTTTGAGTAGTAATAACATTTTAACAATATTTTTCCCTGATCCATGAACATGGAATGGTTTTCCATTTCTTTGTGTCTTCTTCAATTTCCTTCATAAGTTTTCTATAGTTTTCATCATATAGATCTCTTATACCTTTGGTTAGGTTTATTCCTAGGTATCTTATGGGTTTTGGTGCGATTGTGAATGGGATCAGTTTCTTAATTTCTCTTTCAGTTGCTTCATTATTGGTGTATAAAAATCAACTGATTTCTGTACACTGATTTTGTATCCTGCAACTTTGCTGAATTCATGGATCCGTTCTAGTAGGCTCCTGGTGAAGTCTGTTGGGTTTTCTATGTAGAGTATCATGTCGTCTGCAAAAAGTGAGAGTTTGACTTCTTCTTTGCCAATTCTGATGCCTTTAATTCATTTTGTTGTCTGATGACTGAAGCTGGGACTTCCAGCACTATGTTAAACAACAGTGGTGAGAGTGGACATCCCTGTCGAGCTCCTGGTCTCAGGGGGAAAGCTCTCAGTTTTTCCCCATGGAGGATGATGTTAGCTGAGGGCTTCTCATAGATAGCTTTTAGGATGTTTAAGTAGGTTCCTTCTATCCTGACTTTCTCGAGGGTCTTTACTAAGAAGGGATGCTGTATTTTGTCAAATGCTTTTTCCTCAACTATTGGAGGTCTTTTCTGGCCAGTCATATTTAACATTTTACTAGAGGTCGTAGCTAATGTGATAAAAAGAGAAGTACTTCCAAGTGACGAAAGTTAGCAAGAGCTAAGACTTTATTTATAAGTTATGAGAATTGTGCATACGAGAACTTGTAACCAATCTACCAAAAACTGAACAAAGTCTGGCTAAATCTAATAATTAAATTTAGCAATACTGTAAGACAGAAGGTCAACAGACAAAAATCCATTTTTTCCAAGATATGCACAGTGAATAGTTGAAAAATGAAACAATACCACTTAAAACAGAATCACAAAAAGGAAAACTGAGAAATTTCTAGTGGTAGAGGAATTTTCACTGAAAATTATGTCCCATCACTAGAGAAGATCTAAATGAAGAGATCTCTTCTGCTCATGGATTGGAGGATTCAATGTTAAGAGGTCAATTTCTCCTCCAATTGACCTGCAGACCTAAAACAATCCCAAAAATTACAGCAAGATTTTATTGTAGAAACTGGCAAGCGAATGTAAGCTTGACAGGGGGCGACAGGTGACCTGGAGCAGCCAAAAATCATTTTGGAAAACAAAGTTTTGATGTAACAACTAATAGACCAACAGAATAAGAAGCCATGAAGTAGACCCACACTTACAAACTAAAGTTCCGAAAAGTAGTTGCCTGATAATTGAAGGTGGAAAGAACAATTAACAAGCAGAGCGGGAACAACTAGGTATTTCTGTAGAACAGAAGTGAACTTTGAATTCATATATCACTTCACACGCAAGAGTTAGAACAAGATGGCACAGAGACCATCCACAGAGATTCTAGAAAACAAAGGAGCATAACTTCATGATCTTGAGATACAGATTTCTTAGCTGAGAGGCAAAAAGATATAATGACTAAAGTAAAATGTTAAAATATACTTCATCAAAAAAATTACAACATATATATATCTATACATCAAAGGACACCAATAAAAAATAAAAGGGTAAGCCATTAACTGGAAAAGAAAGTCATAACACATTTACCTGACAAAGGACTTACATCCATGGCATATAAATACTGCATATCAATAAAGAGAAAAAAAGAGAAAGGAAAGAAAGACCTGAAGGCTCCTTTGCAAAGGAAGACCCAGGACCATAAACATCACATGTGGGCAGACATGTGGAGCCATTCACCTCTCACACCACCAGTGGAGGTGTGGAGAACGAAAACTGCAGAAACCTTCCATCGGACCAGAAAGTCGCTTGAAAAATGAAGAGCTGTATCCAAAACCTGTCTTGTACAAGAAAGGAATAAAGGTGCTTTGTCCAAATAGCCCAAAGCTGAGAAAAACCCAAAAGTCCAAGAACTGGCAAATAACTTATGTTCACATATTGCAATACCCTTCAGCAATTAGAGGGGGCACCTGGGTGGCTCAGTCAGTTAAGCATCAGACTTGTGATTTGCTTCAGGTCATGATCTCCTGAGACTGAGTCCTGCATCTGAATCTGCACTGACAGCACGAAGCCTGCTTGGGATTCTTTCTCTGCCCCTCTCCCACATGCACTTGTTCACCCTCAAAATAAACTTTTCAGTGGAAAAGAACACTGTTCCCACTTGTAAGACTTCAGGTCGTCTCAAGCAGAGATTCCTGTGCAGCGAATGCACCAGATCCCTAGGCTCCTCATCACATCAGGTCACCCTTACTGAGCAGGCACTATGTACCAGTCACTATTCTAAGTGCCTCAAGTAGATGAACCACCCGATATTGAGGAATAGTCTCTGGAACATTCACTTTCTATTTCACAGATGCAAAAAGCTGACCCACACATTCACACTGAGAGCCTCACCTGGGAGTCCCTTAATGAAGACATTCGGTTAGTGACAGTGATCCTAGTTTCTTGGAGGAGAAGGCTTTGCCCCTGGCAAGGTGATGTCACACTTCGTATCGTACATGAGGTTTGTGAGTGAAGGCTATGTGCTTACAGCCGATCAAGCCCAGAGTGGAAAACCGGTTTTGTGGAGCCCATGCTGTATGGGTCTCCTAGGAAGAGGGATGTGGCAGAACCCCACAAGCAGTTCTTGCACCGCTTGTTAATTGTCCTTTCCGCATTAAATTATCAGTGCTTGGTGAGGTAGGATCCTCTTTGCCTGGGGACCTCAGCGAGTGTGTTCCGGCCATAACGAATCCTCCCACAACCCCACTCAGGCCATGAGGGACAAACCCTATGCAGCAGGCCATCGTGGAAGGAATTCAGAGCCCTCAGGTCTGGGGACATTGATATGTAAATTTCCTATTTCTCTTTGGAAATCAGTTATGAACAGAGACCATTATTTTTAAGCACATCAATGTCTGTGTTCATTGCTACATGTGGACCAAAATAAGAACCACAGCACTTTAAGGTCCCTGCTTATGTAGATGTAGGGCAGGCTTGCTTTTCAGGTTTCTTTTCCTTTTTAATGTTTTTTTTATTTCTGAGAGAGAGAGAGACAGCGTGAGTAGGGGAGGGTCAGAGAGAGAGGGAGACACAGAATCTGAAGCAGGATCCAGGCTCTGAGCTAGCTGTCAGCACAGAGCCTGACAAGGGGCTCGAATCCATGAACTGTGAGATCATGACCTGAGACAAAGTCAGACGCTTAACTGACTGGGCCACCCAGGCGCTCCTTGCTTTCCAGGTTTCTGTCAGGTACTGGGGAGGGGGGGAGGGACTTGCCATGCTACTGTACATTCAGTTGCCCATAACATGCCTTTGTGTAAAGGAGAAGGAAGGATTCCTTCCCCTGGGCAGAGGCAGCCCCGTGCACCCATGCACTGGCCAGTGAGCGGAACAGGGCTTGGATTCTGTCTTCCACCCGTCATACTGACAAGGCATCCTAGAGCTGCAGGTCAGCTCCCAAAACCACACGTGGCAGCCTTTACAGAGACCACAGATTTCCACCTGAGGGGAGCTAATAAAAGCCATCAGAATTTCATTTCTATGTAGAGCTTGGCTGCGGTAGGCAAGCCTTTTGAAACTATACTTGGGATGAAAGCCCTGTTCAGACAACAAAATATTTATCCCCGGCTAATGACTAAGGGGCTGCTGTGTGGAGGACACTAGTGATGTGTAACTGGCCTGGATCCAGCACTTCATCCCTTTGCACGGAGGATCAAGGTAGCACCAAGCCCAGGCAGAGGGCCGGGCCTTGGTTTTGTGGGGTTCTCAGAAGTGCGATGGCTTAGCTCAGGGACCTTCTGCCCTCATTCTCACTCACAAGACTCCAGTTTGATCCTGCTGTGTTCCCTGGTTTGGCTAAATCAGTTAAAGACACACTTCTTAAAACCACTCTGAGGGGACAAGAGAGACTCAGTCAGCGTGCGTACGAGGCCACACAGCTATCAGTCCAAATTGAATCACAGGGCTTTCAACTACACATCTCGTGTTCTTTCCATATACTCTCTCTGCATAAGATCCAAGCCAGGAAGATGCCCCAAATGTCAACAACACTTATAAGTGTGGTATTGCTGCCTCTAAGCCCAAAACATGCCTGCTGCAAATCCAGGTTAAGAGGATCCACTTCATGCATACCAGGCTGGCAAAATTAAGTCGAATAACAAATTGTGATAGATGTAAAAACCAAGATACCCACGTCTCCATCCCCAAACGGGGTGGGGGGTGGGGTAGGTCCTGCAGGTGGTGAGGGGGAAGGAAGTGCACAGATGGAATTGCTGTGCCCACCATAATCCCAGGGTCCTGTAGAACAGAAGGGGAGACTGAAGGGGAAAGAGAGACCCAGTGAGCATTCTGCCTGCAGGTATGGGCTTCAGAGGAGAAAAGGCCACAAGCCAAGAAATTCAGGATGCTTCCAGAATCAGGGAAACGCCAGAAAATAAATCACCCCTAGGTCCTTGAGAAAAGAACAAGGCCCTCCCAACACCTTCATTTTTAAAAAATTTTTTAATATTTTTTCTTAATTATTTTTGAGGAAGGGAGAGAGAGAGAGGAGGGAGAGGCCAAGAGACAGGGTGACACAGAACCTGGGGCTGGCCCCCCGCTCTGAGTTGTCAGCACAGGGCCCGACGTGGGACTGCAAGTCATGAATGGCAAGATCATGACCGAAGTTGAAGTTGGCTGCCCAACCGACTGAGCCACTCAGGCGCCCCGCCACCATCATTTTTAATGCAGCGGGACTTCATTTGAAGCTTGTGACCAACAGACCTGGAAGAAAAGAAGGTCGTGGAGTTTTGAAGCTGCTATGAAGGTGGCAGCCTGTTCCAGCAGCAACAGGACATGACGGCGCCCAGGCTCCCTTCCCAGGCTCCCGGGTGCTGAGTGCTGTGTTACCGCAAGATGTCAGACGGAATAATGGAGATGCCAGGGGAGCGGCAGGGGGACTTCCTGAGGTGTCGGGTGCAGCGACAGGAGGGACTGGCCTGAGGTCCACAGCCAGCCAAGGCAGCACACGGTGCCTGGAGAAGGGCGGGCAGTCGGTTCCTTGTAGCTGGAGACACAAACAGGCCTGGGGCACTGGTGGCCCCCACGCTAAGGGTCTTGGACCTTGTTCCCTGGCAGTAGGGAGCGGGTAGGGGGTTAGCCAGGTCATCCTCAGGGCCCTCAGATCTGCCTCGGGAAGCCCACCCTGGCTGCGCTGCGGGGAGCAGAGATGCTGGCGGCAAGCCGACCGTGGAGGAGGCCACCACAGCAGCCAAGCAGAAAGGGACAGGCCTGAGCAGGGGCCAGCAGAGGACGAGATTCACGGATGGACAAAGGTGATGGTCATGGTTTCTGCTCACAAGGGCTTTGGGTGGGTGAAGGAATCACAGAGGCAGGTGTGGTTTGAAGTTCTTGGCACATCTCTTTCACCACAGTTGTTTCACCAGGTGCTACCCAGAGCCTCCAAAAGCTGTGCTGTACTCCTTACAGCTGCTGCACGTCCCTGTCCCCAGAGGCTCACGTGACAGGGTACAGGGGGTGTCATTTACCACCTGCCGAGTGAGGAACCAGCGAGGGAAGAGGTAAGCTACCTAGGAGGGGTGCAGGCGAGGGAGAAAACGACCACCGTCTGCTCTGGTGCTTTGGGGGAAGGGGCAGGACAACGGTGAGGACATGGACTTGATGACCCTGAATTAGTTGGAAGAAGAGCAGTCTCGAGGATGGAGCTTCAGGGACCCTGGTATCCTTGGTGATGCCCTTACGCTGTCAGCTTGTGGTTCCCACCTGGGAAACCGCCTTGGGCCTGCTCACCGAGCGAGGCCACCTGCCATGGCCTGTCCACACTGGGAGGCCAAGGGAGGGCGCCTGGGCAGAAACCTTGACCAAAGAGGGTATGACAGTGCAACAAGGGGTCTGCTGGCTAGAGAAGATGGTATACACGGGGAAGTGAAGGAGGGGAAGGTGGCCCCAGGACACATGGATTCAGGAGGAGGAGGCTTCAGATTAGAAGATGGACACCATTTCCAGCCACAGTTGGGAGGAAAGGACTCATGTATCTCCAACACTGTAGAAGTTCACTTCTATAGCTCTTTTAAGTCTTTAATAATGCTATGAAGGTAGAAGTTCTATTATGGCTGTTAGGAAGATGGAGAAACTGAGGCCCAGGTAGATCAAAAGGTCAGAGCTAGTCCACATACAAGCCTAAATTCAAGTTCCAGGCTGTGGCTCGTGCGTGGTTTATCCACACAGACTGCAAGCTTCCTGGGAGCATGGCCACGCATAACAGTTCCAGGACAACCCACATGTGCACCTTCTCCCTGAACACTGAGCTCACAGCATTTAATCCTTGTTGGCCAAGTTGATCAATTGAAACTATCTCGGCTTGGAGTGAATAGGCCCATAGCACAAATCCCAGCTCACAAAGAAACGGTCATTGGCCAGTGGTTGGCAAGCTTTTCCTATACAGGACCAGTTAGGAAATGTTCTTGGCCTCACAGGACCGATCTTCACTTCAGCTACTCCCCTCTGGTGCCCGGCCATGGCTGTGTTCGCATCAAAATTTACACAACAGGAAGCCAGATTGGGGCCACAGGCTGAAGTTTGCTGACCCCTACATGCTATAAACAATTAACTAGAAGACAGCTATAGGCTGGTGGGGGTGGGTAGCAGACCCCAAAGAAGATGGTTCACATTACTCCTCATTCCTATAAAGAACAAATTCTGTGAAGACAGGAGGAGGAGGATGGTCTACCTTTAACTTGGGGTCCACTGCCTGTCAGGTGCCTCGTCTTCATCAGCTGTAATCTTCAAAGTCACTCGGGAAGGTTTTAACCCCTATTTTCCAGGTTAGAAGAAGAGGCTCAGGAAGAAGCTGCCCGTGATTACACAGCACGGAGACAAACCTGGAAGGTCCCTGCTGGCCAGTGAGGGCTCAGGCCCAGCAGGACGGGAAACACGAGGTAGCCCACGCTGGCTGCTGAGCAAGTCAGCCCAGGAAGACTGGGATACGGACTCAAGAATCAGAAGGGGTCATCGTGCACCCGTAGGAAACCTCTGGAGGTGTAGGGAAGTTTTGTAGGATACTTTTTTTGTTGTGTTGTTTTTAATATAATTGATTGTGAATTCGGTTTACAGGCAACACCCAGTGCTCATCTGAACAAGTGCCCCCCGCAGTGCCCATCACCCATTTTACCTCTCCTCCACCCCTCCATTCACCCTCATTTTGTTCTCTGCATTGAAGAGTCTCCTGTGGTTTGCCTCCCTCCGTCTCTGAAACGATTTTTCCCCTTCTCCTCTCCTATGGTCTTCTGTTAAGTTTCTCAAGATCCACATATGAGGGAAAACATATGATATCTGTTTTTCTCTGACTTATTTCACTCAGCATAATACCTTCCAATTCCATCCACGTTGCTACAAGTGGCATGATTTCATTCTTCCTCATTGCCAAGTAGTTTTCCATTGTATATATAAATCACATCTTCTTTATCCATTCATCAGTTGATGGACATTTATATTCTTTCATAATTTGGCTACTGCTGAAAGTACTGCTGTAAACATGTGGGTACGTGTGCCCCTATGAATCAGCACTCCTCTATCCTTTGGGTAAATACTTAGTAGCTCTATTGATGGGTTGTAGGATAGTTCTATTTTTAATTGTTTGAGGAACTTCCACACTGTTTTCCAGAGTGGCTGCACCAGGTTGCATTCCCACCAACAGTGCAACAGTGTTCCCATTTCCCCACATCCTCACCAGCATCTGTAGTTTCCTGAGTTGTTCATTTTAGCCACTCTGACCTGTGTGAGGAGGCATCACAGTGTGGTTTTGATTTGTATTTCCCTAATGATGAGTGACATGGAGCATCTTTTCATATGTCTGTCGGCCATTTGGATATCTTTGGAAAAGTCTATTCATGTCTTCTGCCCATT
Organism: Proteles cristata cristata; assembly: GCA_017311185.1. Lineage (NCBI taxonomy): Eukaryota > Metazoa > Chordata > Mammalia > Carnivora > Hyaenidae > Proteles > Proteles cristata. Next base: position 17,737 of record JAESUZ010000894.1, read on the forward strand.
TCTTCACTGGATTATTTTTTGAGTGTTGAGTTTTGTAAGTTCTTTATAGATTTTTGATAGTAACCCGTTATCTGATATGTCATTTGCAAATATCTTTTCCCATTCCATCTGTTGCCTTTTAGTTTTGTTGATTGTTTCCTTTGCTGTGCAGAAGCTTTTTATCTTGATGAGGTCCCAATAGTTCATTTTTGCTTTTAATTCTCTTGCCTTTGGAGATGTGTCAAGTAAGAAATTGTTGCTGCTGAGGTCAAAGAGGTTGTTGCTTGTTTTCTCCTCCAGGGTTTGGATGGTTTCTTTTCTCACATTTAGGACTTTCATCCATTTTGAGTTTATTTTTGTGTATGGTGTAAGAAAGTGGTCTAGTTTCATTCTTGTGCATGTTGCTATCCAGTTCTCCCAGCACTGTTTCCTAAAGAGACTGTCTTTTTTCCATTGCATGTTCTTTCCTGCTTTGTCAAAGATTACTTAGCCATACATTTATGGGTCTGATTCTGGGTTCTCTATTCTATTCCATTGGTCTGTCCGTTTTTGTGCCAATACCATACTGTGTTCAGGATTACAGCTTTGTAGTAGAGGATAAAGTCTCAGATTGTGATGCCTCCCATTTTGGTTTTCTTCTTCAGTAGTACTTTGGCTATTCAGGCTCTTTTGTGGTTGCTTACAAATCTTAGGATAGATTGTTCTAGCTTTGAGAAGAATGCTAGTGCAATTTGCATTGGGATTGCATTGAATGTGTAGATTGCTTTGGGTAGTATTGAAATTTTAGCAATATTTATTCTTCCAATCCATGAGCATGGAATGTTTTTCCTCTTCTTTGTGTCTTCTTCAATTCCCTTCATAAGCTTTCTACAGTTTTCAGCCTACAGATCATTTACATCTTTGGTTAGGTTTATTCATAGGTATTTTATGGTTTTTTCTGTGCAATAGTGAGCGGGATCAGTTTCTTTTATTTCTCTTTCTGGGGCTTCATTATTGGTGTATAAAAATGCAACCAATTTCTGTACAATGATTTTGTACCTTGAGACTTTGCTGAATTCATGGATCATTTCTAGCAGTCTTTTGCTGGAGTCTTTCAGGTTTTCTGTGTAGAGTATCATGTCACCTACAAAAAGTGAAAGTTTGACGTCTTCTTTCCCAATTTTGATGCCTTTTATTTCCGTTTGTTGTCTGATTGCTGATGCCAGGGTTTCCAACACTATGTTGAACAACAGTGGTGAGAGTGGACATCCCTGTGGTGTTCCTGATCTCAGGGAGAAAGCTCTCAGGTTTTCCCCACTGAGGAGGATATTAGCTGTGGGCTTTTCAGATATGGCTCTTATAATGTTTAAGTAAGTTCCTTCTATCCTGACTTTTTTGAAGGTTTTTATTAAGAGGGGATGCTCTATTTTTGTCAAATGCTTTTCCTGCATCTATTGACAGGATCATATAGTTCTTCTACTTTCTTTTATTAATGTGACGTATCACATTGACCAATTTGTGAATATTGAACTAGCCCTGCAGCCCAAGAATGAATCCCACTTGTTCATGGTGGATAATTCTTTTTATATGTTCTTCAATTGGATTTGCTAGTATCTTGTTGAGAATTTTTGCATCCATGTTCATCAGGGATATTGGCCTCTCATTCTTTTTTGTGGGGTCGCTGGCCTGGGAAGCAAAGGAATGCTGACTTCATAGAATGAGTCTGGAAGTTTTCTTTCCATTTCTAGTTTTTGGAACAGCTTGAGACAGATAGGTATTAACTCAGCTTTAAATGTCTGGTAGAATTCCAATAGGAAATTTAAGAATTAGATAGCAATGAAACTTAAAAAAAAAAAGAGAGAGAGAGAGGGTAAAGAGACCAGAATCAACATTTTCTGGTTAACAAAAACCTCATTAATGTGATGCTATGTGTTCGTAAAGGAGAAGATGATCACAAAAATGGAAGTCTTTCCTTCCCAAGTCATTTCATAAATGTAATACAGTCCCTGTCAAAGTCCCAGTAGGATTTTTAATGAAGTTTGACAATAGTATTCTGAAATTCAAAACAAGAGTCAGGACCAATTTTGGGAAAACAGAAACGAATGAGATTGTTCACACCACATACCAAAAAGAGATTACAAAGCAGAAATATACATAACTATGAAAAACAACACAGGCCCAGGTTGGGGGGGGGGGTATTGTGTTAAAGGGGGAATTTCACAGAAGCAGAGAAAGACTCTCCCATAACTTGTGTAGAGACTATTGGGTGTATTTTTAAAAAAGATTGGAGCCTCCCTCATGACCCACAGAACTAAGTTTTAGTAACAACTAAAACTATTATAATAAGAAGAATAAATGTTTAGGACTTTAGGGTTTTAAAGACCTTTATAAATAAAAGATTTTAAAAAGCCACGGAAGAGAAGACTGGTATATGTGAGCATATGAAGACATTAGGGTTCCAAGGAAGAAAAGCACAGTTCAGGGGTGCCTGGCTGGCTCAGTCGGTAAAATGTGCAAATCTTGATCTCAGGGTTGTGGGTTTGAGCACCCTGTTGGGTGTAGAAATTACTTACTGTGAAATCAAAAAAGGATAATAAGAGAAAGAAAGTTCAAAGACAAGGAAGATTCCCCAGAAGATATTAGCACATGTGACAAGTTATCCAAAATCATTACATACATATTCATTTGATGACGGAGGGGGAGAAGAAAGCCTCTTATGTTGAAAAATGCTTTCACTCAGGTGCACCTGGTCGCTCAGTCGACTGAGTATCCCAACTTTTGATTTCGGCTCAGGCCATAATCTCATGGTTTTTGAGCCTGAGCCCCACATCAGGCACTCTGCTGTCAGTGCAGAGCTCTCTTTGAATCCCCTGCCCTCTCCCTCTCTGCCCCTTCCCTGTATGTGTTCTTTCTCACTTGCTCTCAAAAATAAACATTAAAAAATTGTTTTAGAGGAGAGGGGCAAGATGAAGGAGAAGTAGGGAGCTCTGTACATTGCACTCGCCCCCATATCTCACACGGAAGAGACCTGAAGCCATAGGAAACCTTCCAGAACCCAAGAGATTTGGAGAAAAAGGATGCAGATTCCACTGAGAAAGGCTTCTAACTTGAGTGCAAACTGGGGAAGATAAAATTGGGCCGGGATCGGAGACTCAAAGGGACAGGGGCGATCCCCCTCTGTGGGGAGTGAGAGGGGAAAGAGAGAGTCTGAAACTACTCAAGACACAGTCCTTGCCGCTGGGGAACAGAAAAACCTCCGCTTGGGGCACAGAAGGACCGTGCACGCCAAATCCCTGCGCACCAGGTCCCCGCGCGCCAACTAGTCCTGGAGGGGCCTCCCGCCAACCGCTCCTGGCTGGCTGGACCCCTTGTGGAGCTGTGCATACCAGGCCTCCAGGCTCCTGGCTTGGTTGGACACTTAGAGGGAAGGTGAAGGGCTTAAAACTGGGAGATTTGCTCGCGAGTTCACGTTTTGGGTGACGAGACATGGAGAGACCTGGTTTCCCGCTCTCCAGTGGGCCCAGTGCACCCCCCAGGCAAACCCCCGTCCTTGCTCGCCAACCCAACCTGGAGGTGAAGGGAGCGGCGATTCTGGCTCCATCCCCAGCACTAGGCAAGAGGCTTGGAATTGCCCTGAGGGGATCGCCTGCAAGATGGTGTCTATGGCAATTTCACTGGGGCGCACGGACTGGGATTCGGAAACTAGGCCTGGCCTGGGTTAAAGAGCGTGACCCACTTTGGCTGTGCCCCTGGCACTGGGAGTTTACACACCCAAAAAAGCGAGGTGCAGCGCTTGGTTCAAGGAGGGACTGGAGCACCGCCACTCTTCTCCCCACAACCGCCAAGGCAGAACTCACACCTGACCCATTGGATCACACCACGCCCATCCCTGCTAGAGAGCCGCCCTCCTCTTTTTTTTTTTTCCTGGAACACTAACCTGTTTAACTCTGGTCACTGGCTTGCTTAAACAATCACATTTAGTCCATTCTGTAGATGTAAATTCTACACCTACCTACCTTATCATCTCCTTCTCTCAAGAGTAATTAGACTATATAGTTTCTCTGGATAACACCAGCGTCCTTCTCTGACCTATCCAACCATATTATACCGTTTAGCTCTTTGAAAAAAGCTTCTTATCCCTTCTGCCTGTTCATTCTATTTCCAATTTTGCCTCATCCCCGCCCTGTCTTCTCACTCTTTCTCTACGTTCTTCAACCAGCACTGCATACACCCAGCTATTTAATTCTACCTGGGAAATCCAGTTATATCCTTTAAACCATTCTTTGTCCATCGGTTTTCTTCTTTTTTCATTTTCTTTTCTTCTTTTTGACCTTTTAATGTATTTTTTATTTTCTATTATTCGCCTTCCCTCCTCTGTCTTTTCTCTTAACTTTTTCGTTTTCCCTCTCAGTTTGCAGTTTGTTGGATTTGTCTGTGCATTTGTGTACCTCTGCTCCCTGTGTGTTTGTCTGTTTTCTTCTCCAGGGCTACCTCAAGAAACAAGCCAAAATACACATGGTGGAGAGTCCCAAATATCACTATGAGTAGGAAAATAAAATAACCAAGGTCTCAACAAGAGAGACCAAGAGATACCGTTCAAAAAACACTCAATGAAAGGATAGGCCCTGGACAGTCAAAGAGTCTTCTTGGGTACAGCAGCGCTCACAGGTGCAGAGAGCATAACAAGTCTTTAAAACTAACAAGAGACAGAAAGCTAACCAAAATGACGAAATGAAAGAGATCTCCTCCAAAGAAATACCAAGAAAATAGACAGCTCATGAACTGCTCAAAACAGATATAAGCAGCATAACTGAACAAGATTTTGCAACAATAATCATAAAACTAATCACTGGACTTGAAAAAAGCATAGAAGGCATCAAAGAAAATATGGATACAAACAACATGGAGAATAAAAATAGGCATACTAAATTAAAAAATGCGATAAATGAGATACATAATAAGTTGGAGGCACCCAATGCACGGATTGAAACGGCAGAAAGGAGAATAAGTGATTTAGAAGACACCATTACAGAAAAAGAGGAAACTGAGGAAAAAAAGAGACAAACTGATCCAGGAACATGAAAGAAGGGTTCAAGGGCTCAGTGATACAGTCAAACACAACAATATCTGTATCATAGGAATCAGAGAAGAGGAAGAGAGAGGGAAAGGTGCTGAAGGATTCCTGGAACAAATTATAGCAGAGAACTTCCCCAAACTGGGGAAGGAAGTAAATGTTGAAATACAAGAGGCAGAGGACTCCCCTCAGATATAATTTGAATTGATCTTCTGCATGGCATATCATAGTGAAACTGGCAAAATATAAGGACAAAGAGAGAATTCTGAAAGCAGCTAGGGATAAATGGGCCCTAACGTACAAAGGGAAACCTATCAGAGTGGTGACAGACCTATCTACTGAAACGTGGCAGGCCAGAAAAGAATGGCAGGAAATCTTCAATGTGATGAACAGAAAAAATATGCAGCCAAGAATCCTCTATCCAGCAAGCCTGTCATTCAGAATAGAAGGAGAGAGAAAAGTCTTTCCAAATAAGCAGAAATTGAAAGAATTTGTCACCAGTAAGCCAGCCCTACAAGAAATCCTGAGGGGGACGCTCTGAAGGAAAGGTTGCAAGGAACAAAGATACCAGAGACACCACCACAAACATGAACCCCACAAAGGACACAAAGACTCTAAACCCACATATTTCAATAATAACACTGAATGTAAATGGGATGAATGCTCCAATCAAAAGACATAGGGTAGCAGAATGGATAAAAAAACAAAATCCATCTATCTGCTGTCTACAAGAAACGCATTTTAGACTGGAAGATACCTTCAGATTAAAAGTAAGGGGATGGAGAAATATATATCACGCTACTGGAAGTCAAAAGAAAGCTGGAGTAGCTATACTTATATCAGACAAACTGGACGTTAAATTAAAGACAACAAGAGATGGGGGCGCCTGGGTGGCTTAGTCGGCTAAGCGTCCGACTTTCGCTTAGGTCATGATCTCGCGGTTCGTGGGTTCGAGCCCCGCGTCGGGCTCTGTGCTGACTGCCAGCTCAGAGCCTGGAGCCTGTTTCAGTCTGTGACTCCCTCTCTCTCTCTGACCCTCCCCTGCTCATGCTGTCTGTCTCTCTCTCTCCTAGGAAAAAAAAAAAAAGACAACAAGAAATGAAGAAGGGCATTACATAATAATTACAGGGTCTATCCATCAGAAGGAACTAACAATCATAAATGTCTATGCACTGAATATGGGAGCACCTAAATATTTAAAACAATTAATCACAGGGGCGCCTGGGTGGTTTAGTCGGTTAAGCGTCCGACTTTCGCTTAGGTCATGATCTCGCGGTTCGTGGGTTCGGGCCCCGCGTCGGGCTCTGTGCTTACTGCCAGCTCAGAGCCTGGAGCCTGTTTCAGTCTGTGACTCCCTCTCTCTCTGACCCTCCCCTGCTCACGCTGTCTCTCTCTCCTAGAAATAAATAAAATAAAAAACATTTAAAAATAATAATAAAACAATTAATCACAAACAGAAACAACCTTATAGATAAGAATAAGCTAATAGCAGGGGACTTTAATACTCCGCTTACAGCAATGGATTGGTCAACCAGACAGAAAGTCACTAAAGAAATAATGGACTTGAAAGACACATTGGACCAGATGGATCTGACAGATATATTTAGAACTCTACATCCTGAGGCCAGTGAATTTACTTTCTTCTCAAGTGCACATGGCACATCCTCCAAGATAGATCACATACTGGACATAAAGCAGCCCTCAATAAATATAAAAGAATCGAGATCATACCATGCACACTCTCAGATCATAATGCTTTGAAACTTGAAATCAATCACAGGAAGAAGTCTGAAAAACCTCCAAAAACATGGAGGCTAAAGAACACACTAGTAAAGAATCAATGGGCCAATCAGGCAATTAGAGAAGAAATTTAGAAATATATGGAAGCAAATGAAAAATGAAAACACAACAATCCAAAATCTATGGGATGCGGCAAAGGCTGTCCTAAGAGGAAAGTACATTGCACTCCAGTCTTATTTCAAGAAATTAGAAACAGCACAAGTCCAAAATCTAACAGCTCACCTAAAGGAACTAGAGGCAGAGCAACAAGAACGCCCTAAACCCAGTAGAAGAAGAGAAATAGTAAAAATCAGAGCAGAAATAAACTACATGGAGACCAAAGAAACAATTGAACAGATCAATGAAACCAAAAGTTGGTTTTTTTAAAAAATAAACAAAATTGACAAACCTCTAGCCAGGCTTCGCAAAAAGAAAAGAGAGAGCACTCAAATAGACAAAATCATGAATGAAAATGACTGATTACAACCAACCCCTCAGAAATACGAGCAATTATCAGGGAATACTATGAAAAATTATATACCAACAAACTGGACAACTTAGAAGAAATGGACACATTCCTAAACGCACACTCATTACCAAAATTCACACGGGAAGAAATAGAAAACCTGAACAGACCCATAACGAGTGAAGAAATTGAATCAGTGATCAAAAATCTCCCAATAAATAAGAGCCCTGGGCCTGATGGCTTCCCTGGGGAATTCTACCAGACATTTAAAACAGAATTAATCCCAATTCTTCTAAAGCTATTCCAAAAAATAGAAATTGAAGGAAAACTCCTGGACTCATTTTATGAAGCCAGCATCACTCTGATTCCCAAGCCAGACAGAGATCCAGCAAAAAAAAAAAAAGAACTACAGGCCAATATCCTTGATGAATATGGATGCAAAAATTCTCAACAAGATCCTTGCAAATCGAATCCAGCAGCATATAAAAAGAATCATCCACCAAGATCAAGTGGGATTCATTCCTGGGTTACAGGGCTGGTTCAACATTCGCAAATCAATCAATGTGATACATCATATCAATAAAAGAAAAGATAAAAACCATATGATCCTGTCAATAGATGCAGAAAAAGCATTTGACAAAATACAGCATCCCTTCTTAATAAAGACTCTCGAGAAAGTTGGGATAGAAGGAACCTACTTAAACATCATCAAAGCCATCTATGAGAAGCCTTCAGCTAACATCATCCTCAACGGGGAAAAACTGAGAGCTTTCCCCCTGAGATCAGGAACACGACAGGGATGTCCACTCTCACCACTGTTGTTCAACATAGTGCTGGAAGCCTAGCATCAGCCATCAGACAACAAAAGGAAATCAAAGGCATCAGAATTGGCAAAGAGGAAGTCAAACTTTCACTCTTCGCAGATGACATGATACTCTACATAGAAAACCCGACAGACTCCACCAGAAACCTACTAGAACTGATTCATGAATTCAGCAAAGTTGCAGGGTACAAAATCAATGTACAGAAATCGGTTGCATTGTTATACACCAACAATGAAGCAACAGAAAGAGAAATCAAGAAACTGATCCCATTCACAATTGCACAGAAAACCATAAAATACCTCGGAATAAACCTAACCAAGGATACAAGAGATCTCTATGATGAAAACTATAGAAAACTTATGAAGGAAATTGAAGAAGACACAAAGAAATGGAAAACCATTCCATGCTCATGGATCGGGGAAAAATATTGTTAAAATGTTATTACTACTCAAAGCAATCTACACATTCAATGCAATGCCATTCAAAATTGCACCAGCATTCTTCTCAAAACTAGAACAAACTATCCAAAAATGTGTATGGAACCACAAAAGACCCCGAATAGCCAAAGTAATATTGAAGAAGAAAACCAAAACGGGAGGCATCACCACCCCAGACTTCAGCCTCTACTACAAACCTGTCATCATCCAGACAGTATGGTACTGGCACAAAAACAGACACATAGACCAATGGAATAGAATAGAGGAGTCAGGTTTGGACCCAAAAGTATACAGCCAACTAATCTTTGGCAAAGCAGGAAAGAGTATCCACTGGAAAAAAGACAGCCTCTTTAACAGATGGTGCTGGGAGAACTGGACAGCAACATGCAGAAGAATGAAACTAGATCATTTTCTCACACCATGAACAAAAATAAACTCAACATGGATAAAGGACCTGAACTTGAGACAGGAAACCATCAAAACCCTGGAGGAGATAGCAGGAAACAACCTCCTTGACCTCCACCGCAGCAATTTCTTACTTGACACATCCCCAAAGGCAAGGGAATCAAGAGCAAAAATGAACTCTTGGTACCTCATCAAGATTAAAAGCTTCTGCGCGGCAAAGGAAACAATCCATAAAACTAATAGGCAACCGATGGAATCGGAAAAGATAGTTGCAAATGACATGTCAGACAAAGGGCTAGTATCCAAAATCTATAAGGAACTCACCAAACTCCACACCCAAAAAACAAACAATCCGGTGAAGAAATGGGCAGAAGATATGAACAGACACTTCTCCAAAGAGGACATCCAGATGGCCAACAGACACATAAACAATGTTCAGCGTCCCTCCTCATCAGGGAAATACAAATCAAAACCACACTGAGATACCACCTCACATGAGTCAGAGTGGCTAAAATGAGCAAATCGGAGGACTCTAGATGCTGGCGATGATGTGGAGAAACGGGCACCCTCCTACACTGTTGGTGGGAATGTAAACTGGTGCAACCCCTCTGGAAAACAGTGTGGAGGTTCCTCAAAAAATTCACAGTAGAACTCGCCTAGGACCCAGCAATAGCACTGCTAGGAATAGCACTGCTAGGAGTGCTGATGCATAGGAGCACATGTACCCCAATGTTCATAGCGGCACTCTCAACAATAGCCAAAACATGGAAAGAGCCTAAGTGTCCATCAACAGACGAATGGATCAAGAAGATGTGGTTTATCTATACGATGGAATACTACATGGCAATGAGAAAGAATGAAATCTGGCCTGTGTAGTAATGTGGATGGACCTTGAGGGTGTTATGCTGAGCGAAATAAGTCAGGCAGAGAAGGACAGATATCATATGTTTGCACGTATAGGAGGATTAGGAGGAACTTAACGGAGGACCATGAGGAAGAAGAAGGGGAAAAATAGTGGGGGAGAGGGAGGGAGGCAAACCATGATAGACTCTTGAATGCCGAGAACAAACTGAGGACTGATGGGGGGGAAGGGGGAGTGATGGGCATGGAGGAGGGCACTTGTGGGGATGAGCACAGGGTGTTATATGGAAACTAACTTGACAATAACTAATAAAAGAAAGAACAGAGTATCACTAACATTTTAATCAAAAATAATAAAGCATATAGGGAAAAATTTAACAAAGATATGAAAATTCTAATACATCAAATCTGTAAGATGTTGATGAAGAAATTGAAGAACAGACCAGTAAATGGAAAGATATTTCACCTTTGTAGACTGTAAAATATTGTAAAATTGTTCATTCAACTTAAAGCAATCTACATTCACTCACAACCTAGATTCTAAATTCCTAACACATTTTCAAAAAACAAGAAAAAAAAATCCTGAAATTCGTATGAAACCACAAAGTACCATGAATAACCAAATCCATCTTGAGAAAGAACAAAGCTTTACAAAGCTACAGTAAACAAAACAGTCTTGAGAGTGTTGAAATAAAAGCAGGTACAAGGATCACTGTAGCAGAATATGGTCAATTGCTTTTCTTTTTTTCTTTTTTTAATATAGTTTTTATATAATAACAATAAACTATTTTTTTAAAAAGTCCTTGTTTATATAAACCTAAAAAAATAAATAAATAAAAATTTTAAACTACACTAGTATAAGGTTAAAACTCTACTTTTCTCCCTGTTCAAAAGACAAAGTTTTCTTGGATTTCAATCTACTCTTGATAAGACAATGTAAATAAAGGTTTTCTCTTTTGTCTGCCAAGAAAACCAAAGCTTTAGGTTTCATCTTTATCAGGTCTTCGATTGCTTAATTAAAACTTCTCAATGTTAAAGGAGCTAGGTTTTGCTAACAACTTTGCTAACTACTATACAGTACTATACATTCACCTTGAGGATTTTTTATTGCCACTTTGATTAAATAAACAAATATTTAAGATTTGTAATGATCTATAATCCTATTTAGGATATGCCTTATAACTTACTAAGGTTTTAACAAACTTCCCAGTATTTAGATGGTAAAATAATCTTTTGATCAATCATGCCCTTTTATTTGGGATGCTAAGTTATTTGGAAAAGCACTATGTACAATGGTAAACTTCTGAGTATGTTGCACGAGTAAATACTGTAACTGCCCAAATACATATGCAATTCCTAAGTTTTAATGTTTTGGTATAAGGTTATCACTTAATATTCTGATTCCTTAAAATGTTATATGTCACAGAAATAACTGAATTTCTTTGTCAATTGCAACATAATTAACTCTCATCGGATCTTTAACAATGTACATTTCTTTTTTTTTTAATATTTTATTTATTTTTGAGAGATAGAGACAGCATGAGCAGGGGAGGATCAGAGAGAGAGGGAGGCACAGAATCCGAAACAGGCTCCAGGTTCTGAGCTAGCTGTCAGCACAGACCCCGATGCGGGGCTCAAACCCACAAACCGCGAGTTCATGACCTGAGCCGAAGTCGGACACTCAACCGACTGAGCCACCCAGGCGCCCCTGTACATTTCTTTTTAAAAAATGTTTATTTATTTCTGAGAGAGAGAGACAGTGTGAGCAGAGGAGGGTCAGAGAGAGAGGGAGACACAGAATCCGAAGCAGACTCCAGGCTCTGAGCTAGCTGTCAGCACAGAGCCCGATGCGGGGCTTGAACCCATGAACCATGAGATCATGACCTGAGCCGAAGTCGGACGCTTAACCGACTGAGCCACCCAGGTGCTCCAACAATGTACATTTCTGAGATTTTGTCAGAAATAATTGTTCTTGTTCTATAAAAAAACACATGTTTCTTCTTCAAAGAGATTTATAAAAGAAACTTTTGGGTATTTGACAACTTTAAGATTAATACTATAATGGGTAAGAAGTTCCAGAGCTAAAAAGCTGTATTCATATTGACCAAGAATTAGAATCATGGATTCTAATTAAAAGGAGGAAGATTATAGCTTTTTTTTACTTTTGATAGAAATATTGCTGGTTCTTTAATGTTTGCATATCCAGATGAAGTAAACTTTTTCTTAAGATATCTATGATATACAGAAATGTCAAAAAGTATTCATTTGTAAACTAAGACATTCATCTTTTCTACCTAAACCCTCTAAAATTCAAAAAACTCCCAGTGAGTAATCTTTCTTTTACGGCAGTTACAATTGTTTTCATAAGTTCAATAAGAATCTGTTCATCTTGTAACAGGACACCACTGGAAACACTGGTTATTTAATCAAGACTTTGACTGGAATGTCACATTTAAGAGTCATGCACAGACTCAGAAATGACCAGACAACTTTAAGGAACTGAGGTTAACTTTATAAAACATGGAGCCATAAAGCCTCTTGGAAATGTTGGCCTGATACCTTGCTTACAGAAGTCCCAGCAGCCTCCCGGGGTGAGTAAATTAGGTCACTTCCTGGCAAGTGCAGGAACCTCAGGATATCCTGGGGACGTCATGAAGAGGATTTCGCCCAATTCTATAGGTATTGCAGGCCTGCCTGATGACAAGTACTTGGCTTGGCTTCTGGCCTGGAGGGGCTACTAAAACTTCAACATGGAGATTTCTTATAAAAGGTCCCAGCAAAGTAAACTTTAAAAGATCCTCATGAACAATCGCTATTCTTGCTGAGCTTATGTAAATAATTAGGCCAGGGTTAAGACTGGACTTGTTCTATAAATACATTGGTCTCGATTTGGCTATCTCTGAAAATGGAGGTTTTTAGAGAGAAAAACTATGTTTCAACAATGCACTGTTATAGATATTAAATTCTAGTTCTGATTGTCTTTAAATGTTTGTTGTTTGCCTAAAGTAGACAGCTTGAGGCAACCTTCAGAAAATTTGTCACAGTATTTCATATATACACAACCTTCTGTACTTGTTATTCTATGGAGATGATAATCAGACCCCATGAGTATATAATTATTTAAACAATAGAAAAACAGGGTGGATCTCTAAATATGCAAACCATATCCTCCCTAAACTTGATCTGACATTTACTAAATCCAGGAGATCTGGTTTATTCAAAGGATGGGGACACTTCTTTCAAATACCTGGAGGTGGACTTCACAGATATACAACCAAGCAAAGGACTCAGCCCTTAAAGTTTCAAGTATCATCCCATGGGTCCATCACTCTGGAGTTACATAGACAAACTCAGAAGATCCCTCAACCTGGCAAAGTGATCCAGATCCATTCAACCTGCTTAAACTGACCCTCAAAAAGACACTGGCCCCTGAGATCTCCAGCCCTTCTCTAGCCACACCCTGGAAGCTGGCTGGTCTAGGCATGGCAGAAGCTTGAGCAATCACCATTCCGATAAGATAGACTGTCTTTACTCTTTGCCATCGAATTGGCAGAGGTTACCTCAGAAAGGTGGAAAAACAGCGAGAGAGGTTCCTATTCACACTCCCCTTATGTTCTGTTGCTATTAACTGCCTCTAATCTGGGCCCAAGCACTTAAATACAACATTTCTGCCCCCCCCAAAAAAGAGCTGATAACTCTGGCCCAGGCCCTTAAATGGGCAAAGGAAAAAACGGTAAACATCTTCACTGATAGCAGGTATGCCTTTGCCCATGTACATGAACTGCCCGTGTACATGAAACTCTACATAAGGAAAGAGGACTATTAATATCAGGAAAAAAGGTAATTAAAAAAAAAATCCTGCCCCTACTGGAAGCCTTATGGCTCCCTAAAAAGGTAGCTATTATACATTATAAAAGCCACCACAGAGCAGACTCAGCTCAAGCAATGGGAAATACTTTTGCTAACACTACAGCAATTAAAACTTTACCTCTGCTACCCCCACACTTCTTCCCCATGGAACCAAGGAAGAACATCAGACTAAGATTCTTCAAAGATTTGAATCACTACCAAACAGGAGTGGGGGATGTTGTAGGTTAGCCTCAAGCACGGTTAAATACTAACATGCTATTTCTGCTTCTGTAAATCCGCTTGGCAAGCTCGTACTTCCCTGTTCTGGAGGACCACACCCACGCCGTGCACGGAAGGTTACAGAACACCGCGTCACCATTCCACCCCGGTAGTCTGTCACTTCAGTTATTAAACTTGTTTCTTCTCCACTTTACCTGTCCTTTATTATGGGGAGATGTTACCAAAAGTAAATTTAAAGATCTAATTGACTTTATTAACTGACTCATAAATCATGCAGCACCCTATGTAGCAAATAGAGGACAGGTCTGCTGAACTAAACAAAGGAAAGCTTTTTACCGAAGCAGGGTGATTGTCGAAGAGACCACCAAATGCGGAATAGAAGCGAGGCGAGATTTTATTTACAGCCGGGCCAAACCTGATCTCCTGATCTCATGGAGAAATGAAAAGAATGGCCCCGAACAAAGGTGGCAGTGAGCTTACATGGATGTCAGTAAGGCAGAATATGTCATTATTTAGTTAACCAACTACATTCTACAGCATACTATGGTAACCAATTGCACTGTGACACTCAGGTGTTAGTTTTGGCAGAGACCTATCAATTTTAAGTTCTGTGTCTTGGAATGACCAACCGTAATTAGACATTTGAGAAGCCGTGGGGTAGTGACTACCGGGGTGGAATGGTGACGCGGTGTTCTGTAACCTTCCGTGCACGGCGTGGGTGTGGTCCTCCAGAACAGGCAAGTACGAGCTTGCCAAGCGGATTTACAGAAGCAGAAATAGCATGTTAGTATTTAACCACGCTTGTGGTTAACCTACAACATTTACAGGCACAGAGAAGAAATAAGGCAAAAATCAAGAAATGTATTGGCAAATGCCAAGCTTGCTCTCACAAGGAATTTGGAAGTAAATTTCCTCTGGACTCCAAGAAATTCCACGTCACCCCTAGGTGTGCAGCAAGGAACACCAGCAGAGACAAGAATCGAACCCTGGACGCAACAGGGTAAAAGCGCTCTCCGCCTAACCTACGCAAGCTCAGTAAACTCGGGCCGGTCCTTCTAGCGGTGTCTACAAACGCGCAGTCACTGCCAACCGCAAGCCTACGGACTCACACCCTCACCTCCCCCTACTCTGAGTTTGCGCGCCCAGAGACTTTAAACATGCGCACTAGCGCCTGTGTGCAGCCGTTGAGCCCTGCCACAGCTCGAGGCCCAACGGGCTTGGAACGCACTGCGCAAGCGTGCGGCCGATGCCCTGCCCCCCTCGCGGGTTTGGTCCAATCCTAGCCGAGGCGCCAACAAGCAGGGCGTCCGCGAGCGGCGGAAATGGCGGGGCGGCTGGGGCCTTCGAGTGAGGAGCGGATGGGAGCCTCGGATGCGGCTGAGAAGGCAGGAGGTAGTGCTGGGCAAGGGCGCAAGGGCGGCCGTGGAGAGTGGGCCGGGCATGTGGGGCGGGGACACGCGGCGGCCCCCCGCCTCCCGCCGCGGAGAAAACGCAGGCGGGTGGGTCTCGGCTGTGTGAAGTAACCCCGGGGACACCCTTTCCGTTGGGGCAAGCGGCTGTCTGCGCGCAGCCCCTGAGTGAGCCGCCTTCCTCTGCCCTCGCAGCCACGTCTGCGCGTCCCTGCTGCCCCAGAACAGTTCTCACCGGGGTACATCTTTTCTAAAGCGGGGTCCAGGCCGACTGCGCCCAGCGTCCGCGTTTTTTCTCCGACGCCGACCTGATGAGCTCCCAGCTCCCGGGGCAGGGCTGACGCCACCTGGTCGCGCGGGGCGCTCCTGGAACACTCCCCTCCCTCGGGGGGCCGAGCCTGCCCTCGCTGCCTTCAGACCCACCTACGCTGGTGCAGCCTTGGGACCCGGCGCGGCTCCAGGGTGTCCTACAGAGAAAAGGCGTGACTAGCGGCCCTTAGCGCAAAAGGCTCTTTGGAGCAGAGCGTGACAGCCCGTGACGGCCTTACCCAAGGATGAAGAGAAAAATGGGACAGATGCATATATATTTCCCTTTTATTACACACCTCCGATGGCCACGACTGCGCTAAAGGACCTTCCAGTGTGGCCCTTTCAGGTCCTTACATAAGCCAGTACATGTAGGTGGTTTAGTTACTTCACCAGTGTCTTAGTTTGCGCTGCTCTAATGGATATACCGTAACCTGGGTCGCCTTGTAAACCACAGAACTTTGCGTCTCCTGATTCTAGAGGCTAGAAGTCTAGAACCCAGGCATCGGCAGATACGGTGTCCGGTGAGGACCAGCTCCTGGTCCCAGGCTGCATCCTCACTTGGAGGAAGGGGCGGGGAGTTGTCTGGGGTCTATATTGTAAAGGCGCTGATCCCATTCTCCAGGACTCCACCATCATGACCTGATCACCTCCCCAAAGCCCCATCTCCTAACACCGTCACATCAGACCATAGTATTTCAACATATGTCCTGTGGTTACAACACAGGAGAGTGTCCTGTACTTTGCTCTTCACACCGGGGAGTTATGGGGTAGGGAAGAATTGTGTCTGCAACTCAGTCTGAAGGTTCAGAAATGTTAGCAAATGGGGAATCTAAGTGAAGGGCATATGGGAGCTGTGTGTTCTATTTCTGCAACTTTTTAGTAAATTTGACATAAAAACTAAAAAGTGGGAGGCTCATACTACACAAGGCTATTTTGTGCCCTGGATTTTTGCTAATAAGATACTGGTTGTCCCATTCAACAGATAGTTATTGCCAATCTGTGCTTTACCTTATGGCAAACACTACATATGCAATAGAAAATAAAAACAGTGCAGCTCACTTCCTAGTCTGAAATACCTGGGGAATTGGTTGCAATTCCAAACAAACTGTAAAAATAAATTTGGAGTCACGTGGGGAAGTTAACTGTAAAAAATATAACCGTATGCAGAAGTGTGATTGGTAAAGGGTAAACATCCTCCCTGTCCCAGTCTTACCCTCCAGAGGTAACTACTGTTGAAAATATTTTTGTGATTCTGGCCAGAAATTATCTAGACATGTTATGCATATGTTTGTAGACAGACGGATATATATTTACCCTTTTTGTAGCCATATAGGATTCTATATATATAATTTTTTACTTTCTTTTAGTGTATCTAGCGTCTCTTTCCATGTTTAATACATAATGTATCTACCTCCTTTTCAAAGGCTGCACAGTATTTTGTTGTGGCAGTGAATTATAACTTTTCAGCTGAAGGGTTTTCAAGTTGTTTCCACTTTTGCCATAACAAATACTGCCTCGGTGTCATTTTTTATTCATACTTTTATTTTTTTAATTATTTATTTTTTAAATGTTTATTTTTTTATATTTTTAATAGTTTATTGTCAAGTTGGTTTCCATATAACACCCATTGCTCATCCCCACAAGTGCCCCCCTCCATGCCCTTCCCCTCCCCCTCACCCCCATCAGTCCTCAGTTTGTTCTCGGCAATCAAGAGTCTCTCATGGTTTGCCTCCCTCCCTCTCCCCCACTATTTTTCCCCTTCTTCTCCCCCATGGTCCTCCGTTAAGTTCCTCCTAATCCTCCTATACATGCAAACATATGGTATATGTCCTTCTCTGCCTGACTTATTTTGTTCAGCATAACACCCTCAAGGTCCATCCATGTTGCTACACATGGCCAGATTTCATTCTTTCTCATTGCCATGTAGTATTCCATCGTATAGATAAACCACATCATAAATATTTCCATATGTATCTCTAACATAGCTAAAAGATAAGTACTCTACTCTTTTCAGAAAACTAACCACAATAGTATTGTCCTATATGAATAACAGCTACAATAATTTCTGTTTCATCAAATATCCAGTCAATTTTCAAATTTCTCTGATTATGTCATCAATATTTAAAAAAAATTTTTTTAATGTTTTATTTATTTCTAGGAGAGAGAGAGAGACAGCGTGAGCAGGGGAGGGTCAGAGAGAGAGGGAGTCACAGACTGAAACAGGCTCCAGCTCTGAGCTGGCAGTCAGCACAGAGCCCGACACGGGGCTCCAACCCGCGAACCGCGAGATTATGACCTGAACGAAAGTCGGATGCTTAACCAACTAAGCCACCCAGGCGCCCCATGTCATCAATATTTTTTAAAGTGCATTGTTTGAATCAAGATATAAATACAGTCCATTTTGTGATTGATTTATATGTCTTTTTTATCCCCTTTAGTCTGTAAGGATCTTCCTTTTTTTCATTTCCCATCCAAAATTTGTTAAGAAAACTGTTTTTTTTCCTATAAAGTTCCCAGTCTGGATGTTGCTAGTTGCATCCCCATGTGTCTTGTGCTGCTTTATTTCCCCTAAATTAGTATTTAGGTTAAAAGAATTAAAAGACATTAGTTTGACTTTTTTGGCAAGAATCCTATACTGTATTTTTACATCAAGTGGCTCATAATGTCCAGTTATCTTTATTGTGATGTTAGTACCATTAATAATTGTCTACACCTACTAGTTCATTAAGGGATTAAAAATAAGTGCCTAAAGGCACCTGGGTGGCTCAGTCGGTTAAGCATCGGACTTCAGCTCAGGTCATGATCTCACGGTTTGTGGGTTTGAGCCCCACATCGGGCTCTGTGCTGACAGCTACCTCATAGCTTGGAGCCTACTTCAGATTCTGTATCTCCCTCTCTCTCTGACCCTCCCCTGCTCACGCTGTCTCTCTCTCTCTCACTCAGAAATAAATAAAAAAATAAAAATTAAAAAATAAATAAAAATAAGTGCCTATATTGGTTATAAACAAGTGAATATGAAAGTTTTTCTGAGAGGCTTCAGAATAATTGATTATATATAGAATAGCTCTTTTTATTAATGTGCAGATGAAATATCTTATTACATTTTCTTACTATTCTTTATGGGTTTTTTTTTATAAGATGCTCTAGAAATTTCTAGCTAATTAGCCATCTGCCAGTTACAGTGATTTTTGACTCCTTGTTTCCAGTTATTTTATACCCCTCCTTTCTTTTTGTTTTATTTTTACATCATGAGCTTTGACCCAGTCGTGAATAGTACAGGCAGTGAAAGTTCAGTGGTCCTGAGTTTTATTAAGGGGAAATCTGTGGTATGATTTCACACTTTAGGAAGAGTTGACTGTGAAATGGCCTGACTCCTCGAATTCAGTGTCCACCTCAGGACAAGGAGCAGGAGCACCACTCTGGCTGGAGACCTGAGTCCCCCTCAGTCCCACACCAAAGTTGTTGGACCCTTCCTTGGGCCCTCTCCTTTGGGATTATGAAATGTTTGGTTTTGTCTCCACAGGGCAAGCCAAGTCCTCACAGAAAATTGAAGACTTGATGGAAATGGTGAAGAAATTGCAGAAAGGTCACATGTATTCTCCGTAACTGAGGCACAGCATGAGCTTTGGGATAAGGCAGAAGTGGATTCAGTTCCAGGCCCCACAATTCACAGCCTTGGGGGATTAACTCATTGCCTCTTTCCTACTTTTAAAACTTCTTTGAAGTAAAAATATAGCCCTGTGATTTGAAATTAAAGTATAAGGGGATAGAAGGCAAAACATTTCCCCCACACCTTGCTAGCCACCCATGTGGTCCCCACCACACTCAGTTAAATACAGGTTTTCACCGTCACCCCCCTTCCCTCCACCTTACCTCTGCTACTCTTTGCTTGTTCCCTTGGGCTCTTCTAGCCATGTTCCCACTTCAGGAAAGGCTTTTGCACTGACTACATACTGCCCTACCCAGGAACTGCCCTCCCCTTGCTTTGGGGCCTTCAAGAGGTCTTCCCGTATCTGAAGAGCATGCCCCACTCCTTCACTCTTTAATTCCTTGCCCCTTTATTTTTCTTGACTGCAATTACTACAGCCTGACTCAGTATCTCTATTTATGCTTTCCCTTGTATCCTCTACCCAGAATGAGAGTCCCTGTAGTGCCCCCAACTCCCTCTGCCTGTCCTGTCATCTCCAATCAACCTCCTTTCCTCCCTACAGCGGGAAGCCTAGAGCCCAGGGTTGAGGTCCTGATTAATCGGATTAATGAGGTTCAGCAAGGTGAGCTCAGGAACCAGCTACGTGATTGGAAGGGCCCTTGATTAAAAGATTACTACGTACATATTTCATGACAGCAGTAGCAGATCATTAGACCAAGGATGGGTTTGCCTAAATACAACTGCTATAGTCACGTGAACCTGGCCCTGCTGCCAACTGAAACCAACCAGAAGGGCTTGGGCTCTGGAAGCCTCATTTCTTGCCCTGTAAAATCTGTCATCCCCACCCTTTGCCAAGTTTGCTTGAAGAAAAATGTGAAATGTCATTGGATATTGCACTTACATGTTGTCTGGTATTTTGTTTTGTTTTGCTTTGCTTTGCTTTGCTTTTTGGCACAGCAAAAAAGAAAGCCAGTGAGGAGCTGGGAGAGGCCCGAACTGTTTGGGAGGCCCTGCAGAAGGAAATGGACTCACGTAAGCATGCAGGGGGTCACCCAGAGGTCCCCAGTGTCATGCCTTCTTGAACTTAATATTCTGGACACTTAGCATTCTTGCTGTGGCCAAGGGCTCCTGGCCCCTGTGTGGCACCAGGCCCTACCAGTCTCCCACTCTGTACCCTCCAAGCACACCCCCACCTCAGGCCCTTTGCTAGACTATTCTGCCCCAGATACCGCAGGTTCTACTGCCATATGTCATCATCAGCTCTTAGCTTGAATGTCCCCTTCTTAGAGAAACCATCCCCAGTCATCCCATCTAAAGACAGCACTTTGTTCCCACCTGATCACATTCCCCTTATGGCTTGATGCATTTCTTCATAGCCCATATCCCAGTTAATATAATGTGTTTTTCTCTTGCGTTCATGGAAAATGCATCGGCAGTCTGCAGGATCCTCAGTCACCCTTTATCAACATCAGGGCCCTTCTGCTGCTTTTAGGGAGTGTGGGCACAAGATGGGAGGGGGCTCAACTCAAGGGGTCCACATTTGGGATTGGGGTACAGTTACACCAAACTGCCTTTGTGACTGTGGGCAGGTATGGTCCCTGAGGGTGCAGTGCATGGTCCCTGATGCCTGAACATGTTACTGTGTTTTCCAGTGAGTGGAGACAAAGTACGCCTGAAAGAGATCTTGAACAAAAAGCAAGGTAATTGTAGCTATTCTGTGTCCGGGCTTTTGCCATTGTCACCCTGCAGAGGCAGTGTGACAGTCTCTCCACAGCAGCTGAATCCTTTTGAAACTTGAGTCAGCTTGCATTCCGTCCTTTGGCTTCCACCAGACTTGAAGTAAATTACAAAGTTCAGTCAGGTGTCCATGCGACCCCACATGATCTGACCCTATTATCTATGCCCAGTCCTGATGGTTTAATGGGTTCTCATAGGGCCCTTGGTTCCTATCCCTGCAGAGACCCTAAGGATCCTCCGGCTCCACTGCCAAGAAAAGGAAAGTGAGGCACAGAGGTAAGAGCTTCCACCTGGGCCTTGCTCTGCCTTCTCCCTTCATTGTGGTGGAGTAGAGAAAGAGGGAAACTAAGTCCTGGACCCACAGCTCTCATTTTCTCCCTTTGTAAAAAGGAGAGGTCAGGTGCATATCTTCCCACCTTGGCCCCAACAGGAGGCAGTAGTGTTAAGGGTACTCTCACTCACTGGGATAATAGTTCATTTGCTAGAATATCAAATTCCTTTAGCTGTTTTTTATTCTGTGCCTTTCGCTCTTCCCGAAATATGCTCCTTGGCTATCTATTCATCTGTCCCTTTATTAGACATCAAGCCATTCAGTCTCTCTCCATTCATCTGCTGTCCTTCCATCTATCTCAGTATTCATGAATCCATCTCTCCACTTCCTGAATATTAATTTAGTTTATTTTGTGACCAGAGTCACTGAGCCCTGGCACACCAAGGCTGGAACTGTGTGGGGAAATGGGGATGATATTAGTGTGTGTGTGTGAACGCGTGCATGCACACACACATACTTGACCATGTCCATGTTGATCTCCCTGATTTCACAACACTATTCCCAGGGAGCATGTGCTCATGCCCCCGCCTTAAGTTATTAGAGAAGGACCTCAATCTAGAAGGCTACAACTCACCCCTATAGGAGGCAGAAGCCCCACCCAGCCCCATCTGGGGGAGACATTCAGAGAACATGACTGAGGGCTGTCTTGCATCTTCGCAGAAAGCAGACCATCCTGCAGGACTGCAAGGAGCGAATTTCTGCCCTGAACTCCCAGATTGAGGAAGAGAAGAACAAACAGAGGCAACTGAGGTAAAGCCCAGTGCCCAAGGCCAGGTGGGGGATGAGGGGGCAGTGTGCAGGGATGGGTTGTAGGTGCAGGTAATATCAGGAATGGTGGTTAGAAGAGGAGCTGGCTGACCTGAGGCTTGGAAAGTCAAGGTGGGGAAGGTGCTTCCTATAAAGCAAAGAACATAGGCAAACTTCCCAAGGTCTGTACATGAAGACCCCTGGCCTGGGCCAGGCTGGGGAGGGGTGCCTCAGCCCCTGGTCCCTCATCTTGTGTGGCCGGCCCCCAGGTTGGATTTTGAGGAACAGCTGGAGGATCTGATGGGCCAGCACAAGGACCTCTGGGAGTTCCACGTGAGTCACTCAAAGCCATTCCTCCCATCTTCCACATCTTCCCTGACCGTCCCAAGGCCAAAACTGAAGGTCACACTGCTGGCCTCCTTCCCCTCACCTGCTTTTGATCCAGCCCTGGTAGCCTAACATCAAAATGGCCCTCAGCTCAGTGCCTTATCACCACCCTCACTGCCACCCAGTGCCATCCTCTTCATTGATCCTGCCTGCCCATCCCTGCTGCCTCCCCAGGGCCCTGCAGTGGCCAGGAGGAGCCCTGATGAACCGAGGAAAGGTTATCCATAGAGAAGATCCATGGATGTGTTTGCAGCCATGACTGGCACAGGACAGACAGTGGGGAATGAAGCAGACTGCTCTTTGCCGCCTGGGGATCCTAAATGCCAAATAAAAGGGGCAGAGAGAATAAATGTTGGGATAGACAGGTTCAGTGAGGAGGCCACGTAAAGGGAAGAGGAGCTGCAATGCAGGGCTAGTTAATGATTCTCCATGGAACATTTCTGATTTGTAATGTTTTGGGGATCCCCAGTAGTAAATACCTGCCTCAGACCTGATTTCAAAGCTTGCAAAATTCCTGAACGTTAACCACCTCATGAGCCTCTCAAGGACAGCATCACAGGTATCTGGGGTGAGACAGTTCCAGGTGGAGAGGATGACCAGTACAAAGTCCCTGAAGCTGGAATGTGCATTGTGTGCTCAGAGGGCCAGCGTAGTAGGAAGTGAGGCATGCTGAGTAAAGACCAGATCCAGGTAGGCTTCTCTGAGGTGCATGGGAGGAGGCCAAAACACATGGACAGGCCTCTTTTCTACCTACTCAGAGGCCAGAGCAGATGGCCCAGGAGATTGGTGCCCTGGACAGCAGCAAGGAGCAATTGCTCAAGGAAGGTGAGGCCTGGAGAATGGGGAGGCCCTGATTTGCCCTGTGCTGCCCTGCTCATCTGTCCCTTCTTGCTGCAGAAAAGCTCATGGAGGCAAAGCTGGAGGATGTGAAGCATCGTCTGTGTTCCCAGTTTGGGGCTGATGGTTGCTCAACCATTGCTGAGGGGCTCTTTCTCCGCAGCCAAGAGGCAGCAGCTGCAGTGTAAGACAAGATGACAGGGACAGGGAATGAGGTGGAGGGCGGGAGATGCCAGTGCTAATAGCACTCGCCTCCTCAGACATCTGTTTGAAGAGGAGAACAGGAAGGCCCAGGAGCTCCTGGAGACTGCTGCCCAGCGCCATGAGCAGCTGCAGCAGAGGTGTCAGCAGCTGCAACAAAAAAGGCAGAGGTGGGTGTGGAGGCCCTCCCCCAAGTCCCCTAGGGGAAGGTGGCTAAGGGCATCTCCCTTTTCAGCCTGTCTCCTGTTCTCTTCACACACTCTTATCCTTTCTCCTCCCCACACTCCTACCCTACCCCTCTCTGTCCAGGCTTAAGGAAGAGCTGGAAAAGCTTGGGGTGCAGATACCTGCTCAAGCCCAAAGCAAACAAGAGGAAGGGGCTGGCCCAGGAGAACTTGTGAGCCCTGGAATTGGGTGGCAGGGAGCAGAAATAGCTCATGAAGGGAGCTGGGTGCAGGAAGGCAAAAAATGGGATCCACAGAGTCCTCAGAGGATGGTCTTTGGAGTAGGGTGCTCCCACAGAGCACAAAGAAGACGAAAGTGCAGAGGCTGGCAGTGTGGAGTGGGAAGAGGCAGGTCCTAGTGAGGGTGTGGGCACAAGGATATATGGAGATTTCCCTCCTCAGACTCTGACCTCCCGCAGGCCAATCTCAAGCTCCTAGGAGTCAGCAAGGAGAAAGACCCAGAGCTGCCCACCAAGCAAGGCCGTATGCCCTCCTAGGCAAGGACTCTCCTTGCCCTGCAGCATATTCCATGAACTTCAGGAAATAAAGGCACTATTTCAGTACAACTGCCTCAGCTGAGTTTGTTCAGAGTGGGTAGGGCTTGCCTGGCCCAAGACCCCTGGTCCCTGAGACTAAGTAAACCTTAACCTCAGCCAGAGGGCCACAGCAGGCTTCCTTCCCTACCCTCATAGTCTAGTCTGCTTATTTCTAGGACATAACACACTGTTCTGGGTTCCCAGACAGAAGGCTGTAGGTTCTGCAGAGCCACACTGATTATTTAATTCCTTATCCAGGCCTAAAGTAAACAGAATCCCAGAAATCTGAACAATGGGGATGATGGTGCTGGTAGTTCTCAGCCAGTCAGTCCCTTATGCACAGTCTACACTGATTAGCTGAGGAAAAAACAACAACACGTAACTGGAAGCTTGTGTGGTTTGTGCCTTCCTGGGCACAAAATTATGTAACCGACACCTTTCACAAGAACATAGCGTCTTAGAAATCCTGTGTGCTGGTAATCAGTCACTTAAGACTCCATGAAAATGTACTCCCCCAATAAAGGGCAGCAAGGGTAGTCAAAGTCTGTGCTCCTGAGCCAAAATAGTGATTGAAATAGAGGTTCTTTCTCTTGAAAGGCTCCCACATCCAGGTAAGACGGTAATATGGTGGGGTTGCAGAGAGGTCCAAACAGGGTCCCACACTGGGGAGCATGCTTTCTGTGGAAAAGTGGAGGAATGTGACATGGTAGGAAATTAGTAAGAGAGAGACACCAGGCATAAATCTCCTAGTTTCCTGAGATGGAGTTAATCAGAACTGTGTCATAATGAACTGGTTATACTTTATCAAAATAATTCCTGCATCTCCTGGAAATTAGCACATTTCCCTGGATAGCAATAGAAACATCACCTATAATAGCAGTTCAGCTAAGCCCATGACTGGAAGTAACTTTGTAGCTTCAGATGGTTCACAAAAGATACAGGATTACTTCAACAGATGCACAAAAGGCCTTTGACAAGAGGCCAACACCTATTTAAATTAAAAAAGATGTAAAATCTAGGAATAGAAGGTAACTTCTTTTATACTTATCAGTGAAATGTTTAACGCACCTCAGGTATATTCATATACTATTCACTATACTATAGTTCTAGACAGAACAGGACTAGGACTTTCCCCACCCCTGCTCACAACCACATGGATATCTGCCAGAGAAGAAGTAAGAAAATCCGTCTTCCTGCTCAACCTTGCAGTCTACCTCCAGGCCCTTTCCTTGGAATCCCAGAGATTGTGTCAGCTGGAATAAGAAATGTAGCCCCAGCATCACACACTAGAGCAACCAAGGGTGGGTTTCTACCGGAGACCAAAGTAAATAAATAAATAAAAATTTAAAAAAATCCATAGCTGGTAGAGTCACTTACCATAGGAATAGGTAGAGACAGAGGGACTAAAAGAAATTGTTCAGTTTTAGACAAAGTACCAAGGAGCCAGGACTACCTGGGTTTGAAAATAAAATTCCCCCTTCCCAGCGTCTCCAGTCAGAAACAAAGATCCCTGGAGTATGAAATGACTACAGGCTAAAGATCACATTCAGGATGCTACTGGCAAGATGGAGCCTCAGAGCAAATCGCAGACCTAGGGTGTTGCCCTAAGATCCCTTCTTGAGACTCTAAACTGTATGCCTGGTAAATCCTTACACCAGATGATAAATAGGGCTTTTACACATCTAGGAGCACTGTCCCCACATCATTCTCAGTTCAAGGTGGAGTGGATCCTGCTCAAGAACTATAGGGGTAGCTTTCATTTAATGGAGTGGATTCTAATTTATCAGAAACCCAAAAACTTTCTTAAAGGAATTAAATAAATTTGAAATACAAGGCCTAGAAACTGTTCAGATGAAAAGAGCTCTCTGGGCAGGAACTAGAACTGAAGAAACTAGTTAGTTACAAAAAAAAAAAAACAGGCTATGTCATGCAGAAGATAGAAGATGACAGAATGCAGAATCCAGAGCCTTAAAGTCATTCCCAGAACCGCTTCACCCTAATTAAGGAACTGATGCCAGATTTCAGTTTCTATGTATGGGGGGTTGAGTGCCTCCCAGTTCCCCTCCCTTGAATGGACAATCTGTGAATCTCCCATCACTGTGCTACCATTGTGTGTTGAGTGTGTACATGGCATGTAACTGGTCACTGCAGGTCCTGTCTAGATTAAGAGCAACCACACAGAAGGGACTGCCCAAAGAGACTGTGTATGTTGACCTGATAAGACAAGGTCCTAGATTTTGAGCTAAAGAGCTTTGTAAATTGAGATCCTTTGTTAGTATAGACTACATGTGTGAGCAACGTGAACTCCTTGGCCATAAAATGGACAGTGTCCTACTGCATTTTCCAAAGATGGCCACACTACTATGTCCCATCCCACATATTCTTGTAAGGTGCCCGTGTATCGAAAGGTGGAGCCTATTTCTCTACCCATTAGAATCTTCATGGGCCCTATAACTACCCTGAATAGAAAAAGGCAGAATTGACACCGTGCTAGTACCAGTATTGTTGCCACATGTCCTCTTGGAGGCAAATCACCCCCACCAGAAAAATCAATGGTCTATACTAGTTCAAAAATTTTTTCAATACAATATCTATCATTTTGACATGAAATTTTCATACATATTACTGAAACTGATGGTTTTCCCTTAATGAAAAATTCTGATAGACATAAAGTTGGACATTCAGATGAAAATCTGGACACATGATAGGTATTTATGAGATCTTACTTTATTCCCAGTGTTCAAAGAGCTATCTCTGCCCAATAAAGGTATTCCTATATTTACTGCATTCTTCTTATGATTTCTTTGATTTTTCCATCCACTGACCTGGGGATGAAAGATGAAAACAAAGTTTCTTTCCTGTGTGAGTTTCCTACACAAGGACTGGTAATTTCAACAGATATCTGTCAGAAATTCACAAATTCGTAAAGTGAACTGGCAACAATGGACTGGTACTGCTGTCATTAGGTCACACATAGAAGGGTTCAACAGTGAGTATTTCTCACTCAGGTAAAGTACAAGTGAAGATTTCTGATAGGGAAGATTCTCTGACATGGGAAGATTTCTGCCCTTCACAATCAATCCTTTCTGCCTGAGGGCTTGGTTGCAATCTTCACTC
Organism: Proteles cristata cristata; assembly: GCA_017311185.1. NCBI lineage: Eukaryota > Metazoa > Chordata > Mammalia > Carnivora > Hyaenidae > Proteles > Proteles cristata. The sequence goes on from JAESUZ010000894.1 coordinate 45,114, forward strand.
TATGGCTCTGAAGATAAACCTGTGTGTCAACTGCACTTCAGGAGCACAAGGAATAAGAAAAATCAGCAAATTCATTTTTTGTTTGTTTTGGTGGCCAGGCTTGAAGTAATGTTCATCATTTGTGTTCATACTCTCTTGGCCAGAACTCAGTTACATGGTCCCATCCAGAACAAAGGGAGGTTGAGAAATGTAAGCTAACTGACTGCCTAACACAAAAAGAAAGTGAGTTTTGGTATACAAACAGCCAGTATCTGACATATTTGACTTCTCCCCTGTGTGAGTTCTCAAATGTTTGCTGAGGTGTGATTTCTGACAGAAGGTTTTTCCACAATCATTACATTCATATGGTTTCTCTCCTGTGTGAGTTCTCTGATGAACAGTAAGAGCTGACTTTTGGTAGAAAGTTTTCCTACATTCTTTACATCCATAAGGTTTCTCTCCTGTGTGAGTTCTCTGATGTCTATTGAGGGTTGACTTCTCACAAAAGGTTTTCCTACATTCATTACATTTATAAGGTTTCTCACCAGTGTGAGTTCGCTGGTGTACAGTGAGTTTTGACTTTTGGTAGAAGGTTTTCCCACATTCCTTACATTCATAGGGCTTCTCACCTGTGTGAAGTCTCAGATGAACAGTGAGTTTTGGCTTCACACAAAAGGATTTCCCACATACATTACATTTATAAGGTTTGTCCCTTGTGTGAGTTCTCTGATGAACAGTGAGAGCTGGGCGATGGCCAAAGGATTTCCCACATTGTTTACATTCGTAAGGTCTCTCTCCTGTATGAGTTCTCTGATGTGCAGTGAGAACTGACTTCTTATGGAATGTTTTACCACAATGGTTGCATTCGTGATGTATCTCCCTATTGTGAATCCGTTGATGTACAGTGAGGGCTGACTTCTGGTAAAAGGGTTTTCCACATTCATTACATTCATAGGGTTTTTCCCCTGTGTGCGTTCTCAGATGTACAGTGAGTTTTGTTTTCACAGAGAAGGATTTCCCACATTCATAACATTCATACGGTTTCTCCCCTGTGTGGATTCTCTGATGGACAGTTAGGTGTGACTTATGGCAGAAAGATTTCTCACATTCAACACATACATAGGGCTTCTCCCCTGTATGAGTTCTCCGATGTACTGTAAGAACTGTTTTACTAATGAAGGTCTTCTCACACTCGCTACATTTATACGATTTCTCTCCCGTGTGTATTTTCCGATGTTTACTGAGATTAGACTTCCTGTAGAAAGTTTTAGCACATACATCACATTCAAAATTTTTCTCTTCTAACTGAGTTCTCGAAAGCTGAGTGAGGTGTGATATCCTGCTGAAATTATCCCCACTTTGATCACGTTTACGGTGTTGCTCCTCACAATCAGCTCGATCAACATTCAATTGTGCTGGTTTCTCACAAAAGGCGTTCCCCCATTCGTTACATGCACAGTGATTCTCCCCTATGTGAATTCTCTCTTGGGCAGTGACAGCTGACTTACCACAGGCTTCCTGATATTCGTTATATCTACAGGCAGTCTCTCCCCTGCGAGCCCTCCTACAGGTAAAGAATGTTGCCTCCTTGTTGAAGTCTTTCCCTTGCCCACTACATTCAAGAGGTTGCTGCAAAGTCTGATTCTTCTGATGACAACGATGACACTTAGCATACCTGAGGGGGTTCCCAGTTGTATTACATTCCTCGGCCTTCTCTCCAGCAGGCATCCCACCAGGCTCACCAGGGAGAAATGTGTTCTGACACACGTTAAACCCCTCTGGCTTCTCTCCTGAATAGCTTCCATTATTTCTAATCAGTTCTGAAATGTGGGCTGCACTCAGATTAAGTGTTTTTCCTAAACTGGTTCTCTCCTTAGTTGACATTTCATTGTTAGCCAATCCATCTTGCCACAAACGTCTGTTCGGATGCTCCTGGCCAGTCTCCATCAGGTCACCTGCGGTCTGGACATCTAAAATGAGACAAAGTAACCACATGTATGAACCACATCTAAGCATTTCTTATGGAATGTTCATGTAAAAATACAGAAGCTTCTTTCCACCGTGTAGGATAAGAATTATAAAGAGCCAAAATGGGTATGATTATGATAAGTATATGATTTTTCTTTCTAATGAAATAATGTAACAAATTACACCAACAGATTCTCTAATGTCAGATCATGGTTTTATTTATTTGTTGGTTTTGCTTTTTTACCATGTTTTTTTCTTTTTGAATCCATGAGGAAATCATCGGTCATAATATTCACCTATTCCCTGGTCTTAGTGTTCAGCTGACTTCTCTTCATTTACCATTTGTGTGCCCGTTCTGTTTCTTGCTTTCTCTCACAATAACTGCGGGTCACTTGTGCTGGGCCTTTTCTCATCACTCAGCTTTGAAGATGCCAAGGTCTTCCTGGATCTGCTACTTTAGGATGCAATACAGGGCCATTGCTCTGTCATACTGCTTACGAACAAGGATTTGTAGCCACATTTATTTTTTTACTCCTCCCTGTGGGGTGACTAAGGGCATCTGTGGGGTTTTTCAAAGGCATCATCTCTCCTTCTCCGTGCTAGCCAAAGACAGCTTTCCGCTCATTCCTAATTAAACCCTGCACCCATGGCTTTTCCCAACCATAACAGGTACAGAGAGCTCCAATTCCCCACACTGGGCTACCCTTCCTTGCTGGTCTAAAGGGTTTAAGCTCTGCAACCCAGGCTGTGCCCACCATCATTGAAAAACCTTTCTCTGGCTCATTCTCAGATCAAAAGCCACGGCATCCTCACCTCACTTCCTGGTAAAATCATCCCTACTTGACAATTTGCAGTTTCTAAAGGCTTGTGTTTTGTCCTTTGGAGTATCAGCTGTGTCCCAGTTTCAGTGAAAATGGAGTCCATGTATGGGTCATTGTTTTAGAATGATTTAGCATAAGGAACTGCACCCCAAAGCCCCTGGCTCCCCTGGCCTTGAGAACACATGTTCTCCAGATTCTCCTCCCACGCCATGGACCACCCCTTTCCATGCTGAAACCTGTGCATGGTTCTCCACACCTCCATGCCACCTGTGATGCTGTGGTTGACAAGACTTGGTCCTGGGCTCCACTTGTTTTCTTAACAACTCCCTGGGCAACCTCCCCTAATCCTATGCTTTTAACGATTTTTCTAACTTGAATCTTTTAATAGTGATATCCAATTTCTACTCCAGATACTATATCCATGTATATATTATACTGCCAAATTTGGTTAACTGCCACCTTAAACTTAAGCTATCCCAAAGTACAGTCTTAACAATCCTCCCAAAACCACTCTCCCTGGGCTTCCTTACTAAAATAACACACCCCATTTTCTCTCACGGTGACATCTGTGCTGGTTATCCCACTACTTGGTATGTACTTCATATATTGTAAATGTGTTTCATTCTGATTCAATAGCTGGTAACCTCCTAGGAAGGAGTGCATTTGTTTGATTGCTGTCATTATCCCCACAACTAAAGAATGACGGGTGCTTAACACTTGTTGAAAGAATAATGAGTGTATAAATAAATGCCTGAAAAAAACTAGTGCATGAGAATGGAGGAAAGGAGGGCTTCTCAGAACCTACAGCCAGTGGCTAACAAAGAAAAAAATTCTAAGAGGCGGCAGGTAAAGACTGGAGTTTCGGTGAGTCTCGGAAAAGAGAAAAAAAAATGGAGGTGGTTTATACGTAAGCAGCAGCTGTGGAGACTAAATAGAGCGTGTCTGGACCTGGGAAAAGCACTGGTAAAAAACAGCCCAGCACAGCCAACATCTGCTATGCTCTCCCCTTCCCTGACCCCTGCCCAGTGTGCACTGACAGACCTGCGAGGCTCTGCTTCAGGGGTTCCTCTACCGTCCATGGCTCTGCTCCTTGCTCCAACCTGACGATCACCTCAGGTTTGGTAATGCAGTGCCCTGTTGATCAGAAATAAAGGGGGACTTTTACCAAACCACTTTAAAGATGACAGGAGCGCGGTGTCAAGAGTTGTGCAAGGAAGGGCCAACTTGAACCTCTGATTAGAAAGGTGAATACTCACATTCTTCTGGGCCTCGAATCTTAAACCTAAGTAGCATTTAACTTCATGAACAGTTTGCACATTTACCAACGAAGAAAACAGTGCTAGGACACGAGGACAGTTTCACTCACCCAGTGACACCAGGCTACTGTAGGTCTCCAGCATCACAGCCCTGTACAGGGTCCGCTGGGCATCATCCAGGTCCTGCCACTCCTCCCAGGTGAAGTTCACAGCCACGTCCTCAAATGACACCAACCCCTGTAATGAGTGGCACATGTCTCAATTCAAGGGATCAGCCTGGATCAGAAGAGCAAGAAGTCTGGAATTCATACTTTTGTCGTGTGTTTTGTCTTATACACAATACACCATGCTTTGTACTCTACACAGTAGGGTAAAGAGAATCCACAGTAGAAATTTCCTACCCGTGTTAACTCATTAATTCCTAAAAGTACAATCATAAAGTTTCCCTTGTATATCTGGAACTGTCCTTCCTACTAGAGATGAAAAGATAACTGTGCTCCTCAAAGGTGTGTATGATCTGGTATGGAGGCCAAAGTATAAACAAACACCTGCAATAATGTGCTAAAGGAACTATGTTAAACACATTTAATGTAGACTGGAATAAAAAAGAAGAAAAGAACAGTTGTCTTTTCTACTATCCAGTTGCACTTCCACATGAATCACATGTTCTCATGAAGAAGAGGCAATAGCAGAAGTCAGGTTGTAAGGGCATAAAAAACAGAAGCCATGTTAATGGAGTGGTCCAGGGATGTCCAGTTTCATTATTTTAAAAGTGGATATCCAGTTTGCCCAGCACCATTTACTGAAGAGACCATCCTTTCTCCATTGTAATTTTTGGAGCCATTGTCAAAGATTATATGCATGAGTTTTATTTCCGAGTTCTGTAATATGTTCCATTGCTCTATGTTCCAGTTTTCTATCAGTAAGATACTGCTTTGATTACTAAAACACTGTAATATACAGCTGACCCTTGAACAATGCAGTGGTTATAGATGGCGACCCCCTGTGCAGTTGAAAATCAGTGTATAACTGTTGACTCCCCCCGTATTTCACTAATAGCTTACTGTTGACTGGAAGCCTTAACAATAACGTAAACAGTCAATCAACACATATTTGTGTTACTTATACTATATACTGTATTCTTAAAAAAGGCTAAAAGATATTGCTAAGAAAAGAATAAGGAAGAGAAAACATTTACAGTGTTGTACTGTGAAAAAACTCCACATACAGGTGGGCCCATGCAGTTCACACCATGTTATTCAAGGGTCAAATGTAGTTGGAAATCAGCATAATGTCTCTGGCTCCATTTTTCCTTCTCAAGGCTATGTTGGCTATTCAAGAGGTTTTACGTTTCCATGTAAATTTCAGGGTTTTTTTTCCTATTTCTGTGGGGAAAAAAGTAAATTTTTATAAAGATCGCATTAGATCTATAAATCACTTTGGACATTTCAATAATATATCCAAGAAAACAGGTATATTTCCATTTGTATCTTAATTCCTTTCACTACTGATTTAGTTTACACTGCATTTTCATTTTACAGGTCTTTTATCTCTTTGATTAAATAAATATAATCCTAAATATTTTAATCTTTTTGGTATCAAAAAAATGACATTTCTCTCTCTAAATGTTCACTGTCATAGAGAAATGCATTCCTTTTGCATGTTCACTTTGTATCCTACCACTTTACGGATTCTGTCGGTTCTAACACTTTTTTGGTATAATCCTTATGATTTTCTATATATAAGATCATCTTATCTACAAATAGGCAATTTTACTTCTTCCTTTCGAATTTGCATATCTTTTTTCCCCTTTCTTGCTTAATTGTTCTGGTTAGGACTTCTAGTACTATGTTGACGTAAGTGGTGACAGTGAGCTACATGATTGCCATACATGGCCTTTACTATACTGGGCTATGTTTCTTCTATACCTAATTTGTTGAGAGCATCTATCAGAAAGGATATTGAATTTTTCCAAATTATTTTTCTGAATCTACTAAGATGATCTTATGATTTCTGTTTTACATTCCGTTAATGTGGTGCAGCACATTTGTTGATTTGCATATGTTGAACCATCCTGGCATGCCAGGGATAAATTTGACTTGTCATAGTATACAATCCTTCTCATTTGCTACCAAATTTGGTTTGCTACGATCTTGTTGAGGATTTCTGCATTTATGTCCTCCAGGAACACTAGCCTGTACTTTTCTCTTCTTGTAGTGTCCTTGTCTGGCTTTGGTTATTATTACCACGATGATAGCTTTACAAAATGAGTTGAGAAGTTTTCCTTCCTCCTCAAATTTTTGGAAGACCTTTTTTTTAAGGACTGGCACTAATACTTGTTTAAATGCTTAGTAAGATTCATCAAGCACACCATCTGGTCTTGTATTTTCTTTGTTGGAATATTTTCTTTCTTTAAAAAAGATTTTTAATGTTTTATTTCTGAGAGAGAGAGCGAGCGAGAGAGCGAGAGAGCATGAGCAAGGGAGGGTCAGAGAGAGAGGGAGATACAGAATTTGAAGCAGGCTCCAGGCTCTGAGCTAGCTGTCAGCCCAGAGCCCGACGCGGGGCTCGAACCCACAAACCACGAGATCATGACCTGAGCCAAAGTCGGACACTTAACCGACTGAGCCACCCTGGTGCCCATGTTGGAATATTTTCTATTACTGATTCAATATACTTACTGGTTATAAGTCTATTTAGATATTCTATTTCTTTATGATTCAGTCTTGGTAGGTTGTATGTTTCAAGGAACTTTCTATTTCTTTTGAATTATCCAATTTATTAGAATATAACTGTTCACAGTAGTCTCTCATGATCCTATGTATTTCCATCTTATCAGTTTTAATATCTTCTCTTTCATTTCTGATTTAAGTGTTCTTTTTTTCTTAGTGCCATCAAATATTTGACAATACTGTGTATCTTTCCAAAAAGACATCTCTTGGGGTGCCTGGGTGGCTTAGTCAGTTAAGTGTCCGACCTTCGCTTAGGTCATGATCTCGCAGTTCGTGGGTTCGAGCCCCGCATCGGGCTCTGTGCTGACTGCCAGCTCAGAGCCTGGAGCCTATTTCAGAGTCTCTATCTCCCTCTCTCTCTGACCCTCCCCTGCTCACGCTCTCTCTCTCTCTCTCTCTCTCTCCTAGAAATAAATTTTTTAAAAAAATTTAAAAAAAAAAAGACATCTCTTAGTTTCACTGATCTTTCTTACTGTTTTACCAGTCTCTATTTCATTTATTTTTGCTTTAATTTTTGTTATTCTCTTCTTTCTACTAACTTTGGGCTTAATTTGTTCTTCTTTCCAAGTTCCTCAATGTGTAAAGTTAGGTTGCTAATTTAAGGTCTTGCTTTTTTCTTTTTAAAATTTTTTATTGTTTATTTATTGTTGAGAGAAAGAGACACAGAGTGTAAGTGGGGGAGGGGCAGAGAGAGAGGGAAACACAGAACGTGAAGCAGGCTCCAGAGGGAAGCACAGAGCCTGACACGGGGCTTGAACCCACGAACAGTGAGATCATGACCTGAGCCAAAGTTGGGCACTTAACCAACTGAGCCACCCAGGTGCCCCAGGTCTGTCTTTTTTCTTAATTTAAGCATTTAAGGCTATAAATTTCCCTCTTAGAACTGCTTTTCTTGCATTCCTTAAATTTTGGTATGTTGTGTTTACATTTTCATTTGTCTCAGGATATTATTTCCCATTTGATTTCTTCTTTAATCCAATGGTTGCTCAGGAATGCAAAATTTGGTTGCTTTTCCAATTTTTGTACTATTACTGATTTCTAGTTTCATATCACTGTGGTCAGGAAAGATATTTGATGTGATTTCTATCTTCTTAAATTTTTAGCTTTGAGCTCCAGGGCAGTAGCTAGCCCATACTGGTGATGTATGAGATGCAAGTCTGCACCCACTGGCCATGAAAGTGGGGTCTGGAGCCTGCGTGTGCATGGAGCAACAACTCTGGGGTCCAGGATGATGGCTAGTCTGCAGCAGTGCTGACTCCAGTACCTGGGACACTAGTGCATGTGGGGCAACCACAGGGCCAGATGGAGTACCAGTGCACATACACCAACTCAATTCTGACCCAGGGTATGTGGGCTTGGGGGCCTCGTACAGCCCTGGTCCCTGTACAGCCCAACAGCAGCTCCTTCTGGGGTGGGGAGCCTTCTCTATGGCGTCTGTGGCAGCAAATGGTATTGCTTAACTGCAGTAAAGACAGCTGCTGGTGTTTTCTGTGGAGCAGGCCACTAGGGTCCGCCCTGATGAACACCACAAGGTCCTCCATGTGAAAGCGGAGGGCAGTCCACAGCTGCTGTGGGGGCGCTGAGATCCTCAGTGGAAAAGACTGACATGGTCCTCCACAAAAGAGGCCACTGAGCACTGTCAGGGCACCCACCCCATGGCTGAAATGGATAACCTCTGCCCTTCTTTGTTCCTAGATCTCATTTAAGGAGATCTCCCTACTGATCCTTTCTATGCAGTTCTTCTCCAGGTTTTGATCCACTCTGTTGCTTTAGTTTCTTAACTGGCAAACTAAGAAACCAGTTTCTTAACCTGGGAGGGTTCAGGAGTCTATTTTCAATCATAGACAGCTAATTTTTTGTGTGTGTGCGGAGGGGACAAAGGCTGGTATCTCCTACTTTGTCATCTTGCTGACGTCACTCCAAGAAGGATATATTTTAATGGGCCTTCATCAAAGAAAGCCAACATAGACAAGGGGAAAGGAAGAACCATCCAGAGGACAGAGGTAGGTGCCTTAGAGATAAGTGAAGTAGGGAGCTACGTGGATGCAAAATCCAGTTCGTCAAACCAGCAGAACTTTCGGCTGCCATATGGAGGCAGAATGACAAAATTGGTAACTGGCAGGATCTCCATACATGACCACTCTTCACCTTATGACATTTGACAAATTCCCAACCTGTCCTAGGTAGGCTACCAAATTAAAAAAAAAAAAAATCTGAAAAACAAGAGTGACCTTTCTTTCAGTAACCAGACAGAGGAGATGAAGATCCACCAAGGAAAAGGGGGCCCATGAACACACAAGATCTGAGTTGAAATCAGATCAGACTTCAAACCAGAGTGAGTGATGTCAGGGACAGTATCAGGTAATTTAATATGCATAACTGGAATTTTCATTTAGGTGGGAAATAGAAAATATCTGAAAAGATAAAAGCCAACAATTCTCCAAATCTGAAGGAAAATAGAACCCACAGATCCTGGGATACACAATAAGGAATTAACGTTGCCCACAGAAAAATTCTGTCTCTGGCTCACAGTGGGGTGACCTCTAAGTCCCTGAAGTGTCCTGCCTAATATAAATGTCTTTGTTCACCTGACAGCTTTGGGTCACACAGATATTCTATGCTAATGATGTGATTTATTGTGGTAGGTCTTAGAACCAGTTCACATTATTAGCTCTTAGGGAGGTCAAAAAAGGGACTAGAGATGGAGATCAGCCATACAGCTGGTCAACCATATGCCTACATAACAGAACCCCCGATAAAAGATGGACATTAAGGGTCAGGTGAGTATCCCTGCTTGCCAGTATTTCATACATACTATCATACATGCTTTCTGAAAGAGGTGCTCTCTACATGGCTCCACTGGCAGATAACCGCAAGCATGGAACCTCAAGCATGCTGACTCCTAGACCCTGCCCTGTATGCCTCACCCCTTAACTGCTTGGTCTTAATCTGTATTCTTTTGCTGTACTAAACTGTAACCATAAGTATAATGACTTTTCTGAGTTCCGTGAGTCCTGCGAAAGAATTATTAAACCAGAGTGTGATCACGGGGACACCCAAACTTGTAGTTGGTATTAGAAGTGAGGACACTCTGGGAATGTCTGAGCTCTGTGCAAGCAAAAAACATCATGAAAAAAATTATACCAAGAACTCCATAATCAAATTGCTTAAAGTCAAAAGAAAAATGAAACCAGATAGAAATCTGGGTATATATAAAGAGATAAAAAGCACTGAAAATGATAAATATGTAATACATTTTTTTTTTCAGATTCCTTAGAAGGCAACTGATCATTTGAAGAAAAAAAATAAAGTGTTATGGGACTTATAACATGCAGAAGTAAAAAGCATTCCAATGAGAACAGAAGCTGGGAAGAGAGAAATTTAAGTATGTCGTTATAAGGTTTTTATATTATATAAGAAGTGGTGTGTTATTTCAAAATAGACTCTGGTAAGTTAGAGATGAATACTATAAACTATACAACAACTCCAAAAAAATAAAAAAGTTGTAACTAATAAGCTAACAGATGAGATCAGAGGCCATACCAAAAACAGGAAGTGAGCCACATTTGGCCCACAGGCCATAATTTACTGACTCTTGTTTTGGATGAAGTATTCCTATGGAAGAAAGTCTTAAGTTGTGGTAATAAAAAGACTAGGAGACTTAAGAAAGCTAAACAATAGTTCAGTGGAGAGAAAATGACCCTATGATGTAGACCGGCAAGATAAACTGAAAAGGACAGATTCTAAAATATAAACATATTAAATGTTGAATGGCTTGTGTGGCAATGGCACAGTAGCTTGTCCATACTACAAATTTGGAGAATACAATTATAAAATTTGGACAAATTAACATAACCATCTGAACACATCTGAAAACAACCAAAAGTAGGCAGAAACTGGAGCTGAATGAACCATTAAAGAATAAACTGCTTTGCAACCAGAGAGCACTCTACAGTGTGCAAACAGTTCAGATGACGGCTTAGGCATCAAAGGGCACAGTTCAGGGCTATCAAGAAAACTAGAAAATTGGGTGGAGGATTCGTCATAAAAAAGAGACAGCAAAAAAAGTTAATTCTCCAAATTTCCATACAAAACCAACCACAATTGTTGGCTGAGTGCTAAACAACAGATAGGTAAAGATCCCAGAGGGCCCAGCAGAAAAGCAGCCACTAGAAGATGGATGATACAAATGGTGAGCTACCAATCACAGCAAGAAATAATTTTAGAATTTTAATTTAGCCACATTAACTGCCTTGTAGAACAAAAACACTTGTTTGAATAAACAGGATCCAGAATCTCTGCAACATATGATTTACAATGTCCATGGTAGAATTCAGAATCACTCCACATGTAAAGACACAGAAAAATGCACATGAAGAAAAACAAAAACCAACAACAGTCACTAGAAACTAATCCTGAGGTATCCCAGATGCTGCAGAAGCTGGAGGACTGTTACAACATCCATAAGTGGGTCCAACTACTTGAAGGAAGATATGGAAATACATTATGCTAGAGAAAAAGAAACTAGACAAACAAGCAAATGGAAATTAGAGAGCTATAAACTACAGTAACAAAGAAGAAAAATTTACTAATGGGATCATATTAGAAACAACTGCAAAAGAAAGCTGCTGAAGTTGCACATGGATCAACAGATACTTTCTTATCTTTATGAGAGAGAAAAACATGATGAAAAACAGAAAACGGGCTCAGAAACCATTTTATTTTATTTTAAAAAAATAGTTTATTGTCAAGTTGGTTTCCATATAACATCCAGTGCTCATCCCCACAAGTGCCCTCCTCCATGCTCATCACCCCCTCTTCCCCTCTCCCCGACCCCATCAGCCCTCAGTCTGTTCTCAGCATTCAAGAGTTTCTCATGGTTTGCTTTCCTCCCTCTCCCCCACCATTTCCCCCCTTCTTCTCCCCCATGGTCCTCTGTTAAGTTCCTCCTAATCCTCCTATACGTGCAAACATATGATATCTGTCCTTCTCTGCATTTTAAAAACAGTCTAACAAACATGTAATTGGAGTTCCATAAGGTAAGGAGAAAGAACAGAAATGTATGTTCAGAAACAATATCTACAACCTTTATAAATTTTATGAATGACCTGAATTTACAGTTTTCATAGCCTCAATGACCCATTATTAGGTTAGATTTTTAAAAAAGGGGGAGGGTGCCTGGGTGATTCAGTTGTTTAAGTGCGAGATTTCACCTCAGGTCATGATCTTGCAGTTTGTGAGTTCAAGCCCTACATCAGGCTCTGTGCTGACAGCTCAGGGCCTGGAACCAGCTTCTGATTCTGTCTCCCTCTCTCTCTGTGTCCCTCCACCACTCAGGCTCTGTCGCTCTCTCTCTCTCTCTCAAAAATAAACAAACATTTTTAAAAGCCAAATAAAACAAAACTACTCTAGTCATATCACAAACTGCCAATATCCAAAAGTAAAGTCTGAAAGCAGCCACAGAAAAAAGAGTATATTAAAGTACAAACACATATGGGGGCGCCTGGGTGGCTTAGTCGGTTAAGCATCCGACTTTCACTTAGGTCATGACCTCGCAGTTCGTGGGTTCAGGACCCATGTCAGGCTCTGTGCTGACTGCCAGCTCAGAGCCTGGAGCCTGTTTCAGTCTGTGACTCCCTCTCTCTCTGACCCTCCCCTGCTCACGCTGTCTCTCTCTCTCTCTCCTAGAAATAAATAACACATTTAAAAAAAAAAAGTACAAACACATATGAATGATGGGTGACTTATCGAAAAACGGAAAAAATCTTTTATTTTTTTAAATTAATGTTATTTATTTTTGAGGGAAGAGACAGAGTGGGGGAGGTGCAGAGACAGGGAGACACAGAATCTGAAGCAGGCTTCAGGCTCTGAGCTGTCAGCACAGAGCCCGAAGCGGGGCTCAAACTCAGGGACTGCAAGATCATGACCTGAGCCGAAGTCGATTGCTTGACTAAGCTACTCAGGTGCCCCAGAGAAAATCTTTTAAATGATGAAAGGAAACATCCTTCAATCCATGATCCTATATCCAGTGAAAACTATGCTACAAAAATGAGGTGAAATAAAAACAGTTTCAGATAAACTAATTCATCATCAGAAGATGACACTACAATCCTAAAAGACATTCTCCATGGTTGAAAGAAAATGACACTAGATGGTAACTTGGACCCTAAGAAAGAATCAAGACCACTGTAAATGGTATATTGTGGGTAAATATAAAGAACTATATATACATATTTCTCTTAATTTCTATAAAAAGCATGATATTTTAAATTTTTTTTAATGTTTTATTTATTTCTAGGAGAGAGAGAGAGAGAGAGAGAGAGAGACAGCATGAGCAGGGAGGGTCAGAGAGAGAGGGAGTCACAGACTGAAACAGGCTCCAGGCCCTGAGCTGGCAGTCAGCACAGAGCCCGACGCGGGGCTCAAACCCATGAACTACGAGATCATGACCTAAGTGAAAGTCGGACGCTTAACCGACTAAGCCACCCAGGCGCCCCAAAAGCATGATATTTTAAAGAAAACACAATGTACAGGGAACTTGAAACGTATGTATACTCAATACGTAATTACATATGTATAATATCAATACTATAAATAATAGGAGTTGTAAATGGAATTATACTACTGAAAAGTTACTATATTTTACGTGAAGTAGAACACTACTAAAGACTCATATTGTAAACCCTTACAGTAACCAATAACAAAATAATGGAATGAAGTATAGTGTATTAATTTGCTATGGTTGCCATATCAAAGTACCAAAATAGTATAGCCATCTAGAAAATAGTTTGGTACTGTCTTCAAAACTAAACACAAACTTTCTACACACAATCCAGTAACGGGCTTCTGGTATTTATCTAAAGAAGTTAAAAAGTTATCTCCACATAAAAACCAGAACATGGAGTTTACTGCAGCTTTATTCATAACTGCCAAAACTTGGAAGCAACCAAACTGTTCTTCAACAGATGAATGGGTAAACGATGGTACACTCAGACAATGGAATATAACTCAGTGTTAAAGAGAATGAGCTATCAAGCCATAAAAGAAAAAAGGAAGGAAGGAAGGAAGGAAGGAAGGAAAGGGAAGAAGAAAAGAAAATTTAAATGCACCTTCATAAGGGATATGAGCAAATCTGGAAGGTTACATCCTGTATGATTCCAACTATGCAACATACAGTAAAAGAAAAACTATGGAGACAGTAAAAAAAAAAAAAAATCAACAGTTGCCAGGGGCTAGGAGATAGGGAAGAATGAACAGAAGGAGCACAGAGGATCTTTACAACAGCGACACTGCTCTGCAGGACTGTAATGGTGTGTGACTATAATGGTGGATAAATATCATTAAACATTTGTCCAGATCTTGTAGCCAGATAGGACTATATGGGAGAAACAGGAAGGAGTCCCGAAACTGCACTGGGAATTAGAGTCACTGGCTGAATAGAAGGTCTATCATATGTAAGGGAAGAAAGGACGACATGCATTTCATGCAGGACTCGCTCAGTTTGAGGTGCCTCTGGACAGCTACCAAAAAATGCATTCGCCAGGGAGCTGGACCTGTGGTCTAAAGGACAGGGAAGAGGTCCAAGCTGGACAGAAATACTCAAGACTATCAAACCACAGAGGGCCAGACAAGTCAAGGAAAACCGCAGTGTGAAAATGGGACCCAGATCTGAACACCTAGATGAGCGATGTTCAGAAGAAACACACAGAAGAATTCAGGGAAGCAGAAGAAATCATCAGGGAGGCCGCCATAGGAGCTCATGGACAGGTATGTCCAGGAGAGGATCCTGGAGAGCAGTGTCACTAAGGCAGAAGATTCAAGTGAGGCAATGCCTATAGTGCACTGAATCCAACTATGAGTTAGACTGATAATGCAGGTCGTAGGTTATTTCTTCACTTAGAAGAAATGAATTAAGACTACACTGAGTGGGTTACAATGCAGACAAGCAGTGGAAACATTTGTCAGAAAATACAACTTTGAACAGTCTGCTGCACAACCCACAGACAGATTAGCTGAGAGAAACATGTGGAGAGTTATTTAAAGGACCTGCAGTCCATTCAGTCCCCCAGACATCCCCAGTTTTAGCCGAGGACCAAGGAGGAGCTTCCAATAGCTGGCTTGGACCTTACTCTAGCAACTCCAGAAAACCCTTACTGAGCAAGACTTGTTTTAGCACCACGTAACCGTCACAGCTGCAGAATGCTGTAAGCATCGATTTCCAGTTTGGCAGTGAAACCCTGTCCACGCCATCTCTGTGACCAGTAAAGGCACCTATTTCAGACTTCTGTGGCGGCAAATTTTCACGTCCCACGAGAACGTGGCACACTTTCTTCTAAGGGTCCATTCTGAAATGGTAACAAATGTGCCTGTCTTTTTGCCACAGCATCAGAAAATCAGGGACCAATTTGCACTCACCTTGGAGGATTCAAGGTCATAGAGCCCATCCATACCTACCTACATGCCACCACTTCCATGTTTAGGTACTTTTCCCTGAAGCTGAATTTCACTTATTTCTACTTTTCTATTTTAATTCATGAACCCCCCTCATAAAGCTCATGAAGCACAATGTAAAACAAGCTGAGGAACCAGCCAGCCAACCACTCACCAGAGATGTATTCATGTCCTGCTGCTCTTGGAGACGCACCGAGGACACCGGGAGGACAGCTGGGAGAGACAACCAATGACGAGGGTCACACAGGACTGCTGTGACTTGCTCCTCGGCCCTGGATTCCCTTGTGTGAGACTCTACACACTAGCTCGAAAAGACAATTCACAAAGAGGGGTGGGGGGGAGGGAGCTTGCCTGTACCTCACACCTTTTTTTTTTTTTCCTAGGAGAGAGAGAGAGACAGCGTGAGCAGGGGAGGGTCAGAGAGAGAGGGAGTCACAGACTGAAACAGGCTCCAGGCTCTGAGCTGGCAGTCAGCACAGAGACCAATGTGGGGCTCGAACCCGCGAACCACGAGATCATGACCTAAGCGAAAGTCGGACGCTTAACCGACTAAGCCACCCAGGCGCCCCTGTACCTCACACCTTGAGAAAGAGCAGGAAACATCCTACTGCAGGAGGACCCACAAGCCCATCAATCTGCACATACGGTTCATCCTTAGTTACTTAAAACACATATGTCCTACTGATCTTATCAACAGTGAATCCTAAGAATTAACCTAAAATTCTGAAGGCACTTATTTAAACAATGGTTGTTTGACTACGTTCCTATTAGTAGAGACATATACACAGGGTTTCATGTTTGTGTTTCCATGAGGACACCTGCAGTTTACATACCTTATCTTCACGGGAAGTATACATCTTGCAACACAACATTTTTGGCCCGTGATTTTACAGGAAAAGATATACCTAAAGTACATTTTTTGTGTGGTACGCTGGTCCAATAGTTCTCAACGACCTGCTTCCTGCATTCATTCCCTCCAACACTGACGTGAGCTATGCCATGTGACTTGCTTTGGTCAAGGGGAACTTAGTACCCGTGACCCAGACACAGGAGGAAGAGTACTTTTCCACTAGTGCTTACCTTCTTGGAGCACTATCACCGTGTGAAGAGACCTGGGGCTAGCCTCATAGGGACACACGACTTAGCCAGCAGCCAACACAAATCACCAAAAAAGTCAGTGAAGTCCTCTTCAACCAACCAACCTCAGCTCTGGCACCAGATGACTACAGCCTCATTTGTGAAGGAGGCAACACTAGCACAGGAACTGACCAAATAAACCTAGCCCCAAATGCTGAGCAAAGGGACTTCAAAAAAATTAAAATGACTGTTGTTTAAAGTTATTAATATTGGTTAGTCTGTTACCCAGCAAATGCTAAAGTGATACATCTCAACCCCAAACTCAGTGTTTCTAACAAAACTGCATGGGGGAGAAAGTCTTGAGTTATATGCCAAATACAATCAACAGACTTCACAACCACAAACAGAACTTTTAATGAGCATAAAGAAAGTCAACTGGTTGGACCTCAGTGAGGTTGTTGGAAGTATGAGAAACCATATGAACCATACGAAACAACTGCATTTCAGAACTGCTTCTTAACTCCTGAATTTCATTACTTGAGTCTGTTAATGGTTTTTGGACACATGCTGTCTCTCATTTACATTCTAAAAAATTAGTTTAGAGCAGAAGTGTGACGTAGTCTAATCTTCCCATTTTAAACAATGGAAAATAGGCTCATGTCATTGTCATTGTACTGTAGAATTTGATTTTCACAAATGATTACTGAGTCAGTGGGAAACACTTGTATTACAAATGCCTTGAGCACACAAAGGACAGAGAAAGCATTAGGGAAAATGGGATGGTCATGTTTAAGGCAAGTTCTTCCAAGGAACGTTTGCTCTAAGTTGATGGCATTTCTCAAAAACGGCTTCAGAAACGTGTTTTGGCTTAGTTGGAGCACAAGAGATACAACCATCCCAAAGTCAGGATGCCTGATGTGTACAAATCATGTGAGCCTGGCAAATCACTTAGGTTTTTCATCTTTCTTATGAGGCAGATGCCCTGAGAAACCCTTCCTTAACTATGGGGAAGAAGAGCCAAAACAGAAGGAGCATCAGCATATTTCCAACTATCTGATTTGATGACACCACAGGTTTGAGAGAGTTCAGATAACAGAGACAATGAGGGGAGAATAAAGGAATGAGAGTGTTCATCTCTCCACCTCAGACCACACCCTCAAAACCCCTAGATGAGTAAGACTTCCTAGGCCTCTGCCTACCAGTCTCAGCCTGGCTCGAGTCTCCTGAAAGCAGATGCAAACCCTCCAATGTCGCCCTGCCTTTGATAACTTCTGGGGGAGGTAGGATCACCCAAATCCTGTTCACTCGGGGCAGAAGCATCAATAACTGCTTGGCCATGCAAAGCTGGCGTCTTCTTTCCGTGACTCTTCTGCCTCTGCTCTCAAGCGCTAGTGAGGGGGTTCAGGTCACAGCGGTTGTCTTTCAGGTATGGTTCCTATTCACGGGACACCTTCCCTTTATGCTTCGTAACGGATACCTTCTCCCAAAGGCAAGACCATCACCCAGGGCCCACACATCTCTCCTAGAACACCAGTCCCTGAAAACCAGGTCTTGCATAAATGTCTGTAAATGTAAACCAGGAGTGCTAGGCAGGCTAGACGGAGGGGGGGTGGGGGGAGCGGGGGAGGACCAGACACTTCGTCTGCTGAGGAGACTCCAAGAAACCCTGCAAATACAACTGCCTCACAGCTAGACCCGGGTGCGCACACCTCTCACGGTGATTTCTCCGGGAATCGAGGACATCTCACTGTTCATCAATACGCTCACGTTACAGGTGAGCAAGTCGAATGCCAGAACGGTTAGGGACACCTCCCGGGACGCTTCAGGGGCAGAGCTGGAAGGAGGACGCCGACCGCAGACCTCCGACGCTCGCCGACCTCTGCAGACCCACCCCCGCCCTCGCTGTCATCTTGGACTCGACCACCCAGTTCGCCAAAATCCCTGAGGCACACGCCGCGCCTCTACAGCACGCCTTCTCCTGACCAAACTACCACCGTAAGCACAGCCCGAGCCGGGTCGCGTCTCGCCGTCAGTCACCCACACACCTTCCCGCTCCCACCAAGGGGACGACACCCCTCCTCGCCCGCCCAGTCCCCGAGTGGCGCCGGGCTCGCCTTTCCCCCTTGCACCAACCTTTGGGGACAGACACAGTTTCCAGCCCAGAGCCCGCGGGAGCAGCGGCAGGAGAGCAGCAGGGAGCGGAAGTTCCTGGCGGAAGGAGGCGGGGGCCGCACGTGCGCAGAGGGAGCCTGGAAGACTCCCAGAGTCCCGTGCGGGAAGACTCGCACCGGGACATCGTACTGGGAGACTACATTTCCCACGAACCTCTGCGCTGTGTCCTTTGGGTGCTCTGGGAAGTGACGAGATGAATGAGAGTTGGATTCTACCCACAGTGGCCAATCGTGGGATTCTGATTTGTTATTAATCCCTGATTTTTAAAAATTCATTTGAGAGAGACTTTTAAAAATGCTTAATGTTTATTTATTTTCTAATCACCTCCAGTGAAGCCCTAGGGCGCTCACAGTGCTGCTCCTCACCCTCCCCAAGGAAGCAGGAAATCCTCTCTGTGGGAAGGTGTTATTGCTAAAACCTGAAATTACTCCACGAGTTTTTGGATAAAGTGTCTGAAACCTAATACAAAATTAGTGAGTATCCAACAAGATATCAACACAACTTAGAGAGCGCAGGTCACAAAAATCAGCTGACCGGGGCTCCATCCAGGGGCAACACCAGAAATGTTACAATAACCGCTGAATAGGTCAGAGTTAAAACCATAATTAGGAGTTTGTCAGAGATCTTAAAACTAATCAAAGAATCACATCAAGATTTTCAAATTGAGAAAGAGAATAACTGAAGTTAAACACTCAATGTTTACACACAAAGACAGGACTTTTAAGCTGACAGGTTAGAAGTCTAGGCTGAACAGCAGAAGTTAAGGGATTGGAAATCCCGAAAGAATTTAAGAAAGTATTCGGATAATGTGTACAATCTGAGAGTAGGAGGGAAAGAATATCATGGAGGAAATGCTTGGCTAGATGGTGACAGAACTTACTCAGACCAACGCTTACACTTTAAAAATGCAGAAACAGGTTAATACAAATAAAACCAAATTTAGTCACCTGTGAATAAAATTGGTGATGATAAAAAAGAAATACCCCTACAATAGAAGGTGTATTCCCCTCACCCTCAAAAGGATGACACTAACAATTGTAATTTGCAAGAGAAATAACAGACATCAGACACGAAGAATGACATCTTTAAAGGATAATCACCACTGACCAAGAGCAGCTGACCATACCTCAAGGGTCTTGCTCTAGAGAGAGAGGCGGGCATGTCCCACACGTTCACCTACAGGATACTCCTAGCGATGGGAAGGGGAGGAGAGCCAAGTAGGAGCCAAAGCCTATGAGTGCCTCGTCTTCTCCACACAGAGATGAACAGCAGGTAAACCACACAAGCCACCAGGAGGCTGGGAAGACCCAGCAGAGCCATGCCACTGTCCTGTGTGGGCTGTGGAGCTGGCACTCAGAACGTCAGCCACTGTCGGTGCCTGCTTTGAAGACGGTTGGTTGTGATTGCAGATCAAGTGTACAGGAGACCCACATGCTCCCTTGCACCATGCTTAGAATGTAATGAGTTTGGCATTCTTCAAGTCACTTAACTCAGACTCTACACTGTCCCCAACAATGTTCATCTTTGTCCCTTTTTTTGTCCCCCCCCCCAACCTAATCCACAAGGTAAAATTTAGGTGTCTCTTGGTGACCATAGACTGAGTCCTGCTCTAGCAGACACAGAGCTGGCAGGTGGAAGAGGGTCTTTAACTGGATCCCCTGACTCCCTCTTCTTCTGACCACATCCCGTTCTATCTTCTCCATCTTGGGTGTTGGTGGTTCCTCCACCTGTGGCACCTTCTTCTCCCTTCCCACTGGGTCCCTGCACCAGCCCGTTCAATCCATTTAGGACATGGCAGTCAGAATCTCTTTTAAAAATGTAGACCAGGCCAGGTCCTTAACTTACTGAAAAACCCTGTTGGAGATCTGAAGAAATAGGAGCAGGCAAGAAAGAGTTCCCTTGGAGAGTGGGAGGAGGATAGGAGGGTAAAACCCAAAACCCTTAGACAGACCTCCAAGACCGTCCTATCAGCACTTCGCCTTCCTGTCCTGGGGCCGCCCAGTGCTCAGCTACAATAACAGCCCACACGATGTGGCCTCAAGGGCATCTTCCCCTGTCATTCCCCCCTGCGTGCCCTTCCTGCTTCACCTGCACCTTCAACTCCCAGCCTTTCCTGCATTCTCATCACACCGACCTTCCCTTCTCTCATGTTGCAAGTGGTGATTGTGCATTAACTCTGACAGGTCATTGTGTTTGGACAGAGACCATGGAGTTCAGGACAGTGTGCTGGTGTCCACTTCACTTTGGCCCCTGGGACAGGGTCCAGCTTCTTCATGCCTCCCACTGGACAGATGCAGTGCACTTAACAATCCCCTGCATCCTCTGTCTCAGAACTTCCCACCCTTCCCTAACCTCTGCCTGTTTCCATCCCATGGCAGGCTACTTCCTCATTTTAATTGACATTTATTTGGTTATCAACAAGATTACACGAGATTAGTATTTTTAGGTTAATGAATCACTTATAGTATTTAAACTGTTATTTGCCCATTTTTCTAATAGGATATTTACCTTATTGATTTTTCAAGATCTTTATAATGTAGTCAGTTTTCAAAAAAGGCAATAACATCTTTATCTACCTAAAACAATAAACACATTTTCTTACTGGACATATCCCCCAAGTATATATCAGCTTGTCCCAGATTTCATGTCAGGAGAGTTAAGGCAATGTTTTACGTAAGAAAGAATTGTCATTTATTCATTTTATGGCATTGCAAATTAAAGTTTGTTTGGTTTTTTTTCAAGCTAAATCCTCATTTTAAATGGGGGAACAACGCAAAGGTATGTGAAGAAAGTTACTACCTCTCCAGACTCATCCCTGCAGGGTCCTCAAGGTCAGCAGCCAGACACACATTGCACTTGTTGGCTGCACATATAGAACACACAGAGGTGGGGCGGGGGAGCCAGTGCCACTGGACTATACAAAATAGGGCCCTGCTATGCCACTCACCTACTTGTTTTTATTTCCTCATCAAATATTTCTTGGGCATGCTCCTTGAGATCAATAGATGTAGATTCTGGTCATTCCCTTTTTTTTTTTTTTTTTTGAGACAGAGAGAGAGAGAGAAAGAATGCATGAGCAGGGGAGAGAGGCAAGAGAGAGAGAGGAGAGAGAGAATCCCAAGCAGCTCCATGCTCAGTGTGGGGCCTGATGTGGGGCTTGATCCCATAACCCTGGGATCATGACCTGAGCTGAAATCAACAGTCAGATGTTCAACCAATTGAGCTACCTTGGCACCCCAATTCTGGTCATTCCTTTTAAATGCTGCGTAATATTCCATGATAAAATAAAGGAAATTTTCAACTTTTAATGTCTGTGGGCCCTGCTCCTGGGCTCCGAGGGAAGCTATACTTGAACCTTAACCAAGGTCAAAATGACTCTGCAAGACATATACCTATGTTTGCATGTATAGGAGGGTTAGGAGGAACTTAACGGAGGACTGTGGGGGAGAAGAAGGGGGAAAATAGTGGGGGAGAAGGAGGGAGGCAAACCATGAGAGACTCTTGAATGCTGAAAACAACTGAGGGCAGATGGGGTGGGGGGGAAAGGAAGGGGGGTGATAGGCATGGAGGGGGGCACTTGTGGGGATGAGGACTGGGTGTTATATGGAAACCAACTTGACAATAAACTATTTAAAAAATAAAATAAAGAATAAAGAATAAATTTTAAAAATGACTGCAAAAACTGCAAGTGTGGGTCTATTTCTGCTCAGCACACTTTGTATATATGCTTTGTTTAAAATATAACCAAAAAGAAACATTCCAAATAGAAAAATAAGCAAAAGAGAGAAACCTCCCTTGTGCCCATAAAATTAAAGTCCTACAGCCAGGCACACTCACACACTACACACACTAGAGGCTGAAGATGAGGTCTGCAACTTCCTGAAATGTCCTTTGTCTGATGACTCATAACATTTTATGTAAACAATCTATACAACCCTGGACCCAATGTTCTTTCCTGCACCCTCTCTGTGAAGACCATGTTTCCCTGGCAGCCATCTTCACTTGAGCTCCAGGAATAAAAAACTCTTTCTTCGTTTTAATTTTTTTTAAATGTTTTATTTTATTTCTGAGAGAGAGAGAGAGAAGCGGGGGCAAGTGTGATCAGGGGAGGGTCAGAGAGAGAAGGAGACACAGAATCTGAAACAGGCTCCAGGCTCTGAGCTGTCAGCACAGAGCCCGATGCGGGGCTCGAACCCATGAACCGTGAGATCATGACCTGAGCCAAAGTCGGACGCTTAACTGACTAAGCCACCCCGGCGCCCCACCTTTCTTCTTTTTAGAGACTCTAAAAGACTTGCTCATTTTTGCATCAAGCACTGACACACACACACACCCCATAAACCGTTCCTCAAAAGGTACGCTTGTGTTGTTTCCAGAGTTTTTATTTGCTTTTCGCCCACAATAAAGAACACCGTCTTGAAGATTATTTCACATATATTTTAATATTGTCTTATTTCTATTTCTGTGAATCCCAAAACAAGAATAATCTCTCTGCCCTGCATGTACTCCCTGCTTCCCCACATTCCTGCCTCAGTGGGTCTTCAATTTCTACATTGTCTCCATCTGCTTGTTTCTATTGGCAAGTTCTATGTGCCCACTCGAGCAGGCATGCGTTGTTTCTATTTCCACAGGGCATGCTCCCAAAGTGAGATAGTTTGTTCATAGGGTTTATATATCTTTAAAATATAATTATTTGAAATTTCCTACTTATTGATTATCTGTTCATTTTCTTTTTTTTTTAATATTTTTATTTATTTCTAGGAGGGAGAGAGAGAGAGACAGCGTGAGCAGGGGAGGGTCAGAGAGAGAGGGAGACACAGACTCTGAAATAGGCTCCGGGCTCTGAGCTGTCAGCACAGAGCCCGACGCGGGGCTCAAACCCACGAACTGCGAGATCATGACCCAAGCGAAAGTCGGACGCTTAACCGACTAAGCCACCCGGGCGCCCCATCTGTTCATTTTCTTTGTCCATCTTTCTCTAGTCTTTTTTTTCCCAGACTGTATGTGTTCTTTGCATGTAAGGAGATTAAATATTTGCCTACCATGTGAGTGTATATGTGCAACCTTCCCAGTGTTGTTTCTTTATGCTTGCAGTGAAATTTATCCTACAAAAATTTGAAACTTTAATGCAATCAGACATGTCTAATTTTTTAATAGCTTCTGTGTTTGCTGTATTGCTTAGCACTGATTTGTTGGAATAGCTTTCTGGATTTTTTAAATGTGTATTTACTTTGAGAGAGAGAGCACAGGAAGGGCAGAGCAAGAGGGAAACAGAGAATCCCAAGTAGGCTCAGGGCTGTGAGCGCATAGCCTGACACTGGGCTGGAACTCATGAATCTTGAGATCATGACCTAGGCCGAAATCAAAGAGTTGGATGCCTAACCCACCCAGAAGCCACCCAAGCACCCCTTTCTGGATTTTTTTCATAGCTAGATGATTGATTATTTTCTTTAATATGCTTTCAACAGAGCTGCTCCTGCATCTTGTGAGGAAACCACAGGACTCAGCTCCTGCCTACCCTTTGGTTGTGCATCAGGGCCTGGCTCTGGTCTCCTCCAGCAGCTCAGCCCCTGCTGTTGACCACCAACACGCACAGACAACAAATGATGCTGAGTCTGGATTGGCAGGAACTGGCTCCCATCAGATAGCATGTGTTATGGGATAACATCAGGGGGTGTCCTGAAGCCCCCTTCTTTTTACTGAAAAGCTGTCCACCTCTGGAGTTCAAGTGATGATGGTATCTGAAATGCTTTCAGAATAATAGAATGTCTCTATACGAATGGTGTGGTGCACATGGGACCTTGGACCTCACAGTGTCAGAACACACTCAGGGGCCCTCACTCATAGTAGGAATCCAAGGTTCTGTCCTTGAAAGGTGCTCTTCAACCTTGTACTGGTTCATCAAAAGCAACTTTGTGTGATGGGAAATCTTACGGCAGTTCCTTAATGTGTGGCACCCGCAATTAGAGTTTCTCCAAGCCGGGCTTTCTGTAGGTTCTCTGACTTCAGCTGAAGCAGGTGCCTGCTTAAACCCGATGAAAATGTGAATACTAATAATTTATTCAACAAGTATTTATCAGATGCCTACTCTGTGCCAAACACTATTCTAACCAAAAGGGAGATCTAAAGGGCACAAAGCAGAGTGTGGCTCCCAGGAATCTCCATGTTGGCTTTGTGGACTGTGTCAAGAATTTTCTTCAATTCTCTCGTTTGATCACACAATCATTCTGGCAGGCAGCTACTATTGTCCATTCACAGATGTCTAACAGAGGCAGAGAGTGAATGAGTAGCTTGCTCAGGGCTGCACCATTAGCAAATTTGGGAGCGTGGATTTAAAGTGAGGCAGCTGCAGGGGCGCCTGCGTGGCTTAGTCGGTTAAGCGTCCGACTTTCACTTAGGTCATGATCTCGCGGTTCGTGGGTTCGAGTCCCGCGTCGGGCTCTGTGCTGACTGCAAGCTCAGAGCCTGGAGCCTGTTTCAGTCTGTGACTCCCTCTCTCTCTGACCCTCCCCTGCTCACGCTGTCTCTCTCTCTCTCCTAGAAATAAATAAAAAAACATTAAAAAAATAAATAAATAAATAAATAAAGTGAGGCAGCTGCAGAGCTAACGAAGGATGGATGCCCGTGTGCTAGGTAGACTGGACCATTAGCCTCAGGCCTATTCCATCATCCCAAGAAGCAGAACCAAGTATGTTTTCCAGGAAATCTGGGCCCTGCTCTCTTTGCTGGGTCAGTGCAGATGCAGGAGGCTGCCCTCGATGGTGAAGTTGGCAGCAGCAAGAGGGCATCACTGCCCTCAGGCACCTACGAAGGACAGATTTTGAAACCCACTGACCACCGCTTATGTGGACACTGGTCAGAAGGTCTGAGAGAGGAGAGAGTGGTGTACTTCCCTCCTTCCCTCCCCATGCAGGTGAAACACACTGGGATCACACAGAGGAAACTGTGTAGTGGCCTTCCCTGCTGCCCTCAGGTGGGACTTGTTGGGGATTCCGGCCACAGGAGAAGTGTCTCACCCAGCAGGCCCTCAGTGCTGTGTGGAGGTCACGGGGTGGTCCAGTCTGCCCTCAGTTCTTCTCTTCCCCCACTTTAGTTTGGGTGATGTTACCATATTCATTGCCTTGTAAAGTAACTCAAATACATCTTTTTTGGAATAAATTTAATTTTTATCCCACAACACAAATTCGCTGCTTTTGATCTTCTTTCCCACTTAAAAAATCATCAGCATGACTTAGAGACTTCACGTGGAAATTTACAGAGTTCCATGTTTCTGTGTCTGGGGCCTGGGCACATGAAACAAACTGCTCTCTCAAAGGCAGTGGTGGGAGCTTCCTCTGTCCTGACCAGCGCGCACTCTGTAAATAAAAGTAGAATCCATGAATCAATATTCATGTTTGCGCACTCTGTAAATAAAAGTAGACTTCATAAATCAATATTCGTGTTTGCGCACTCTGTAAATAAAAGTAGACTTCATAAATCAATATTCGTGTTTGCGCACTCTGTAAATAAAAGTAGACTTCATAAATCAATATTCGTGTTTGCGCACTCTGTAAATAAAAGTAGACTTCATAAATCAATATTCGTGTTTGCGCACTCTGTAAATAAAAGTAGACTTCATAAATCAATATTCGTGTTTGCGCACTCTGTAAATAAAAGTAGACTTCATAAATCAATATTCGTGTTTGCGCACTCTGTAAATAAAAGTAGACTTCATAAATCAAAGTTAATGGGCTTCGAGAGAGTTTGCAAAACCTCAGCTGACATCATCAGCTGGTGTGTGGTGGACAAGCCCAGCAGGTGTGGGAGAGCCCCCACCCCCACCCCGGGGCTGTGGGAGCAGCACCCCAGCCCCAGCATGGCATGGCTCCTGCCTCAGGGGGTCCCAGCAGTATGGGACAGAGGCCCTGGGAGACGCAGAGGGAATTCGGGCATCCAGTTTCGAGGATGGGAGGGAATCAGAGGGGTGGGGAGAATCATGAATGTACCTCCTTTTGCTAAAACGGCGCGGTTTGTGGTGGTTTCCTAACCCACTCTCACCTGCATTAACATGCTGCTATGTTAGTAAGTTGTCCTGAACCCGGGAATTTAAGTTGCTGGACACTTACTATCTGTTTCCCCAGCTTGCTGCGGGTGACTTTGAGCGCGTCTCCTTTTTTCTCTAACACATGACACTGATGAACAGTGACTCTGAGGAGGCACAGGAGGGCTCACTGAGTCCGCTGACAGGCAGCGACCGCCTTTGTAGTCCTGACTGTGTCCCCGGCGCAGCCTGGCTCTGCACGCCTGCACTAGGGACCTGGGCCAGCAGGAGAAGGGCTTCCTGGCCACTCAGGGGGCACCACCGGGGCTCCTGGTTTGAGGACCGGGCAAGCTGGCAGAGACCCAGGAGCAGGCAGCAGAGCTGTTTTGTCATGGGCACATCCATCCCTGGATCAGAGGAGGAGCTAAAGCCCATCCAGCCTGCTCCCCAGTGGGGTTGCAGGAGCTCCATCCCAGATCTTCCTCTGCTCAGTGACAGGGAACTGTTAAAACCCCAGAACACTGCCCCAGGGGGTATCCAGAGTTCCTTGGTGTGGAAGGGCCCAGCATGGACATAAAGCCCCAGGCGCTTCTGGCTTGCACTCGGGCTTATGCTCTCTTGCCCAGCCTCAGGCCACAGGAATGGTCCTCACCCTGCCCAGACCTGGCCTTTTTATCTTCCAGTACCCAAGGAGCTATGGAGGGCATCTGTCTCTCTGCCCCAGAGATCCTGAGGGAGTTCCCTCCTGAACCAGGTTCTCACACTGCTCCAGCCCCCACCACCAAAGTAGCCAGATTCTTGTCTTGGCTCACCCAGGGGCTTGAGTGCCCAGCAGTTCTGCTTCAGCTGTGGAGAGCTTCCTTCAGATGGGAGTCCTGAACCAGGATGTCTGGAAATTAAACCACCAATGGGGTCATGCTCTGTCACTCTCTGTCTCAAAAATAAATAAACTATAAAAAAATGTAAAACAACTATAATTAATATGCTAAGGGTGCTAAGGGATAAAGTAGACAGCATGCAAAATAGGTGGGCAATGTAAACAAAGAGGCGGAAACCCTAGAAAGAACCAACAAAGAAATGCTATGTACACACATCACTATAACAGAAATGAAGAGGCCTTTGACGGACTCATTAGTAGACTGAACACAGCTGAAGAAAGAATCTATGAGCTAGAAAATATATCAATAGAATAATCAGAAACAAAAAGCAAAGAGAAAAGACTGAAAAAAAAGTATCAGAGTATCTAATTCTGTAGGATGACTACAAAAGATGTAATATACATGTAATGAGAAGACCAGAAGGAGAAACATCAAAACAATAACAACTGAGAATCTCCCCCAAATTAATGTCAGACACCAAACAGGAATCTCAGAAACCACCAAGCATTAAATAAATGCCAAAAGCACTACACCTAATCATACCATATTCAAACTACAGAAAATCAAAAACAAAGAAAAAATCCTGAAAGAAGATCAGGGAAAAAACATCTTACCTACAGCAGAACAGAGATAAGAATTACATCTTGGAGGGGTTAAGATGACGGAGGAACAGGGGAACCAGCACTTCCCTCCTCTGAAACACAGCTGTATCGAGGTCAGGTTACATACAGCACCCAGGAAACTGACCTGCGGAATGGCACGGGGATCTCCACAGTCGGATCGAGGGGCGTGCGTGTGAATTTGGGGAGATAAAACGGTGTAGCCAGGGAGGAGAGGGAGCCCCTTCTGTGCAGAGACCAAGGGAACAAAAGAGAGAGGGCTGTGAAAGTGCAGCGTCAAGTTAGCGCAAGAGGGAGGCCTCTCTGGACGACGGGCTGGGGAACAAGAAATACAGAGAGTGCTGGTTCTTGTCTGCAAACAGCCTTTGGAGCTGAAACTCGGAGGGGTTTTTTTGTTTTTTGTTTTTTTTGTTTTGTTTTGTTTTCTTTTGTTTTTAATTTTTTTTTATGTTTTATTTATTTCTAGGAGAGAGAGACAGCGTGAGCAGGGGAGGGTCAGAGAGAGAGGGAGTCACAGACTGAAACAGGCTCCAGGCTCTGAGCTGGCAGTCAGCACAGAGCCCGACGCGGGGCTCGAACCCACTAACAGTGAGATCATGACCTAAGCGAAAGTCGGACGCTTAACCGACTAAGCCACCCAGGCATCCCTTTTTGTTTTTTTTTTTTAATTTTTTTTTAAATTTATTTCTAGGAGAGAGAGAGAGAGAGAGACAGTGTGAGCAGGGGAGGGTCAGAGAGAGAGGGAGACACAGACTCCAAAACAGGCTCCAGGCTCTGAGCTGGCAGCCAGCACAGAGCCCAACGCGGGGCTCGAACCCACGAACCGCAAGATCATGACCTAAGCCAACTAAGTCACCCAGGCGCCCCTGAAACTTTTGAAAGCATGTGACTTTCTGCCGAGCTGTGCGCTCCTGGGGAGGGGGGAGCCGGCCCCGAGCACAGCAAGGGGCAGTGATCTCTGGAATACACTGGGAGAGAACTTCCTGAAGTGCTTTTGGAAGAGGGGTTATTGCTTCCCAAGGACAAAAGACCCTGCAGGTGCAAGCCAAAGTCTTTCATCAGAAGAGTGGAGAGGCTCTACACTGGAGCAGGGGAGTAGATCCCTGAGTGTGGACTCCTGAGAAATCACACTCGGCTGTAACTGACCCCAATCAAAGAGAAGCATGTCTGCCCCCAGGAATGCCTGGTGCGCCCATTTACAACAGAACAGGGTGGACAGCACAATGCCAGCCCGTTAGACTCACTTCAGATCACAGTCCCTAAGGAAAATGTGTTTCATGAAACTAGGCATGAAAAGTCCATAGGCCCTTCCCTTGGGAAAGTGTCAGCAGAAAATTCACATTCAGTAAGTTGGCAGACAAGTTGGGGATTGCATGAGGGCCTGGAGTCAGGTGACCCCAACAGGTCCTTAGGCCACAATTGCCTGGTGGGCCCACCTCTGATGTGGGGGTCTTCTGTGACCAACTCCCATCAGGACCCTCTGGGGTCACCAATCACTTTTCTAAAGAAGACATCCAGAAGACTAATAAACATATGAAAAAAAAATGCTCCACATCACTCATCATCAGGGAAATACCAATCAAAACCACAGTGAGATACCGCACACCTGTCAGGATGGCTAAAATTAACAACCCAGGCAATGACAGATTCTGACAAGGATCCAGAGAAAGAGGAACCCTTTTGCCCTGCTGGTGGGAATGCAAACTGGTGCAGCCACTCAGGAAAACAGTATGGGGGTTCCTCAAAAAATTAAAAATAGAACTACTTTACAATCCAGCAATTGCACTACTAGGTATTTATCCAAAGGATGCAAGTATGCAGTTTCAAAGGGGCACATGCACCCCATTGTTTATAGCAGTACTATCAACAATAGCTAAAGTATGGAAAGAGCCCAAATGTCCATTGACAGATGAATGGATAAAAAAAGATGTGGTATATATATATACAATGGAGTATATTGTACTCAAATAGAATCAAAAAGAATGAAATCTTGCCATTTGCAACAATGTAGATGGAACTAGAGGGTATTCTGTTAAGCAGAATTAGTAAGGAAAGACAAATATCATATGACTTCACTCATGTGGAATTTAATATGCAAAACAGATGAACATAAGGAAAAGCAAAAATAATATAAAAACAAAGAAGGAGACAAAACCTTAGAGACTCTTTTTTTTTTAAATTTATGTTTTATTTATTTCTAGGAGAGAGAGAGAGACAGCGTGAGCAGGGGAGGGTCAGAGAGAGAGGGAGTCACAGACTGAAACAGGCTCCAGGCTCTGAGCTGGCGGTCAGCACAGAGCCCGACGCGGGGCCCGAACCCACGAACCGCGAGATCATGACCTAAGCGAAAGTCGGACGCTTAACCGACTAAGCCACCCAGGCGCCCCAAAACCTAAGAGACTCTTAAATACAGAGAACAAACTGAGGGTTGTTGGAGGGGTTTGGGGGGGATGGGATAAATGGGCAAGGGGCATTAAGGAGGACACTTGTTGGGATGAGCACTGGGTGTTATATGTAGGGGATAAATCCCGGAATCATTATTCTACTCCTGAAATCATTACTGAAGTATATGCATACTAACTTGGATGTAAATTGAAAAGTAAATTTAAAAAGGTAGTCATGTACAAAATGTTGTCAGAAGCCTGGACTATAAAGATTGCTCTGATAAGGTTCCAGACAGAAAGGAGGAGCACCTCATTGGACAATGCAGAAAAGGTGATCCTTGTAGCAAGCTGGAAAAGAACTGGCTAAATTGTGTCTGAGTTGCATCCTTTTGTGGAAGGCTGAACTCGAGAGAAACTGGATATGTAGCTGCGTAGGTCTCTAAACAAAGTGCTGGTGGAGCAGACTGGTCCTTCTGGCCTGCTCATCGGAAAATGCAAGGACAGAGGAGTGACTTGAAGATGGGATTGTTAAGCAAAAGGGAACTAGAAATTAAATCTGTGGGGAATTCTTAGCCTATCCTTAGTGCAAAAAAAAAAAAAAATTAAAAAGGAGAGACAGCATGTTCAGAAGAGAGTACTAAGGGTGTGGCCAAATAGTGCTTTGGTTCGGAGGTTCACAGGGTGGAAGCCAGGTGAGAGAGGAGGGGATGGGAAGGAGGGTTGGGAAGCTGTTGGACTGGAATTTACAGGCTGAGGTATGAGAGCTCTTCAGCTGTGAAGTGCACAGAATGTCAAGGCAAGGGAAGCATGACCTCAAAGTCCACCGAAAACTGCCAGAACCACGTCTTCAGTTTCAAAGGAGGACAGTTGCCTTGTTTTCACAGGCCAGATGTCCTCCGCCCAAAGCCCTTGGGGTAGAGTGCCTGGCAGAGCCCCAGGGTGTGACCCCTGCCCAGCAGAGGTTCAGGAGCAGGACCTGCACCCCACTGGGCGCAGGGGAAGAGCTCAAGCCAGCGAGGGTTCTCCTCAGGCGTTAAGATCGTGCAGTTTGTCTGGCTGGGCTTTGGACATATTTGGGACCCGTTGCACCCACCTCCCCTCCTGGTTCTGTCTCTCCACACTGGAATGTCTACCGTGTGCCTGCGCCACCACCATATTCTGGAAGCACGTAACTCATCTGGTGTCACCGGGAACAGCTGGAGAGGGTTTTGCCTGAGGAGGAACCATGCCTCGAGTTTCACCCCCATCTGATTTAGTGGATATTTAGGGGACACTGGATTTTAGACTTAAGGGCTGACTGCAAGCAGTAAGACTTTGAAGCTGTTGGGATGGAATGAGTGTATTCCATATGTGCGAGGATATGAATTTGGGGAAGCCAGGAATGGAAAGCAATAGACTGGATGTCTGTGTTCCCCAGAATTCCTATATTGAAACCCTAATTCCATTGTGATGGTCTTAGGATGTGGGGCCTTTGGGAGGCGATCAGGCCATGGAGATGGAGCCACAGGAATGGGGCCAGTGAGCTAGCTAGCTCTTTTTCTACCATGTGAGGACAGCAAAAAGTCATCCACCTGCAACCCAAAAGCATGCTGGCATCATGAACTTGGACTTCTAGCCTCCAGACTGTGGGAAGTGTATTTCAGTTGGTGATAAACCCCAGTCTATGGTACTTTGTTACACCAGACAGAACAGATGAAGGCATTCCTACCCTCCGGCAGCCACCCCACCCTCTCTGTCTCCATTTTGCTAAATGTGGTTCAGATCAGTGGAGAGTTTCTCAAGCTCAGACTAATTATCAAGGTGGTATTACCTCCTATTTATAACCAAGCTAATAACCAAATGCCGCTGTCTGGATCCATTAAACGTTTACACTAAAAAGGCCCCCACTCCTCCATTCCAACTTTTTTTTCATTACTTTCGAGTACTTCAGAATTTTCTTTTTTTCTTTTTAAAAAATTTTTAAATAGTTTATTGTCAAGTTGTTTTACACATAATTTTCATAGGGCACTTTGTAAAATTTAAATCCCTAAAGCAAATTAAAAGATGTTTTCTTATAGTTTTCTACTGGAAGCAGTATCACTCACCATGTAGGTGTGGTCATGAAAACGACAGTAACCTTTCAGAATGGGGCAGCTGGTCCTTCTCAGTTTATGATTTGCCGATTTGTCAATGTTGGGTTTTGCTAGTGCCTCATGGGGGATGAGATGGCATGCACATCCTAATCCCAGAATCAGTGGTTGGGCTACCTATGCGGTGAAGGGACTTTGAACGTGTGTTTAAGAACCCCGAGACAGGGAGATTACCTTGGGTTATCTGTGTGGGCCCAGTATTGTCACATGTCCCAGACTTTGAGTCTGGACTTCTCTCTTGTCCATCAAGAGAGCAGAGGTAGAATTGAATACCTGAGAAGCTAATGTCCGGGAGCAGAAAAGAGCTCTGAGTAAGCGTCCTTTCTCCGTATTTATTAGGATCAGAAGGCTTACATACGTCATGGACGTGCAGGAAGAGACAATAAAACAGTCATCATTAGCTCACGTGTGTGAAATAAAGGGGGTTTCAAAGATATGCAGTGCTACTCTGGTTTCTCTTCAGATCGAATAAGTCTTTTACAAAGGTATGCAGTGCTAGGGTTTGGGTCAAGACAATCAAAATCCCAGCTCCGAGCAGATAGACATTTACTGCAGGCACCAGGCACCATGTCTTTTTATTTTAACTTTTCTAGGGGTTAAGACAGATAGAACATGTTACCTCAGTGTCAACAAGGCATTTTTCTTGCTAATTAGCTCCAAGTGCTTTCTCCCTGTAGTGGTTTTCCACGCTATGCTTCGTTTTACCTAATGATGAATTCTGGGTGCTTTCGCCCTGCTGTGGCAGCCTTCTGGCTCTACCTGTTCTCAGACACTTTCGTACTATGGAAGTGGCCTTCCACTCTATGCTTTGTTCTAAGCTGGGTACTTTTTCCCTGTGTTGGCTTTCCTCCCTAAGCGTTATTAACCCATTGGTGCAAACTCAGAGAATTCTTAAACTTATTCCCTACAGTCACAGGACCCTTACGAGAGGCAGGCCAGGAGGGTTACCAGAGAGAGATTGAAGGATGCTACACTGCTGGCTTTGAAACATTACTTGTTTTATTAGAGAACACTTAGGCAGGACTTTTGTGTGCCACATGGTGTCCCAAAGGCTCTGCACACCTAACCTGTGCAGCCCTTACACTCTGTTGAGTAGAGGGGCTTCCAGCACACCCACAGACGGGTGGTGAGGGCATGAAGGCTGAGCACACAGAGGGCTTTGGTGTGTGCCAGTGGGGTGGGGGAAACTCTCTTGTTCCAAATTCCTATTCTGTTTACCAACATTGTTTAGTTCACTGAACTGATTAATAATTTCCTCATCTCTGCCTCATTCCACACAGGGTCCCCATGTGCCTAGAGTTTCTTCTTCCAGGTACAAAGTCACACTTTAGTGTTAAGAGATAATAACAGATGTCTATGTTGACTTTTCAGACATATTTTAATCTTAAAATATAGCCCAGAAGGATGCTGACAAATGAGTCCAAAGGGACAATTTCATGTCTAAAGGACAGATGCTAGGGTATATATTTTTGATGTGGTTAATAAACTCCAAAGGTATACTACTTTCCTTTTTCAAACAACACAATAGCATTTGTTCTATTCATTCTAAAAAGGAATCTTTTTGTGAACCTTGGTGACTGGGTAGCTCTGCTTTCCCGGAAAAAGTGTTTAAACTACAGTGGTCTCACTCACCCTTGTTTCCAGGGGCTTGAATATAGATTTAACTAGGTCATAGAGATTGTTTCAATTTGTTTAATTAGTTGTACACAACCTTTTTTTTTTTTTTTTTGCTGTTAAATTCTGTCTGATGAATGTGACTCTGGAAAGAGGCATCTCTAGCCCCCAATTTATTCCCCAGGAAGCTCTGACGGCTCTTGATGAGACTGTACAGGTAGGGTCTTCCTGGAGGCACCTGAGGGGATATGGGGGAGCAGGAAGACTCCAGGCTTGCATCAAAGAGCCTAAGACAGGGGTCTTCGGGGCACGTGTGCCTCACACATCTGAACGGGGAATGACACAGAGTTTGTAACGGGGTGGGATTTTGGCAAACCCAATAAAGCTGGGACTGAGGTCAATATCCTTGGGGTCAACGAGAGACTTCAGGTTAAAGTGCTGCAAAATGGCAGACAAGAACAGGAACAA
The DNA here is from genome assembly GCA_017311185.1 of Proteles cristata cristata. Lineage (NCBI taxonomy): Eukaryota > Metazoa > Chordata > Mammalia > Carnivora > Hyaenidae > Proteles > Proteles cristata. The sequence continues at coordinate 79,683 of JAESUZ010000894.1, forward strand.
TTCCATGCGGGCCAGGCTTTCTCCAACACACACCCGCTTTCCTGTAAGAGACAACGGTGCTGCTGAGGCTCTGAGGTGGCTTCAAAAAACAGCAGGACTGTTACAGGCAAGGCAGCAGAGGGGGCCACGTGGGGGGGATTTGTGGACAAACTGTCACCCTAAAGCAGAACTGACCCCTCTGTGCCTGTTGAAAGGAAGCACATAACACATTTCAGTATAACAATATCCATGATAGACATATTCAGAGACCAGCCTTCATATGGCTTCCATCACCAGGACTCAAGAGCATAAACATATGTTAGGTTGGGAGAGCGATCTCTGCTCAGTGCTCACCCTGACATCCTACAGGAAATAAATGGGGCCACAGTTGGAAGCCAAACGCTCTAACACTGGGTGTTACTGAGTGGGTTATATGATCTTCCCTCCCACCAATCCCTGAAGAAAGACCCTGGAGAAGGAGATCAAGGGCCCAAGAGAGGACTAGACTGTCCGATGATGAGTCCAGGAAAGCAAACATTAGACTTTGCTTATTTACCCTTGTATAAAATTATGCAGAATTAGGTACTAGAGTTTTGAAAGATTTTCACTAAGTCCTATTAAATACAGAAGAGTTTCAGTACTAAATGAATGAAGTATCTGCTTTGCAGAAATAATAAATCATCTCATTTCCAGGACCTCTGGTAAGAAGATGTCATTTAAGCTGTGTGAACAGGGAGGAACACATCTGGGACATGTTGTGAACAGAAGCCAGGCCCCGGTGCAGGTCCATGGCCATGGCAGAGAGCACAAACCAGGGACAGCTCCTCAGGGAAGGGGCTACATCTGCACTCTTCTTACCTGCAGAAAATGGCTTGAAATAGTCACTATATTTGAACTTTCCACTTTCATTCAGGAAGTGCTCTGGATTAAACTTCTCTGGATCAGGAAATTCTTGGTTGTCAAATAAGAGGGAGTCCAGCGTTGGGACCACAACTGTACCCTAGAAGGAGCAAATGCCTGTGTCAGTCCATCAAGTTAACAGAACATGGGCTTTCTACTGGGACCTCCAGTTGGGGAAGTCGTTTGCTTAAGGACTACATGGGAGGCAGTCAGGGGTTACGTCTAAATGGTGCCAAGAGCTGTAATCTCCTCAGAGGGGGAGCTCAGGGCTACATGTTACTACTGTTGGTTTCTGGGGTTGGGAAATACCACAAACCCCCGGCACTGTCCCAAGGGTCTCCTTTCCAGATTTTCTCCACTCCTTGGTCACCAGGTCCATGTGAGGACTGCTGGGGAAGCAGCACTCTACAGGGTGGGAACGCTGGCCGGCCTCCACCATTCAGCCACATCTGCCAATGTATCCTGCCTTTTAGAAGCTGGCTGATGGGCTAGCAGGGTTGTGGTGCTCAGGGTGTGCACACCAGACCCACATCTGACCTTGGGGATGACATATCCTCTGAACACTGTGTCCCGGGTTGCTTCATGGGGCAGGTTGGAGGGCAAGAGATCGATGAATCGCTGAATCTCATGAACCACAGCATCCATGTAGGGCATCTCTAGCCTGTCCTTGATGGCAGGGATTCGGCTTGGCCCAATCACCCTGTCGATTTCTTCATGGAGTTTCTCTGCCACAATATGAATAGTATAGATGTAAAAGATCGACTCCAGGCTGGCTCAGCACCCATCTACCCGTCCACCCAGCAGATACTTATGGAGCACTTTCAGCAGTGTTTCAGGGTGTCTTGGGTACCACAAGCGCTGAAGACAGCCAAGTTCTGTGTCTGTTTAAGCTTCTTGCACGTGAATAACAGAAGGGTCTTAGAAACTTCTGGTTGGAGGATGGGGAGTTGGTGGCTCAGTCAGTTGAGCACCCAACTCTTGATTTCAGCTCAGGTCATGATCCCAGGGTCGTGAGATTGAGCCTTGAGCAATGCTCTAGGCTGAGTGTGAAGCCTGCTTAAGATTTTCTCTCTCTCTCTCTCTCTCTCTCTCTTTCCCTCTCTCTTTGTCCCTCTCCCCTACTTATGCTCTCTTTCTAAAAATAAAAGTAAACATTCAAGTTGGAGTGAAATCTCTGCATTAATTATTTATTACCCCAGGCTGGTTTATGGCATGTTTCAGGAAGTATGGATGTGAAAGGCAGAATGGAAACACATCTGCATGGCCTTCTTCATGAAGAACTATAAAGTAGGGCCTGGGTGTTCCTCTCTTTCTGGTGGAGGTAACAGCAACCTTTGAGTTAGGCTGGACCTCTCTGAGCTTGAGATTTCCTATGGGCCTTTACA
>JAESUZ010000895.1:0-38181 GCA_017311185.1 Proteles cristata cristata
AATAGTTTATTGTCAAGTTTGTTTCCATATAACACCCAGTGCTCATCCCCACAAGTGCCCTCCTCCATGCCCATCACCCTCCACCTCCTCTCCACCCCCATCAGCCCTCAGTTTGTTCTCAGCATTCAAGAGTCTCTCATGGTTTTCCTCCCTCCCTCTCCCCCACTATTTTTCCCCTTCATCTCCCCCTTGATCCTCCATTAAGTTCCTCCTAATCCTCCTATACGTGCAAACTTTTGGTATTTGTCCTTCTTTGCCTGACTTATTTCGCACAGCATAACACCCTCAAGGTCCATCCATGTTGCTACACATGGCCAAATTTCATTTTTTCTCATTGCCATGTAGTATTCCATGGTATAGATAAACCACATCTTCTTGATCCATTCATCTATTGATGGACACTTAGGCTCTTTCCATGTTTTGACTATTGTTGAGAGTGCTGCTATGAACATTGCGGTCCATGTGCCCTTATGCATCAGCACTCCTATATCCCTTGGATAAACTCTTAGGAGTGCTATTGCTGGATCATAGGGGAGTTCTAGTGTTAATTTTTTGAGAAACCTCCACACTATTTTCCAGAGGGGCTGCACCAATTTACATTCCAATCAACAGTGTAGGAGGGTGCCCGTTTCTCCACATCCTTACCAGCATATAGAATCCTCTGATTTGCTCATTTTAGCCACTCTGACTGGCGTGAGGTGGTATCTCAGTGTGGTTTTGATTTGTATTTCCCTGATGAGGAGGGATGCTGAGCATCGTTTCATGTGTCTGTTGGCCATCTGGATGTTCTCTTCGGACAAGTGTTTGTTCATGTCTTCTGCCCATTTCTTCACTAGATTGTTTGTTTTTCGGGTGCGGAGTTTGGTGAGTTCCTTATAGATTTTGGATACTAGCCCTTTATCTGATATGTCATTTGCAACTATATTTTCCCATTCTGTCAGTTGTCTATTAGTTTTATAGATCATTTCCTTTGCCGTGCAGAAACTTTTAATCTTGATGAGGTCCCAATGGTTTATTTTTGCTCTTGATTCCCTTAAACTATGACTCCAGTTTCTGTACAGAGAGAAAATAGTTTACAGAAGGGGAATGAGTGAAAACATGGTAGATTAAGAAGCTATCTTGTATATTCCAGACATATATAGTGGTAGTTTTGGATAGTGTATTGGAAATAGAACTGGCTACACATAGGTATATTCGGTAAATATAAGAGGTAAATGTAAGGATTTGGTGATGGATAGGATATGAGGAGTAAGGGGCAAAATGTGTTAAAGATGACACATTACTGCTTGAAAAACTGGATAGGAAGTATTTATAACATGAAACACTTCCCTTCAAGTATGTTTGTTTATATGTTTCAAGGAACACTTTCAAACACATTTTACAATGTGATGGTGGTCGTGGTGGTGGTGGTAAATAGAAGATCATTATTCAGTCTTACACATGTTGAATTTCAGGAAAATTGAGATCTTGAGTAGACACATGAAATATGATTCTGGACCTCAGAAGAGGTCTGAACTCTGCCTTTCTAACTAAATATCAATTTTCATTAACAAGAAACTAAATCTGACACTGAGTAACCAATGGATCAAAGAAGAAATCAAAAGAGAAAATTTAAAAAATGCCTTGGAACAAAATTGGAAATACAACATACCAAAATTTATGAATGCAGCAAAAGCAGTTCTAAGAGAGAGGGGCCTGGGTGGCTCAGTCTGACTTTGGCCTAGGTCAAGATCTCGCCCTTCGTGAGTTTGAGCCCTGCATAGGGTTCTGTGTTGACAGCTCAGAACCTGGATCTTGTTTCATATTCTGTGTCTTCCCCCTCTCTCTGCCCCTACTCCACTTACACACTCTTTATCTCTCTCTCAAAAATAAATAAACATTAAAAAATTTTAAAAAGGGGCACCTGGGTGGCTTAGTCAGTTAAGCATCCAACTTCAGCTCTGGTCATATCTCATGGCGTGAATTCAAGACCCACATCAGGCTCTGTGCTGATAGCTCGGAACCTGGGGCGTGCTTTAGACTCTGTGTCTCTCTCTGTCTCTGCCCTTCGCCCGCTTATGCTCTCTTTCTCTCTCTTTTTCTCAAAAATAAATAAACATTAAAAATAATTTTAAAAAATTTAAAAATCAGTTCTAAGAGAGAAGTTCATAGTGATAAATGCTTAACTCAAGGAAAAAGAAAAATAAACAAACTAACTTTACACCTCAAGGAACTAGAAAAAGAAGAAAAAATGAAGTCCAAAGTTTAGAAAGAAAGACTACAGCAGAAATAAATGAAATAGAGCCATAAGACACAATAGAAAAAAAATCAATGAAACTTACAGCTATTTTTTATTTTTTTTATTTTTTATTTTTTTATTTTTTAAATATTTTTATATATTTCTAGGAGAGAGAGAGAGAGAGAGACAGCGTGAGCAGGGGAGGGTCAGAGAGAGAGGGAGACACAGACTCCGAAACAGGCTCCAGGCTCTGAGCTGGCAGTCAGCATAGAGCCTGAGGCAGGGCTCGAACCCACAAACCGCGAGATCATGACGTAAGCGAAAGTCAGATGCTTAACAGACTAAGCCACCCAGGCGCCCCACTTACAGCTATTTTTTAAAAGACAAACAAAATAGACAAACTTTAAGGTGGACTCACTAAGAAAAAAAGATAAGTTCCAAATAAATAAAATAAAAAATTAAAGAGGAGAAGCTGCAACTAACACCACAGAAATACAAACTAACATAAGAGACTGCCAAGAACAATTATGCAGTAACAAATTGGATAACCTAGAACAAATGGATAAATTTTACAAACATATAACATACCAAGACTAAATCATGAAGAAGAAAATTTGAACAGAAAAATTACTAGTAAGGAAATTAAGCCAGTGATCAAAACCTCCCAAAAAACAAAGCTCCGTGACTAGAAAGCATCACTGGTGAATTATAAGAAAAGAATTCAAAGAAGAATGAATACCAATCCTTCTCAAACTTTTCCAGAAAATGGAAGAGGAAGAAACACTTGCAAACACATTTTACAAGGCCATCATTTCCTTGATTTAAAAAAAAAAAAACTATACAAGGAAATAAAGCAAGAAAGCAAGCAAGAATGAAAGAAAGAGAAAGAAGGAACACGGAAAGAAAGACCGAAAGAAAGAAAGAAAGAAAGAAAGAAAGAAAGAAAGAAAGAAAGAAAGGAAGGAAGGAAGGAAGGAAGGAAGAAAGAAAGAATATAGAGAAGGAAAGGAAGGAAGGAAGGAAGGAAGGAAGGAAGGAAGGAAGGAAGAAAGAAAGTCAAAAATGAAAATTACAGGACAAAATTCCTTTTGGAGAAAGATGCAAAAATTCTCAATAAAATATTACCAAACTGAATTATACAAAACATTGAAAAGATTATACACCATAATCAAGTGGAATTTATTCCACAGATACAAGGATGGTTCATCTGCAAATCAGGCATTGTGATATGCCACATTAACAAAACGAAGGATAAAATAATATGATCATCCCAATAGATATAGAAAAAACATTTAACAAAGTTCAATATCCATTTATTATAAAAACTCTCAACAAAATGCATATAGAGGAAATATACCTTAACATAAAAAGGCCATATATAACAAGTCAACAGCTAACATTACACTGAACAGGGAATAGTTTTCAAGTTTTCAAAGATCAGGAACATGACAAAGATGCCAGCTATCTTCATATTTATTCATCACAGCATTAGAAGTCCTAGTACTGGCAGTTAAGCAAGAAAAACAAATTAAAGACATACAAATTAGAAAGAAAGAGGGGCACCTGGGTGGCTCAGTCGGTTAAGGGTCCGACTTCAGCTCAGGTCATGATCTCACGGTTCATGGGTTCGAGCCCCGCGTCGGGCTCTGTGCTGACAGCTAGCTCAGAGCCTGGAGCCCTTCTTCAGATTCTGTCTCCCTCTCTCTCTGACCCTGCCCTGCTGACGTTTTCTCTCTCTCTCTCTCTCTCTCAGAAATAAATAAAAACTTTAAAAATTAAAAAGAAAGAAAGAAAGAAAGAAAGAAAGCAAGAAAGAAAGAAAGAAAGAAGTAAGGGATGCCTGGGTGGCTTAGACAGTTAAGCATCAAAATCTTGGTTTTGGCTCGGGTCATGATCTCATGGTTTGTGAGTTTGAGCCCCACATCGGGCTCCATGCTGACAGTGCAGAGCCTGCTTGACATTCTCTCTCCCTCTCTCTCTTCCCCTTCTTGATCACTCTCTCCGTCTGTCTCTCAAAAATAAATAAATAAACTTAAAAAATGAAAAAGAAAGAATGAAGTAAAATTGTCACTATTTGTCGTTGACATATTATATATAGAGAACCCTAAAGACTTCACAAAAATACTGTTAGAACTAATCAATAAATTCAGTAGTTGTAGGATACAAAATCAACATACAAAAATTTGTGGGTTTTTTTTCTGTACACTAACAACAAAGTATCAGAAAATGAAATTAAGGAAACAATCTCATCGCAATCACATGAAAAAGAATAAAATATCTAGGAATCATTTTAACCAAAGGAGTGAAAGACCTGTATCCTGAAAACTATAAAATATTGTTGAAAGAAATCAAAGATGAGACAAGTAAATTAAAAGATATTCCATGTTTATAGATTGGAATAATTAATATTGGTAAAATGTCCATACTACTGAAAAAAAAAACTATTGATTCAATGCAATTCTTATCAAAATTCTAATGGCGTTTTTCACAAAACTAGAATAAATAATCCTAAAATTTGTACAGAGCCACAAAAGACCCCTACTACACAAAGCAATCTTGATAAAGAGCAAAGCTGGAAGCATCATGCTTACTGACTTCAAACTATATTACAAAGCTATAGTAATAAATAGAATGGTATTGGTATAGACAGAGACACATACATCAAATGGTGTAGAGAGCAGAGAGCTCCAGAATTGATCAACACAAGTATGGTCAATTAATATACAACAAAGGAGCCAAGAATATACAATGGAGAAATGACAGTCTCTTCAATAAGTGGTGTTGGGAAAATTGAACAGCTATATGCAAAAGAATGATTCTGAATAGCTATCATACATCATACATAAAAATGAACTAAAAATGGATTAGACTTGACTGTTAGACCTGAAACCATAAAACTTATAAAAGAACAAATGACCAGTAAGCTGCTTGAGATTGGTCTTGGTGATGATTTTATGGATTTGACTCCAAAAGCTAAATTAAATACATGGAAGTGCTTCAAACTAATTTGATTTTGCAAATCAAAACCACAATGAGATATCATGTCATGCCTAGTAGAATGGCGATTACTAATCAATCAATAAAAGGAATGGAAGAAAGAACTAGTGTTGGTGAGAATATAGAGAAAAGAAAATTCTTGTTTACTGGTGGTGGGAATGTAAATTGGTGTAGCCCCTATGGAAAACAGTATGAGAGCTTCCTCAAAATATTAAAAATACAATTACCATATGATCCATCCATTCCAATTTTTGGTATTTATTTGAAGAAAACACAAACAATAACTCAAAAAGATATATGCACCATTATGTTCACCGCAGCATTATTTGCAATAGCCAAGACACGGGAAACAATTACTTATTCATGGATGAGTAGATAAAAAAATTTAGTATACATGAATTCACACACACACACATACATGTAAACACACACACACACACACACACACACACAATGGAACACGACTGAGCCATAAAATTGAAATCTTTTTATTTGCTACATGGATAAACCTTGGGAGCATTATACTGAGTATAATAAGTCAGGCAAAGAAGGACACATACTATAATAACCTCACTTATATGTGAATTCTAAACAAAAACCACACAATGAAGCTAATAAATACTGAGAACAGATTGATGGTTACCAGAGGTGGGGGGTTTGGGAGGGGAAAATGGGTGAAGAGTTTAAAAGGTACGAACTTCCAGCTACGAAATAAATAAGTCATGGTACTGTAATGTACAGCATAGTGACTATAGTTAATAAAAATAAAGTAAAATCTGATTATTTGGTCTTTTGGTAGAAATACTTTATGAGGAAGCTACTAACTGTATGGTGGTAAGGGAATTATCAAGGTCAGACAGATTTGGCTTTTGAATCACTATTCGTCCACTTACTGGGTGGTCTCAGTTAAAAGGTCATTAACATTGTGAGGTTAAATTGTTCATATTTTAAGTGCGAATGGTAATATCTGTCTACTGCTTGGTTTTTATGAGTATCAAATAAGATAAGTTATATGATCGTGTGAAACATTACACTGAGATTTCAGAAGTAACAGGAAAGCTGTAGTGCTTATTGACTGCATAGGAATGGGGTTTTTTTTTGTAATGTTAATTTATTTTTGAGAGACACAGAGCATGAGTGGGGGAGGGGCCGAGAGAGACAGAGACACAGAATTTGAAGTAGGCTCCAGAGTCTGAGCTGTCAGCACAGTGCCCAACGCGGGTCTCGAACCCAAAACGCATGAGATCATGACCTGAGCCAAAGTCAGCGCTTAACCAACTAAGCCACCCAGGCACCTCTATTGACTACATCTTTTAAATTAAAACTATAGACTGTAAGAATTTTAAGGACCCCCAAAAGATTACATAGTTCAACACCCACATTTAACTGATAGATGACTGAGGCACAGAGAAGTTATATGATTTGTCCAACTGGTTTGTGACAAAGTTGGGATTTGAATGCTATTCAAATAGCATGACCCTATTCATTCAAAATGAATGACCCTATTCATTTTGCTGCATTGATTAGCTTACCACTTTTGTGAGGTGAATCCTACACTACAAGGAGTGTCTGGCAGTGGCATGGTTATTATTGTCATTTCATGAAATAATGTTCTATGTCAGAGAGAGAGAGAAGGAGAGAAATATATGACGCTTAAGGCAATGGGGAGACTAAATGTATTTTAAGAGGACAAGGAGAATAGGAAAACTTTCAAAGCAGCCGAGCCCATGTTCCCTCAAAAATATTTGCCTTAAGTAACTAAGTAGCACATTTCAAACTCAATTTTCTAGACCAATATTTGGTTTACTCCCAAATTAATTATTGGGAGGTAAGTGCAGATGTGAGTGGTTTTTCCCTGTTTCTTTGTTTGTTTGTTTGTTTCCTACACCTATCATTTTCTCTGAGAAAAAAATGTAAGTTAAGGCTTCTTGTTTCCTTTGTTGACAATCAAAAACACAAGAAAGCTTCAAAATAAATTTCTTTAAATCAATGTCATCGGGATAATTTTTATTTTATCTTTTATATTCCAATATTGAGATAAGAATTTAATACCAGAAAAGAGGTAACAGAATGTCCAGAAAATGTTTGAAGACATTGGTTGATGAAGTTCAAAGGAAACTATTATGCTATGGGTCTTGTCTACTTAGTTCCGAAAGGAAGTAAATAATTGTACGTAATATTAGCATCTGTTGGGTCCAAAGTATAGATAAAGTAATATTTTGCGAACACTTTCTTTGCTATTTTTTTTTAAATGTTTTATTTATTTCTAGGAGAGAGAGAGAGAGAGAGAGACAGGAGAGCAGGGAGGGTCAGAGAGAGAGAGACAGACTGAAACAGGCCAGGCTCTGAGCTGGCAGTCAGCACAGAGCCGACGCAGGGCTCGAACCCACGAACTGCGAGATCATGACCTAAGCGAAAGTCGGACGCTTAACCGACTAAGCCACCCAGGCGCCCCTTTGCTATTCTTTATAAAATATTGTTTCACATTCCAGGGACCTTAATCTGTTTTCCTCTCAATATTTTTTTTTTTACAAATAGTTTACTGTCAAATTAGTTTCCACATAACACTAAGTGCTCATCCCCATAAGTGTCCCCCTCCATGCCCATCCTCCCTCCCCCCCACATCCATCAGTCCTCAGTTTGTGTCAGCATTGAAGAGTCTCTCATGGTTTGCCTCTCTCCCTTTCCCCCACCATTTCCGCCCTGCTTCTCCCCCTTGGTCCTCATCAAGATCCTCCTAATCCTCCTATACGTGCAAACATATGATATTTGGCCTTCTCTGCCTGACTTATTTCGCTCAGCATAACACCCTCAAGGTCCATCCATGTTGCTACACATGGCCAGATTTCATTGTTTCTCATTGCCATGTAGTATTCCATTGTATACATAAACCACATATTCTTGATCCATTCATCTGTTGATGGACACTTAGGCTCTTTCCATGTTTTAGCTACTGTTGAGAGTGCTGCTATGAACATTGGGGTACATGTGCTCCTAGGCATCCGCATTTCTGTATCCCTTGGGTAAATGCCTAGCAGTGCTATTGCTGGGTCATAGGGGAGTTCTATTGTTAGTTTCCTGAGGAACCTCCACACTATTTTCCAGAGGGGCTGTACCAGTTTCCATCCCCACCAACAACATAGGAGGGTGCCCATTTCTCCACATCCTCGCCAGCATCTAGAGTTCTCTGATTGGCTCATTTTAGCCACTCTGACTGGCGTGAGGTGGTATCTCAGTGTGGATTTGATGTGTATTACCCTGAGGAAGAGGGATACTGAGCATGGTTTCATGTGTCTGTTGGCCATCTGGATGTCCTCTTTGGAGAAGTGTCTGTCCAAATCTGCCCATTTCTTCACTGGGTTGTTTGTGTTTCGGGCGTGTAGTTTGGTGACTTCCTTATAGATTCTGGATATTAACCCTTTATCTGATATGTCATTTGCAACTATCTTTTCCCATTCCGTTGGTTGCCTATTAGTTTTGTGGGTTGTTTCCTTTGCTGTGCAGAAGCTTCTAATCTTGATGAGGTCCCAATCGTTTATTTCTGGTCTTTATTCCCTTGCTTTTGGGGATATCTCAAGTAAGAAGTTGCTGCGGTGGAGGTCAAGGAGGTTGTTTCCAGCTTTCTCCTCTAGGGTGTTGATAGTTTCCTGTCTCATGTTCAAGTCCTTTATCCATTTTGAGTTTATTTTTGTGTGTGGTGTGAGAAAATGATCTACTTTCATTCTTCTGCATGTTGCTGTCCAATTCCCCCAACACAATCTGTTACAATGGCTGTCTTTTTTCCATCGGATATTCTTTCCTGCTTTGTCAAAGATTAGTTGGCTGTATACTTTTGGGTCCACTTCTGAGTTCTCGACTCTGTTCCATTGGTCTATGTGTCTGTTTTTGTGCCAATACCATACTGTCTTGATGATGACGGCTTTGTAGTAGAGGCTAAAGCCTGGGATGGTGATACCTCCCGTTTTGGTTTTATTTTTCAGTATTACTTTGGCTATTCGGGGTCTTTTGTGGTTCCATACAAATTTTAGTATAGTTTGTTCTGGTTTTGAGAAGTATGCTGGTGCTATTTTTATTGGAATTGCATTGAATGTGTAGAGTTCTTTAGGTAGTAATGACATCTTAACTATATTCATTCTTCCTATCCATGAGCATGGAATGCTTTTCCATTTCTTTCTGTCTTCTTCAATTTCCTTCATAAGTTTTCGATAGTTTTCATCATACAGATCTCTGTACCCTTGGTTAGGATTATTCCTAGGTATTTTATGGTTTTTTGTGCAATTGTGAATGGAATCAGTTTCTTGATTTCTCTTTCTGTTGCTTCATTGTTGGTGTATAAAAATGCAACCGATTTCTGTACATTGACTTTGTACCCTGAAACATGGCTGAAGTCTTGTATCAGTTTTAGTAGGATTCTGGTGGAATCTGTAGGGTTTTCGATGTAGAGTATCATGTCATCTGCGAAGAGTGAAAGTTTGACTTCCTCTTTGCCAATTCTGATGCCTTTGATTTCCTTTTGCTGTCTAATGGCTGATGCTAGGACTTCCAGCACTATGTTAAACAACAGTGGTGAGAGTGGATATCCCTGTTGTGTTCCTGATCTCAGGGGGAAAGCTCTCAGTTTTTCCCCATTGAGGATGGTGTTAGCTGAAGGCTTCTCGTAGATGGCTTTGATGATGTTTAAGTAGGTTCCTTCTATCCCAACTTTCTCTAGAGTCTTTATTAAGAAGGGATGCTGTATTTTGTCAAATGCTTTTTCTGCATCTATTGACAGAATCATATGGTTTTTATCTTTTATTTTGTTGATATGATGTATCACATTGATTGATTTGCAAATGTTGAACCAGCCCTGTAGCCCAGGAATGAATTCCACTTGATCTGGTGGATGATTCTTTTCATATGCTGCTGGATTCGATTTGCAAGGATCTTGTTGAGAATTTTTGCATCCGTATTCATCAAGGATATTGGCCTGTAGTTCTCTTTTTTTTTTTACTGGATCTCTGTCCGGCTTGGGAATCAGAGTGATGCTGGCTTCATAAAATGAGTCCGGGAGTTTTCCTTCGATTTCTATTTTTTGGAATAGCTTGAGAAGAATTGGGATTCATTCTGTTTCAAATGTCTGGTAGAAATCCCCAGGGAAGCCATCAGGTCCAAGGCTCTTATTTGTTGGGAGATTTTTGATCACTGATTCGATTTCTTCATTTGTTGTGGGTCTGTTCAGTTTTTCTATTTCTTCCAGTGTGAATTTTGGTAGTGAGTGTGTGTTTAGGAATTTGTCCATTTCTTCTAAGTTGTCCAATTTGTTGGCATATAATTTTTCATAGTATTCCCTGATAATTGCTTGTATTTCTGAGAGGCTGGTTGTAATAAGTCCATTTTCATTTATAATTTTGTCTATTTGGGTGCTCTCTTTTCTTTTGGATAAGTCTCGCTAGACGTTTCTCAATTTTGTTTACTTTTTCAAAAAACCAACTCTTGGTTTCATTGATCTGGTCCATTATTTCTTTAGTCTCTATGCTGTTTATTTCTGCTCTAATTTTAACTATTTCTCTTCTTCTAGTGGGTTTAGGGCGTTCTTGTTGCTCTGCCTCTAGTTCCTTTAGGTGAGCTGTTAGAATTTGGACTTGTGCTTTTTCTAATCTCTTGAAATAGGCCTGGAGAGCAATGTACTTTCCTCATAGGACTGCCTTTGCCGCATCCCATAGATGTTGAATTTTTGTGTTTTCATTTTCATTTCCTTCCATATATATTTTTAACTTCTTCTCTAATTGCCTGATTGGCCCATTCAGTCTTTACAAGGGTATTATTTAACCTCCATGTGTTTGGAGGTTTTCTAGACTTCTTCCTGTAATTGATTTCAAGTTTCAAAGCATTATGATCTGACAGTGTGCATGGTCTGATCTCTATTCTTTTATATTTATTGAGGGTTGCTTTATGTTCCAGTATGTGATCTATCTTGGAGAATGTGCCATGCGCACTTGAGAAGAAAGTAAATTCCCTAGCCTCAGGATGTAAAGTTCTAAATATATCCGTCAGATCCATCTGGTCCAATGTGTCTTTCAAGTCCATTATTTCTTTAGTGATTTTCTGTCTGGTTGACCTAGCCATTGCTGTAAGTGGAGTATTAAAGTCCCCTGTTATTAGCACATTCTTATCTATAAGCTTGTTTCTGTTTGTGATTAGTTGTTTTAGATATTTAGGTGCTCCCATATTCGGTGCGTAGACATTTATGATGGTTAGTTCTTCCTGATGGATGGACCCTGTAATTATTATATAGTGCCCTTCTTCATCTCTTCCTATTGTCTTTAATTTAAAGTCCAGTTTGTCTGATATAAATATCGCTACTCCGGCTTTCTTTTGATTTCCTGTAGCATGAAATATATTTCTCCACCCCCTTACTTTTCATCTGAAGGTATCTTCCAGTCTAAAATGAATTTCTTGTAGACAGCACATAGATGGATTTTGTTTTTTAATCCATTCTGCTACCCTATTTTCTTTTTGATTGGACCATTCAGCCCATTTACATTCAGTTTTATTATTGAAATATATGGGTTTAGAGTCTTTGTATCTTTTGTACGGTTCATGTTTGTGGTGGTGTTTCTGGTATCTTTGTTCCTTGCAACATTTCCTTCAGAGCATCCCCCTCAGGATTTCTATTAGGGCTGGCTTCGTGGTGACAAATTCTTTCAATTTCTGTTTATTTGGAAAGGTTTTTATCTCTCCTTCTATTTTGAATGACAGATTTGCTGGATAGAGGATTCTTGGCTGCATATTTTACTGTTCATCACATTGAAGATCTCCTGCCATTTCTTCTGGCCTGCCAAGTTTCAGTAGATAGGTCTGTCACCACTCTGATAGGCTTCCCTTTGTATGTGAGGGCTCTTTTCTCCCTAGCTGCTTTCAAAATCCTCTCTTTGTGCTTGTATTTTGCCATTTTTACTATGATATGTCGTGCAGATGATCGATTCAAGTTACGTCTGAGGGGAGTCCTCTGAGCCTCTCATATTTCCAAATTTACTTCCTTCCCCAGGTCGGGGAAGTTCTCTGCTATAATTTGTTCCAGGACTCCTTCAGCACCTTTCCCTCTCTCTTCCTCTTCTGGGATTCCTATGATACGGATATTGTTGTGTTTGACGTATCGCTGAGCTCTCGAATTCTTCTTTCCTGTTCCTGGATCAGTTTGTCTCTTTTTTTGTCAGCTTCTTGTTTTTCTATAATGGTGTCTTCTAAATCACTTATTCTCCTTTCTGCCTCTTCAATCCGTGCATTGGAGGCCTCTAATTTATTACGTACCTCATTTATTGCATGTTTTAATTCTTCATGCCTATTTTTATTTCCCATTCTGTCTGTAGCCATAGTTTCTTTGATATCCCCTATGTTTTCTTCAAGCCCAGCTATTAATTTTACCATAATTATTCTAAAATCTTGTTCAGTTATGCTGGCGATATCTGTTTTGAGCGGTTCATTAGCTGTCATTTCTTCTTGGAGTTTCTTTGGAGGAGAGCTCTTTCTTTTCGTCATTTTAGTTAGCTTTCCAGCTCTTGTTGGTTTTAAAGACCTGTTAATGCTCTCTGTTTCTATGAGCGCTGCTCTATCCAAGAAGACTCTTTGACTGTCCAGGGCCTATCCTTTCAGAGAGTGTTTTCTGAATAGTATCTCTTGGTCTATCTTGTTGGGACGTTGGTTATTTTATTTTCCTATTCGTAGTGATATTTGGGATCTCCACCTTGTGTACTCTGGCTTGTTTCTTGAGGTAGCCCTGGAAAAGAAACAGACAGACAAACATACAGGGAGCAGGAGCACACAAACGCACAGGCGAATTCAACTAACATGCGAAGCGAGAGGGAAAATGAAAAAGTTAAGAGAAATGACGGAGGAGGGAGGGCGAATAATAGGGAGTATAAAATACATAAAATGGTCAAAAAGAGTTAAAGAAAAAGAAAAAAGAAAATGGATGGACAAAGAACGGTTTAAAGCATATAACCGCATTTCACAGCTACAGTTAAATATCTGTGTGTATGCAGTGTTGGTTGAAGAGCATAGAGAAAGAGAGAGAAGGCAGGGCAGGATGAGGCAAAATTGGAAATAGAATGAACAGCCAGAAGGGATAAGAAGCTTTTTTCAAAGAGGTAAAGGGTAGAATATGGTTGGATAGGTGAGAGAAGGGTGCTGGAATTATCCAGAGAAACTATATAGTCTAATTACTCCTGAGAGAAAGAGATGAAAATGTCGGTAGGTGTAGAATTTACATTTACAGAATGGACTCTTTGTGATTGTTTAAGCAAGCTGGCGACCAGAGTTAATCAGGTCAGTGTTCTGGGGAAAAAAGAGAGAAAAGAGAAAGAAGAAGAAAAAAAGAAAGAGAAAAAAAGGGGAAAAGGAAAAAAAGAAAAAGGGAAAAAACAAAAAAAAGAAAAAAAAAGGAAAAAAAAAGGGAGGAGGGCACCTCTCAGGCAGGGATGGGCGTGGCGTGATCCAATGTGTCAGGCGGGAGCTCTGCCTTGGCGGTTGTGGGGAGGAGAGTGACGGTGCTCCAGTCCCTTCTTGAACCAAGCGCTGCACCTCGCTTTTTTGGGCGTGTAAACTCCCCGTACCGGGGACGCAGCCGAAGTTGGTTGCACTCTTCAACCCAGGCCAGTTCCAATCTCCAAATCCCAGTCTGTGCGCCCTGCTGAAATTGCCTTAGACACAGCTTCCCAGGCAACCCCCTCGGGCAATTCCAGGCCCCCTGCCGAGCTCTGGGGGTGGAGTCAGAATCGCTGCTTCCTTCTCTGGGTCAGGCTGGTGCGCAGGGGCGGGGGCTTGCCTGCCGGGTGCTGCCCAGCCTGCTGGAGTGAGGAAAACCAGGTCCCTCTATGGCTCGTCACCCGAAACACGAACTCACAGGCTAATTTCCCAGTTTTTAGTTCTTTGCCTTCCCTCTCGAGTTCCAGCCAGCCAGGAGCGCGGATGCCCGGTGTCCGCACGGCTCTTTCAGGGGCCCCAGCCACCCGGGAGCTACAATGGCGGCAGGCGCGCCACCACTCTGAAGTCCAGCGCCAGGAGCCAGCACAAAGAAGCAGTTTATGTGCTCAGCTCCCCCCGGGACCAGTTGGCGCGAGGGGACCTGGTGTGCAGGTATTTGGCAAGTCCGGTCTTTCTATGCACCGAGCGGAGGTTTTTCCCCCCGAGCGGAGGTTTTTCTGTTTTGGACTCTCTCCTTTTCCCCTCTCACTCCCCGTAGAGGGTAGAGGGGGATCATCTCCCACCCTGGAGTCTCCCATCTCAACCCGATTTTGTCTTCCCTGGTTCACACTCACGTTAGAAGGCTCTCTCAGTGGATTCTGCGTCCTTTGTCTCCCAATCTCTCAGGTTTTGTAAGGTTTCCAATGGCTTCGGATCTTTTCTGTGTGATGTATGGGCGCGAGTGCAAGTACGGAGCTCCTTACTTCTCCGCCATCTTGCCCCCTCCCCCCACAGTCTTCCTCTCAATATTTTGAAAGTACTTTCAGGTTAGAGGGAGCTTGTTTATTTTCCTTGAACAACTCCCTTTGTTGTGCTCCTTCCTTCCTTACCAACAAGCATGCAATGTCAATAAATTGCTTAGTACATTAAAAGTATCTGACAGAAAATAGTTATGCTTCTTTGTACAAGTTATCTAATGCCTAATTCTCTATTCTGAGAATTTCTAATACTCAGGATACATAATTTTCCTTTTCTAGGTGTACATCTATCTCTGAATCCCTTTCTAACACTAGTAAAAAGTTGTGTCAGGTCAAGATAAAAAGTTATGAAGTAATTGCTTCAGTTGCCAAATTAAGATATGGGTCTAATTTGGAGGTTTTTTTCTGTGTGTGTGTGTGAGAGAGAGAAAGACAGAGAGACAAAGAGAGACACAGAGAGAGAGACACACAGAAACAGAGACAGAAACAGAGATAGGTAGAAGTATCTTTTTCACCCATGAAAGTCCAGCCATTACATATGCAGATAGATACATCCTTACTTGGCCAAGGGGTGATCAGTCACTCTGAGGGTGTATATAGGAAAGGGAACCAGGTGGTTGGCCTGGGCCTTGCAGTGAGATGCCTGGGGCTAAAAGGTGAATGCCCTATTTAATAACTTAGAATTAGATTTGGCAGGGCATAAATACATAAAATTTTTTTGACTGTCTTTGTTAAAACTTGATCTCTTTGTTGCATTGTTATACACCAACAATGAAGCAACAGAAAGAGAAATCAAGAAACTGATTCCATTCACAATTGCACAAAAAACCATAAAAAACCTAGGAATAATCCTAACCAAGGATACAAGAGATCTGTATGATGAAAACTATCGAAAACTTATGAAGGAAATTGAAGAAGACAGATAGAAATGGAAAAGCATTCCATGCTCATGGATAGGAAGAATGAATATAGTTAAGATGTCATTACTACCTAAAGCACTCTACACATTCAATGCAATTCCAATAAAAATTGCAACAGCATACTTCTCAAAACTAGAACAAACTATACTAAAATTTGTATGGAACCACAAAAGACCCCGAATAGCCAAAGTAATACTGAAAAATAAAACCAAAACGGGAGGTATCACCATCCCAGGCTTTAGCCTCTACTACAAAGCTGTCATCATCAAGACAGTATGGTATTGGCACAAAA
The DNA here is from genome assembly GCA_017311185.1 of Proteles cristata cristata. Classification (NCBI taxonomy): domain Eukaryota; kingdom Metazoa; phylum Chordata; class Mammalia; order Carnivora; family Hyaenidae; genus Proteles; species Proteles cristata. Next base: position 15,847 of record JAESUZ010000895.1, read on the forward strand.
ACAGACACATAGACCAATGGAACAGAATTGAGAACTCAGAAGTGGACCCAAAGTATACAGCCAACTGATCTTTGACAAAGCAGGAAAGAATATCCGATGGAGAAAAGACAGCCTTTTTAACAGATGGTGTTGGGAGAACTGGACAGCAACATGCAGAAGAATGAAACTAGATCATTTTCTCACACCATGCACAAAAATAAACTCAAAATGGATAAAGGACTTGAACATGAGACAGGAAACTATCAACACCCTAGAGGAGAAAGCTGGAAACAACCTCCTTGACCTCCACCGCAGCAACTTCTTACTTGAGATATCCCCAAAAGCAAGGGAATAAAGACCAGAAATAAACGATTGGGACCTCATCAAGATTAGAAGCTTCTGCACAGCAAAGGAAACAACCCACAAAACTAATAGGCAACCAACGGAATGGGAAAAGATAGTTGCAAATGACATATCAGATAAAGGGTTAATATCCAGAATCTATAAGGAAGTCACCAAACTACACGCCCGAAACACAAACAACCCAGTGAAGAAATGGGCAGAAGATTTGGACAGACACTTCTCCAAAGAGGACATCCAGATGGCCAACAGACACATGAAACCATGCTCAGTATCCCTCTTCCTCAGGGTAATACACATCAAATCCACACTGAGATACCACCTCACGCCAGTCAGAGTGGCTAAAATGAGCCAATCAGAGAACTCTAGATGCTGGCGAGGATGTGGAGAAATGGGCACCCTCCTATGTTGTTGGTGGGGATGGAAACTGGTACAGCCCCTCTGGAAAATAGTGTGGAGGTTCCTCAGGAAACTAACAATAGAACTCCCCTATGACCCAGCAATAGCACTGCTAGGCATTTACCCAAGGGATACAGAAATGCGGATGCCTAGGAGCACATGTACCCCAATGTTCATAGCAGCACTCTCAACAGTAGCTAAAACATGGAAAGAGCCTAAGTGTCCATCAACAGATGAATGGATCAAGAATATGTGGTTTATGTATACAATGGAATACTACATGGCAATGAGAAACAATGAAATCTGGCCATGTGTAGCAACATGGATGGACCTTGAGGGTGTTATGCTGAGTGAAATAAGTCAGGCAGAGAAGGACAAATATCATATGTTTGTACGTATAGGAGGATTAAGAGGAACTTAACGGAGGACCAAGGGGGAGAAGAAGGTGGGAAATGGTGGGGGAAAGGGAGAGAGGCAAACCATGAGAGACTCTTGAATGCTGACAAAAACTGAGGACTGATGGATGGGGGTGGGGGGATGGGCATGGAGGATGGCACTTGCGTTGAAGAGCACCTGGTGTTATGGGGAAACTAATTTGACAATAAAACATTTGTAAAAAAAAAAAAAAAACTTGATGTCTTTTTTTTCCCATGTGTTAACAATCTCCCTGCCAGAGATGACAATTTTCATTTTACATATATGTCTAATGGAAGGAAGGGGATATTGCCTCCCCCTCCCTTTGGATTGCTTCTTGTTTTAGCATGGTATAGGTACTGTTACTTGTAATAAACAATCTTTACTACAACAGTTTCCATTTCTGTTCTCTGTGCAATTTAGTTGGGTTAACGTTTCAAATTCTGCCTATGGTCTTTGTCCCCACACATTTATCCTTGACCATCTAAATATTGGAAAAATTTGGCACCCAATTGGTTATAGTGTGATATTATATGCACAAAACTATAAAATCCAGTATCTTTTTTTCCTCTAAGGCTCTGAAGTTCCAATGTAATATTGAAAGTGCTATCTAATTGAGTGGGAGATGTATTAGGCTAAAACTAGACATATGGAGTCAAAGACATTAAATTTTACGTCTAAGTTTTTCAATGGAGGACTAGTACATTTTGATTGAGATTAGCAAATATGACACTGCCTAACTAAGCTTATGAGAAGGGGTCTACCAGGTTAACAAATGAGGGTTTTTTTTTATGTTTATTTATTTCTTGTCAGAGAGACACACACACAGAGAGAGAAAGAGAGAGAGAGAGAGAGAGAGAGAACCATTGGGGGAGGGGCAGAGAGAGAGGGGAACAGAGGATTTGAGGCAGGCCCAGAGTGCAGGGCTTGAACTCAGGAACCATAAGGTCATGACCTGAGCCAAAGTCAGGTGCTTAACTAACTGAGCCACCTGAGTGCCCCAACAGAAGACATTTTTTAATGGCAAAGATGGTGATGATAATCAAAATGATTGGCCAAAGGCAAAATGAGCCAATGATGTCAGGAGGCTACATGGTGTGTCAAAAACAACTAAGAATGGGAGCAGAGCTCTAGGTTCTACTTCAGACTCCGACCCTGGCTTATTAGAAATGCAGATTTGATTACTAAGCTTCTCTGGGCTTCAAATTCCTTATTTATAAGGTCAGATTGTAGGACTAGATAATCACCATAGTCCTCTTCAGCTCTAATATTTAAGAATTTTCTAAATTTTGAGACTATTTTCTCTAATCAGAATACTGCACCCTGAATCTATGAGATAATGCTCTCTAAAAGTTCTGTTCTTAGTGCCTCAAAACTCAAAAAATAAAATAAAGTGTATGAAGGTTGTTTTGTCTTTGGAATTTAAAAAGAAAAAATTTATTGTTACTAAAAATTTATGTTATATAGACTAAGTACTCAAAAGAAGCAATCCTTAAACATGGAAATCAGGTCACCATATGTCTGAAAGAGCCCATTACCATAATACAGAAAGCATTGTCCTCTAATCCAAGAGCAAAACACTATGTCCATTAAAAGAGAATACAAAAATATGGAGAGTAGAGAGGGGCAAGATGGCAGAGAAGTACATTGCACTCACCCCCATATCTCGCACGGAGAAGACCTGAAGCCATAGGAACCCTTACAGAATCCAGGAGTTTGGGAGGAAAAGGAGAGAGTCCACTGTGACAACCTTCTAACGTGAGTGCAAACTGGGGAACATAAAATCGAGCTGGGACCAGAGACACAGAGGGACGGGGGCAATCCCCCTCTGCAGGGAGTTAGCGGGAAAAGAGAGAGGCCAGAATAGCTCAAGACATGGTCTCTGTCGCTGGGGAATAGGAAAAGCTCCGCTCAGGACACAGAGGGACCCGGTCTCCTGCTCTCTAGCTGACCCTAGGCGGGAAGAACTCATCCCAGGCGACTCCTTGAAAAACTGTTCCCTGCTCGCCAGCTTGACGTAAAGGGGCCACGCAGTGACCGCGTCTTTGTGCTTCTGGCTTAGCTGGATCCCTAGAGGGGCGGTGAAGGGCTTAAAACTGGAAGATTTGCCCGCGAGTTTGTGTTTTAGGTGACAAGACACAGAAGGAGAAGGTTTCCCGTTCTTCAGCTGACCCTAGGCAGGATGCACTCATCCCAGGCGACCCCCGGATGAAACTGCTCCTCGCTCTCCAACCCGACCTGGAGGAGATGGAATCAGTGGCTTATGGCTCAATCACCAGGGGGAGATGATTGCCCTGAGGGGATCGCCTGCGAGTTTGTGTCTACAGCAATTTCATTGGGGCACATGGACTGGGATCCAGAAATGAGGCCTGGGCTGGGATATAGCGTGACCCACCTTGGCTGTGCCCCCGGCACAGGGAGTTTACACACCCAAAAAAGTGACTTGCAATGCTTGGCTCAAGAAAGGACTGGAGTGCCGCCACTCTTCTCCCTACAGCTGCCAAGGCAAAACACCCGCCTGATATATTGTATCTAACCATGCCCATCACTGCTAGAGAGCTGCCCTCCTCCTTTTTTTTTTTTTTTTTTTTAATCGGAGCACTGCCTTGATTAATTCTGGTCACTGGCTTGCTTAAACAGTCACATTTTAATCCACTCCGTAGATGTAAATCCTACACTTACCTATCTTTTCATCTCTTTCTCTCAGGAGTAATCGGAGTATATACTTTCTCTGGATAACACCATCGTCTTTCTCTCACCTCTTCAACCATATCCCACCCTTTCCTTCTTTGAAAAAAGCTTCTCATCACTTCTGCCTGTTCATTTCATTTCCAATTTTGCCTCATCCCCACCCTGTCATCTCTTTCTTTCTCTATGCTCTTCAACCAGTCCTGCATACACCTGGCTATTTCATATATAACCAGCTGGGAAATCTGGTTATATGCTTTAAACTGTTCTTTGTCTATTCGATTTCTTCTTTTTTCCTTTTCTATTCTTCTTTTTTCCTTTTCTATTCTTCTTTTTTACTATTTTATGTATTTTTATTTTCTATCATTCGCCTTCCCTCCTCCCTCTTTTCTCTTTACTTTTTCGTTTTCCCTTTCGGTCTGTGTGTTTGTTGGATTTGTCTGTACGTTTGTGTGCCTTTGTTCCCTGTGGTTTGTCTGTTTTCTTCTCCACAGCTACCTCAAGAAACAAGCCAACGTATACATAGTGGAGAGTCGCAAATACCACTACAAGTAGGAAAAAAAATAACCAAGGTCTCAACAAGAGAGACCAAGAGATATCATTCAAAGAACACTTTCTGAAAGGATAGACCCTGGACAAAGAGCCTTCTTGGGTACAGCAGCGCTCACAGGTGCAGAGAGCATAACAAGTTTTTAAAACTAACAAGAGATAGAAAGCTAACCAAAATTATGAAACGGAAGAGCTCTCCTCCAAAGAAACTCCAAGAAGAATTGACAGCTAATGAACTGCTCAAAACAGAAATAAGCAGCATAACTGTGAACAAGATTTTAGAACAATAATCATAAAATTAATCGCTGGGTTTGAAAAAAGCATGGAGGACATCAGAGAAACTATGGCTACAAACACCATGGAGCTTAAAAATAGTTATGATGAATTAAAAAATGCGATGAGATACATAAAAAACTGGAGGTGTCCAATGCACGGATTGAAGAGGTAGAAAGGAGAATAAGTGATTGAGAAGACACTATTATAGAAAAAAAAGAAACTGAGAAAAAAGAGACAAACTGATTCAGGAACATGAAAGAAGAGTTCGAGAGCTCAGTCATACAATCAAACGGAACAATATCCGTATCATAGGAGTTCCAGAAGAGGAAGAGAGAGGGAAAGGTGCTGAAGGAGTCCTGGAACAAATTATAGCAGAGACCTTCCCCAAACTGGGGAGGGAAGTAGACGTTGAAATTCAAGAGGCACAGAGAACTCCTCTCAGATGTAATTTGAATCGATCTTCTACACTCATATCATAGTATAAATGGCAAAATATAAGGACAAAGAGAGAATTCTGAAAGCAGCTAGGGAGAAAAGGGCCCTAATATAAAAGGGAAACTTATCAGAGTGCTGAAAGACCTATGTCCTGAAACTTGGCAGGCCAGAAAGGAATGACAGGAAATCTTCAATGTGATGGACAGAAAAAATATGCAGCCAAGAATCCTCTATCCAGCAAGCTTGTCATTCAGAATAGAAGGAGAGATCAAAGTCTTTCCAAATAAACAAAAATTGAGAGAATTTGTCACCACTAAGCCAGCCCTACAAGAAATCCTGAGGGGGACTCTCTGACGGAAGTGTTGCAAGTAATGCAAGATACCAGAGACACCACCAAAAGTATGAATCCCACAAAGGACACAATGACTCTAAACTCACATATTTCAACAATAACACTGAATGTAAATGGGCTGAATGCTCCAATCAAAAGACATAGTTTAGCAGAATGGATAAAAAACAAAATCCATCTATTTTCTGTCTACAAGAAAAGCATTTTAGACTGGAAGATACCTTCTGATTAAAAGTAAGGGGATGGAGAAATATATATCATGCTACTGGAAGTCAAAAGAAATCTGGAGTAGCTATACTTATATCAGACAAACTGGACTTTAAATTAAAGACAATAACAAGGGATGAAGAAGGGCATTATTTAATAATTACAGGGTCTATCCATCAGGAAGAACTAACATTTATAAATGTCTACTAACCGAATATAGGAGCACCTAAATATTTGAAACAATTAATCACCAACATAATCAATCTTATAGATAAGAATGTGCATTAGCTATTAAGCAGGGGACTTTAATACTCCACTTAGAGCAATGGATAGGTCAACTAGAGAGAAAATCACTAAAGAAACAATGGATTTGAATGACACATGGACCAGATGGATCTGACAGATATATTTAGAACTCTACATCCTGAGGCCATGGAATTCACTTTCTTCTCAAGTGCTCATGGCACATTCTCCAAGATAGATCCCATACTGGGACATAAAGCAGCCCTCGATAAATATAAAATAATTGAGATCATACCATACACTGTCAGATCAGAATGCTATGAAACTTGAAATCAATCACAAAAATAAGTCTGGAAAACCTCCAAAAACATGGACGTTAAAGAACACCCTACAAAAGAATTAATGGGCCAACCAGGCAATTAGAGAAGAAATTTAAAAATATATGGAAACAAATGAAAATGAAAATACAGGTGTCCACTCTATGGGGTGTGGCAAAGGCAGTCTTAAGAGGAAAGTACATTGCACTCCAGGCCTATTTCAAATCACATTAACAAAAGAAAAGATAAAAACCATATGATCCTCTCCATAGATGCAAAAAAGCATTTGACAAAATACAGCATCCTTTCTTAATACTAGCCTTTGAGAATGTCAGTATGGGATGAACTTTCTTAAACAACATAAATGCCATTTATGAAAATCCCACAGCTAATATCATCCTCAATGGGGAAAAACTGAGAGCTTTCCCCTTGAGATCAGGAACACGACAGGGATGACCACTCTCACCACTGTTGTTTAACATAGTGCTGGAAGTCCTAGAATCAGCAAGAAGACAACAAAAGTAAATAGAAGAAATCAGAATTGACAAATATGAAGTCAAACTTTTAGTGTTTGCATATGACATGATACTCTACAAGGAAAACCGAGAGACTCCACCCGAAGTCTACTAGAACTGATCCACGAATTCAGCAAAGTCACAAGGTACAAAACCAATGTAGAGAAATCAATTGCATCTTATACACCAATAATGAAGCAACAGAGAAAAATCAAGAAACTGATCCCATTCACAATTGCACACCCACACACACAAAAACATAAAATACCGAGGAATAAACCAAAAATATAAAAGATCTGTATTCGGAAAACTTATGAAGGAAATGGAACTACACAAAGAAATGGAAAAATATTCCATGCTCATTGATAGGTGGAATAAATATAGTTAAAATGTCATCACTACCCAAAGCAATCTACACATTCAATGCAATCCCAATCAAAATTGCACCAGCATTCTTCTCAAAGATAGAACAAACTATCCTAAAATTTGTATGGACCACAAAAGACCTGAATATCCAAAGCAATATTGAAGAAGAAAACCAAAACGGGAGGCATCCCAATCCCAGTCTTTAGCGTCTACTACAAAGCTGTAATCAAGATAGTATGGTATTGACGCAAACAGACACATAGGCCAATGGAATAGAATTGAGAACTCAGGAGTGGACCCACAAATGTAAGGCCACCTAATGTTTGACAAAACAGGAACGAGTATCCAAAGGAAAAATGACCTCCTCTTTAACAGATGGTGTTGAGAGAACTGGATAGCAATGTGCGAAAGGATGAAATTATATCACTTTCTTACACCATACACAAAATAAACTCAAAATGGGTGAAAGACCTGTATGTACGACAGGATGCCATCAAAACCCTAGAGGAGAAAGCAGGAAACAACTTCCTTGACCTCCACCGCAGCAATTTCTTACTTGACAAATCCCCAAAGGCAAGGGAATCAAGAGCAAAAATGAACTATTGGGACCTCATCAAGATAAATAACTTCGGCACGACAAAGGAAACCATCTAGTAAACTCACCAAATTCCACACCCAAAAAACAAATTATCCAGTGAAGAAATGGGCAGAACACATGAACAGACACTTCTCCAAAGAGGACATCCAAATGGCCAACAGATATATTAAATGATGCTCAGGATCCCTCGTCATCAGGGAAATACAAATCAAAACCACACTGAGATATTATCTCATGCCGATCAGAGTGGCTAAAATGAACAAATCAGGAGACTATAGATGCTGGCGAGGATGTGGAGAAACGGGCACCCTCCTACAGTTTTGGAGGGAATGTAAGCTGGTGCATTCCCTTTAGAAAACAGTGTGGAGGTTCCTCAAATAATTAATGGTAGAACTCCCCGATGACCCACCAATAGCACTGCTAGGAAATGACCCAAGGGATACAGGATTGCTGATGCATAGAGGCACATATACCCCAATGTTCATAGCAGCACTTTCAGTAATAGCCAAATCATGGAAAAAGCCTAAATATCCATCAACGGATGAATGGATCAAGAAGAAATGGTTTATCTATACAATGGAATACTACATGGCAATGAGAAAGAATGAAATCTGGGCATTTGTAACCTCATGAATGGACCTCGAGTGTGTTATGCTGAGCGAAATAAGTCAGGCAGAGAAAGACAGATACCATATGTTTTCATTTATAAGTGGATCAAGAGAAACTTAACAGAGGACCATGGGGGAGGAGAAGGGGAAAATATCTGGGGAGAGGGAGGGAGGTAAACCATGAGAGACTCTGAATGCTGACAACAAACTGAGGGCTTATGGGTGTTGGGGAGAGGGGAAGGGAGCTGATGGGCATGGAGGAGGGCACTTATTAGGATGAGCACTGGGTGTTATATGGAAACCAACTTTACAATAACCTATGGAAAAAAACTAATAAAAATAAACTTTAAAAAACTAAAATAAAACAAATGAATACCTATGCATTTGGTAAATTCTTATGAAGTTTTTAAGACAAGAAAATTTCATTCATCTTCTGGTTACTCCTCTTCTGTAGCGGGACACTTTTGGGTGTATTATGTTAACAGAAAACACAGTAATGAAGGGATACCAATATTAGTCAATGTATTTTGAGTGTTCAGTTTTAAAGTTTATATTAGCGCAGTCAAAGCTCAGGGTCAAGTTTTGACATAAAAAGATATTTAGTCAATTAAGTGACCATCCAAGATGGAAATAGTATTTTAGAAAAGTAAATCAAACCAATTTCTGCTAATCCAAAAATAAGTTAAGATGTCCTTATAACCATGCATCTACACTTAATACGATTTAAATGTAACTCTTGTGAACAGGTTTTCAGAGAATGTCAAGAATTTTGATATAGAAGGATCATTTCTACTCCCTGTGCATTATGGCCAATTAAGGAAATGAATATGGATACAAGTATCCAAACTGTGGATAAAAGGCATGACACATGCAGTTTGGAGGAAATATTAGGAAAAACATGTATTTACATTATTTTGAAAAGTCCAGTTAGGTCTTTAAACCATTGCTTTCATTCCTTTGCAAAATATACTTCAGATATATTTTATAGTAATGGGTATCTTTTAAAATTAACTTATTTTGTCTCCTGCATTTTTTATTTTAGTACTTCTGGTCAATCAGGACCTTGTAGACAGGCTTGAAATATTCCCGAATATTTGTTCTTTAGCACCGGAAAATATAAACCTTTTTTTTTTTTTTACATGTTTTTAAAGTTCCCCGTACTTTGGGTTTGAGATCATTTATTTAATGTCTTCTCTCTGTATATAAGTTGTATCATTTGTTACTTTCAAATACCAGTACTTCAGTTCTGCAAATGTGTGTGTGTGTGTGTGTGTTTTGTTTGTTTTTATTATCTGTAAAAGTAGAAAGTAATGGTGATGCAAACCAGTATTTCTCTTTGGAACACATTTCCTAAGCATAAATTTGTGTCCCAATAAAGTTTACTTAAGCAAACATTTTATTTTGTTTGCCTTTTAAGACAAAAACAATTCAGATACATGACTAAATATATTAGAATCCAATCTATGACTTCACAATTTCTTTGGATAATCCAAAAAATGAATAATCATAAAGATAAACGAGAATTGGCAATGTATTACTGAGAGAATTCTGTACTGTTCAGAAGACAAAATTAAGTTCGATTGCTGGTATGTACGGTACTTCTATTTTTTACTTTTTGAGAGACCTCCATACTGTTCTTCAGAGTGGCTGCACCATTTTGCATCCCCACAGTGTAAGAGTGTTCCCCTTTCTCTGCATCCTTGCCAACATCTGTTGCTTCCTGTGTTGTTAATTTTAGCCTTTCTGACAGGTGTGAGGTGGTGTCTCATCGTGGTTTTGATTTGTATTTCCCCGCTGATAAGTGATGTTGAGCCTTTTTTCATTAGTCTGCTAGCCATTTGGATGTCTTCTTTGGAAAAGTATCAATTCATGTTCTCTGCCCACTACTTCACTTGATTATTATTTTTTGGGTGTTGAGTTTGCTTAATTCTTTATAGATTTTGGATAGTAGCCCTTTATCAGATATGTCATTTACAATTATCTTCTCCTAGTTTGTAGGCTTTTATTTTTTTGATTGTTTCATTCACTGTGTAGAAGCTGTTTATCTTGATGAAGCACCAATTATTAATTTTTGCTTTTGTTTTCCTTGTCTCTGTCGACATGTGTAGTAAAATGTCACTTTGGCCGAGGTCAAAATGGTTGCTTCCTGTGTTCTCCTCTAGGATTTTGATTGTTTCCTGACTCACATTTAGGTCTTTCATCCATTTTGAATTTATTATTATATATGGTGTAAGAAAGTAGTCCAGATTCATTCTTATGCATGTTGCCGTCCAGTTTTCTCAGCACCATTTATTGAAAAGACTCTTTTTTCTACTGTATATGGTCTTATTTTAAAGTATATAATTGCGTTCTTTTAAATCCACAACTTGCAAACTTTATCTTTAAAATAGAACACTAATTCCAATTTAGTTTAATGTAATAATCACTGATCATTTTAATTTCAATTTACTGTTTTATTTTGCACTATTAACTATTATTTATGTTATTTTTTCTCTTCTCATCTCCTTTTGATTACTAGGTTTTGTTTTTAAAAATTTTTTAATGTTTTATTTTGAGATAATGAGAGAGAGAGAGAGAGGTAGCGTAAGCAGAGAGGGTCAGAGAGAGAGGGAGACAAAGAATCCGAAGCAGGCTTCAGGCTCTGTGCTCTGAGCTAGCTGTCAGCACAGAGCCTGATGCAGGGCTCGAACCCATGAATTGTGAGATCGTGACCTGAGCCGAAGTCGGAGGCTTAACCGACTGAGCCACCCTGGCGCCCCAATTACTAGTTTGTTTTAATCTTTCAAATTACTGCCTGATATTTTTTGGAAATTAGAGATTTTATGTCTCAGTCATTAGTCCATAAATTATAAGATACTCACTTAAAATATAAAATTCTAAAGTCAACAAAGTTGCATATTCTCCTCCAATATAATTCAGAAACTATCCAGCACTCTAATTCTATTTACCTTTTGTCAACTTCTGTTATTGATGTCATGTGTTTTAAGTTTACAATTTCTTAAAAGCTGAACTCTCCCAAGACCTTATTATTAGTTTCATACAGTAAATGCTGATTTAAAATTACTTACATATTTACCATTTTCTTTTATTTTAATTTCTTCTATTTAGAACAATCTTTTTTATTTCTTTACAATAACATGTTTTTATTTCTTTTTGATAGTTATAACTCCTTCAGTTTAACTTTTATCTGACAGTGTTTTCATTTGAAAGATATCTTCATTTGAAATATATTTTCACCAGATATAGAATGATAAGTTGACAGCATGTTTCAGAACAATGACTATACTATTCCACTGCCTTGATTTTCATTGCTGCCTTTGAGAAACAAGATATTAATTAACCTGCCATTCCTTTGAAGATGTCTCTTTTCTTCGACTGTTATTAGTGTTTTATTTCTTTTTGGTGTTTGGCTATTTCATTATGATGTGTCACTGGTGTGATCTTCTTTTATGTATATTTTTTAGGATTCATTAAAGTTCTTGAATCTTTAGTGTCTTTTGTCATTGCTGGAAAATTCGTAGCGAATATCTCTTTAAATATTGATTCTACCCCATCTTTTCTTTTCCTTCCTTCTGGTACTCTAATCAACCACGTGTTAGACCTTCTCATTCTATTTTCATGTCTCCTACCTCTCTTACATCTTTTAAATCATTTTATGTCTTTGGGATTGTATGATAGCTAACTTATTCTGATTTATGTTCCAGTTCATAAATTCTCTCTTCAGTTATGTCTAATTTCCTATTAAAAGCCACCCATTTTATTTTTGTTATTTTATTTTTTTACTTTTATAAGTGCCATCACATCTGCTTTGTCAAACCTTCTGAGTCACTTTTACAGTTTCTTGTTCTCTCTAAAATTGTTAATATACTCCTTTAATTTTTTAGGCTTAGTAATATGATTGTTTTTAGGGTATTTCTGACCATTTTGTTATCTAAAGTCTTTGTGGATCTGTGTTTTACCAGTGTTTTTCATTCCTGGTACCTTGGTTAATTATATACTTGATTATCATTTTCTGCTGTTTTTGTACCTTGAACAATTAACTGTAGGAATAATGTGAGACCTAGAATAAATGTGACTTCATCTAGGGACGATTTGTCTTCTTCTGGATGCCTAGGGACACTATAAGTTTTTTACCTTGTTAAACTAAATTCGAAGCTTGAGATTTTCTAGATGAGTTAGTATGTATTTGTGGAGCAAAAACAGTATGCTTTTTTTTTTTTTTTTTTTACCTTGAGAGTTTACAATTTAAAGACTCAGTAAGGTTTAAATTTTCTTATATTACCAAATTCTCTCAGGGCCAAATAGCTTTAAATATTCTTATATTACTAAATTCTCTCAGGGCCAAATAGCTTCTGTGTTCTTACTTCTCTGAGTTTCACTTTCCCTCCAAATTTTGGCTGGTAGTTTGTAACTATCTTATCATTTTTTTTCTTACTTCTAAAGATATTTTAAAATAAATATTTAATCCAGTATATTAACTTGTTTTCTCAGGAATGGTTGCTAAAAATAACCTGACCTCTCATTACTCAAATGGAAGTCCTTCCCTTTCTTTTTTGCAAAATCACTTATGTATTTAAAGGGATGTTATCTTTCCAGCATTTATAGGTGTACTACAGTGAGAATTTTCATGTTTCTGACCATAATGCATGAAATAGAACTTTCCCAAATATATATTAATAAATCTACACAATAAAAACACTCTAATATAGGGGGCCAATGTATGTATGAACTTCAAGGCCACTCTTGCTCTTTCTACCCAGTGTTCAGATCAAAGAGAAGTCAGAGGTACTTTTTCTGTGCCTAGCTTTACCTGAGTTGTTTTTCAGCAGCATAACTTTCTGAACTGCCTGCATTTGCTTTTACCTTGGCTTTAGTCCAATGTTTTCCAGTCTTATCTTACTGCGTCAACCGTTTTGAATGGAAAGCAGATATTGTCCTAGTTTAGTACTACTTATATTTGATATACTTTCCTTATTTGATGAAAGATCTGCCTCATTAAACTATTTGTATGCCTAATTGTAGATCTTTGAAGATTGCATTTTGTCCTAATCACTGTCATTATTTTTTTCTTGCTGGGAAGTATAATACAAGGGATGAGTGGGTAGTAGGAATTTTGGTGAAGAGGCTTAAGTATTTGTTTTTTTTTTTAAGTTTATTTACTTATTTTGAGAGAGACAGCATGAGTTGGGGAGGTGCAGAGAGAGAGAGAGAGAGAATCCCAACCAGGCTCTGTGCTGCTGGTGCAGGAGCATTTAATTACTCTAAGTAGAGTGTATAACCAAAATGAGTCCTGTCCTGTAGCTTAGAAAATTTACATTAATAAGCTTAACTACAGTAAAGAAGGTAGCCAACTTCATGGCCCTTGGAGTACTTGTAGTATTTCAGCAATGGCATGCCTAATAGAAGTTTGTATATCTCCTTCCCTAGTTTTTCTTCCCATTGTAGCACTTTCCTGGATCTGAGATTTACCTTCTTTATTTGATATTTGACATGGTGGGCAAGGCATAATGAACATACTATTACTTCAGATAAATTGTTATTTCTAGAAATTCCTTGACTACATGTTTAAAGTACCTATAATATTTTTCTTTCCTTTCTTCTATTTGTCAACTTTTGGTATTACTTTTTATAAACTTGAAAGCTTATAAGGTTGTGTCACTAACATGATGTGATTTAGATTAAAAATATTGCTTCATTTATAAACTATGAATTTTAAAACTGAATAGTTTCCATGCTTTAACATTTTAGCCATTCAATAAATTTGTATATGGTTACTTTAAAGGAAGTACATTTAATCATATGTGTATATGATGATATAACAGTTTCTCCATACTTGTAAGGAATTTCACAAATGTTGTGCTAGTGTGTTCGTTCCATTCAACATAACATATTCTATTCTTATTCTAAATCTTCCAATATCAGGTAGCCTTTTTAAGGTCTTTCTTATTTACTAAAAGTTTAATTCTTTCTTCAAATTTGAATATTTGCCGTAAAGATTGAAAGTAAACCTTTTAGAGAGCTAAGAGTGCAGTCAGATAGGACCTCAAATACTCATGTCTTAAATTGAGAAGAACTCAAAATTTGTCTTTCTTTTCATCTTTTCTCTGTAACTTCCACTCCTCTTTATTTTCTATCCCTTTCATGATCTTAGTGTTTACCTGTTCTCTCCCTCTACTTCTAATTCAATAAAGGGGCTGATATGCTACTGGTAACATACACTTTGGCATTAAATTTTTCCAGAGCATTGGGTAGCACAGTAAGAAATTGTTTATTTTTTTTCTCTTTTCTCTAGGGAAAGATGAACAAAGCTGGAGCAGGGTGTCAGTCCTGTCCCCAGTCCCAGGTAACAAATGTACAGCAATGAACACTGAGTAAGGATCTTCATCTGTCTGAGGAGCAAGAGGCCTCCTAGGGCCTTTTTACCAACCTTTCAGTAACCTTCAGTAATTCTGAAGACTGCAGAAACTCTGAGATTCTAAAACCTATAATGCTCTGACTCAAAATGCTTCACCTTAGTCCATTAATTCCCTATCCAAGATGGAAGATGGTTAGACATCCTCGTGGTCTAACCAGTTTTCAGAATGGGAATGAGTAATGTATTATTCAGACAATTTACAGCCCCCGAAACCTGGACATATTGGTAGCATAATTACCTGGCCATTATAAGAAAGCTACTTTTTCCTGAGATCCCAACCTATCTTTTCCTACAATGGCATATAGTAATGCATCTTATGTAGTAATATTTCCCTTGCCTTATGGCAGAAATCCAGTGATTACACTTAGCCCTTTATTCATGTTTTCATTCAATAAATATTTATGAAATGCTTACTCTGAATCAGACTGTTTCATCATTTTTTTAAATTTATTTTTAGAGAGAGAGAGACAGCGTGAGCAGGGGAGGGTCAGAGAGAGAGGGAGTCACAGACTGAAACAGGCTCCAGGCTCTGAGCTGGCAGTCAGCACAGAGCCCGACGCGGGGCTCGAACCCACGAACCGCGAGATCATGACCTAAGCGAAAGTCGGACGCTTAACCGACTAAGCCACCCAGGCGCCCCTGTTTCATCATTTTAAAATATAACTGTAAAGAAGAAAGACAAGATCCTTTCCTTCATGGAGCTTACAATATAGTGGGGGGGGAAAGACAGTTAACAAGGAAATATATAATATATTGTCATATAATAATAAGCTTATGAGAAAAATTAAGGCTGAGAAAGGTATTAGAGAGTGTCAGAAGTGAGCTTACTTTTTTTATATAGGGTAGACATGGCATAATGAACATCTAACTTCCTGTAGTCATGGCTTTTTATTACCTTCAAGATATTTGTACTTGAGACCTAAAGTAGTTCATTACTGGTAGAAAATAGGGAGTACAGAACAGTTGGTTCTGCTGTGTGTGATTTCTTAGATAGAAGACATGAAGTAGATTAGAAAATGGGAATCTCTGCCCTTTGTCATTGAGGTGGAATTGAGGAAGAATAGGTCCATAGAGGGATTGCTGGTATTAGGTTCATGACTTCTTTAAAAATAATTATATAGGGGCGCCTGGGTGGCTTAGTCGGTTAAGCGTCCGACTTTCGCTTAGGTCATGATCTCGCGGTTCATGGGTTCGAGCCCCGCGTCGGGCTCTGTGCTGACTGCCAGCTCAGAGCCTGGAGCCTGTTTCAGTCCGTGACTCCTTCTCTCTCTGACCCTCCCCTGCTCACGCTGTCTCTCTGTTGCGGACGAAATGACACAAAGGACAAGACACACACAAAAGACAGACACAGACACAACTCCGGCCGGAGGAACAATTCTACGCAAGCCCCTCTTGTGGTTTATTTTATACCCCGGTAACTGGATACAAACTGAAATCTACAAGATGCATTCCTTTACCAATTAAGAGCAAGTAGCCAAACACATTTCAAGGACAGGGGGGAGCAAAGGGAGGAAGCGACCACAACATGTTTCCTAAGAGGCCTGCTCACATCTCCAGCCTTCTCCTTATTTCTAAGGAGGGCATGTTCCCTCGTTTGCAAGCGGACCATTAAACTTGGATACTGTGTGCAGGCCTCCTGGCAGAGCATCCTGTTTGCAGGAATGCCTTGCCCAGGCAGGGAGCCCTGTGTGCAGGCAATCCCCGCGTCCCTAACCAAACTTTCTTGTGGTCACTGTCGGGCTCCCACATCTCCCCCTTTTTTCTGAGAAGCGGTAGCAAACTGTAAAGTGGTGAGAACGTGTTGTCTATCTTTTTTCAGTTGTTGCCTTCTTCGCCAGCACCGGAAGACTAAAATAATAACACAGCATAAAAGTATTATGAATAAAGTATTCACGAGAACAGTTCCAATTAGGGCAGACACATGTCCAAGAAGGTTCAAATTATTCATCCCTTTCTGTAAATCCCTTAACAAGATCGGACCCAGTAATGTCAGGTAGTATTTTGCTAAATGTAGACAAAATTTGCTGCTCTGACACCATAATTTCCTTAGTTAGGTTTTGATACCCTGTTAATGACCATTTCACCTTTTCCCAGCCTTCACTCATGTTAAAAGGCACAGATGTTATACATCATTGAGAGGAGTTCCAATCACATTTCAATACACCTTTTGTGGATAAGACAGTTAATTGATCCCCAAGCCATGAAACAGTATGTTGAAGATTGAGTACATCAGTTGCAAGTTGTGCATCCAGATCTCGTTGTTGTTGCCATAATAAATGAGAGTCTTTAGGCCATTCCCGTACAAAGTCTGCTGTTTGGACCCCTTGATGCAAAGCTAGTCCAGCCACGGCAGTGGTCGCAGCGACTGCAGCCACTGCAAGAACCGAAGCTATGATTATTCCAAGCATGTGTCGGGACCGGTGAAGCAAGGTTTGCATAGCAGTCACCAAATGAGATACAGCAAAAGAGTCCGACCAAGGTCTTGTCACATTTACAGGCAACCACACTTAGGTACGAGTTTTAACAATCACCAATGAAAAATCAGAGTTATTGATTTGTGTTTCAAAACTTTTCCACCATAACTGACTTACACATTGTGTTAAATTACAATGATTACATGATATAGATCCCTGTGTAGCATTCCAAGTCCAATTCCCATACAGCAATGCAAAGGGGTATTTTAGACAAGCCGTAGCAGAATAGGATTTATTAACATGCAAGTTAACATGAAACGGACCTGAACTGTCAGTCTTATCCGAAGTATAGTTTCCTGACCATATAGTGAGATTCTCTGAAACTGCCCATAATTTCCAAATATTCCCTTGAAAGTGGGGATACCCTAACAATTGCAATTTAGGGGGACGAGTGCAAACTGTTGCCATTTTATGGTTTCATTACCGTTACCCATTAAAGTACCATTAATCCGATACCATTTGAAAGTTTTGTTAGACCATTTTTCCAAAATTTAACCATGATCAGGGCTCCAATATAATAACAAATCCAGAATAATTCATGACCTTAAAAGGCCGATGACCTCGGCATCTTTCCCATTCCAAAGATTCTAGAGAAGGAATAAAAAAATTAGAAGGACATAATGGTATAAAGGTGTTAGGATGGTGACTCATCAGCGTCGTAGAGGTGTTGAATCCCCTGGTGCAAACAAGTACAGTAAAGACAGCAGCATGATAATTATTATATGTTACTCCCCAGGTATTATAAGAGTAATGATTATGCTTTCATGTAGAGAAGCAAAAGGGATGTCCTCCGATGCACAAGGGGAGACCCTCCACTGCAACAGTATCATTACTTATGTTATATTGATTATTATGATGATACAGATGCTCAATTCCTCCACACGCGGGTGGTGGGAAGAATGCAGTTTCATTGGTGCATACCTGTACTTCAGGTTCACCCCAAGAGACAGCTCTCACAAGAGGAGTATTAGGAACATAAGCCCAATAAGTATATTCTATCGCTTGCGCATACATTACCTGACAGGTAACCACAGCCATCTTATCCTCCTCTTTCCTTCGAAAATGCAATTCTGCTGCTGATAGATTTTCTTTGCTCCAAATATTCAGAAAATTTAAAGTTAGTAAGGTTTTATTCAAGATGTCTTTTGGTTTCATAAATCTCTCCTGTTCCCCCTTTTTTATTTTTTCAACATACTCACGTAAAGTACGATTAGCCCTTTCAATAATAGCTTGTCCTTGACTATTATAAGGGATACCAAAAGTATGAATCACATGATATTGGGATAAAAAATGAGTTAATTTTGCAGATTGGTACGCGGGTGTATTATGTTTTCAATTCAATTGGGACCCCCATAACTGCAAAACAAGATAATAAATGAGTAATAACAGTGTCAGCCTTTTCAGAATATAATGTAGTAGCCACTGGAAATGTGTGCATGTATCTATAGTATGATGGACGCATTTTTGTTGTCCAAAGGATGAAATAAAAATTACATCCATTTGCCATACCTGATTTGCTTGCAGTCCTCTTATGTTGACACCTGGTGGGGTAAATGCTAAGGTAAAAGGTGCACAAATAGAACAAGAGTGAACAATAAGATTTTTTTTTTAATCCTTTAGAGTTAGTATGTTGCAGACGATGCTCTTGTTTTGCTGCTTCTATAGGATAAAGTAATGCATCAATTACAGCATTTCTGAATGACAAGGGTCCAGGAAGGGCAAAATGTGCACGGATATGGGTAAAGAAAATTAATTCTGAACGCCGCAGAAGTGATTGTTGTACCTGATAAAATAATTTGTCAATATCTGTTTTAAGAGTTTATAGGCAGTGAAACTTGAGGAAGCTGCAAACAAGAGAGAACACAGCATACCGAGAATCCGAAACAATGTTAACAGGGAGTTGAGGAAAGTCTTGCAAAACTAAGTAAATAGCCCACAGCTCAGCAGGCTGCACAGAGCAAAACGAATGGAGAAGGCAGAAGAGGCAAGCTGACAGCAGGAGGCAGAGAAAGAATTAGCAGTTTTAAATTTTGTGAGCTTAGACAAGAGGAGAGGACTTAAGGTTTGTTAGGCAGTCCATATCAGTCTGGAGAAGACAAGGAACTTCCCTGAAACAAAAGGAGTTTCGGAAGCTGCTTGGGAATAGCAAGTCCTTAAAGTCCCCGTCCCGAGGTAAACCAGCCACAGTTGGCTTCAATTATAGCCATTAATCTGGGAAAAGAATGAGTGAGAAGCCCTCAACATTTACTAGAAAGAGGAACAGAGAACAGGAGAGAGTTAACATCCCCTTCAGTCTAAATTTATTTCAGCCAGACCAATAAGGTCCCCTTTATGAGTTTTTTCTGGATATTGGTTGGGCACTCTTAGTGAGGCAATGTCACAAAGACAGACAAAGGGTTGGGGGTGCCCTCTCTAATGAGGAGACCGGTCAGATGTCAGTTTGGTCATGTACCAAAAGAACTTAAGGGATGCTTAGCTGTCGTGGTCTCAGCTTTGGAGACTATTCCGATGCCACCATAGACTGTATGCCATTTACCACAAAATCGCAGACAGGCACAGTCAGACCCCATAGGCTTTTTGGGACCTTAAGGGTGCCCACCCGTGGAGCCACAGAATCAAACCCAGCAGGCAAGTCAGACCGAATTGCATATTCACATCTATATACATACTAGAGGTTACCATATTCCTTCTCACAGAAATTCTACAGATAAGACTAACAATGACAATGACAAACAGGACAAAACAGATACAGAAGTAGCCACAAAACAGGTTTATGAGTTTGCTGAAGGGCCAACCGATGTTTCGGTGTGCCCTGCGGGAGGGAAATAGCTGCGTCCAGCTTTTCATTTAATCCCCCAGACAGAAGCACATGTGCATTTAAGGATCCAGATGACAAGTTGATTTACCTCATTTTTTCTTAATAACAAAAATGTGAGCGCTCGAGGAGCTTGAGCAGTGGCCACTAGTTTTCCGACGGAATGGTTACAGAAGCCCCCATGGGAAAGAGAAGATAAGTATTTGTGCTATACATTCTCCAGCCAACAGTTAAAGTGGAATAGAAGTAGAAACCATAATTAAAATTTCTCCAACAAAATCAGAGTCTATAACTCCAGGAATGATGGTTAGGCCTCTTAAAGCTGCGCTGCTGCGGCCCAATATTAAGCCAAAGGTGCCTTTAGGCAATGGGCCAAATATGTTTGTCCTTAATTTATAAATGCCACCTCCCTGAGACAAAAGAACATTTTAAACAAGAGGCAAATCAGCAGCCACACTCCCTGAAGTTGCAGAGAGTAAATCTGGCACCATTAAAGGTTTAGCTATTTCTGATGTACAGTCATCTCTAAGGGTTGTTGGAAAACAAAGGGGTTACTTGAGGAGTGGGAGGTGTAGCCAATTGAGCCCTGGCATTGTTTTAACAATTTCCACCCTTGGAGGGCTTCATAGCCTGAGCCAAAGCAGTAGCAAAACAGCAGCATTATGTTCAGTTCCCCCCACTCCCGAACAAGCTCTAATATATTCAGCTATAGAAGCTCCCTGCCCTTTCAAAGGCCCAAAACACGTTTACATTCCGAGTTTGCATTTTCAAAAGCAAGTGTCTGCAAAAGTATCTCTGAGATTTCATCATGTCCAACATCCCGCTCAACAGCCACCCGCAATCTAGCAAGAAAATCAGTATAGGGTTCATTGGGTCCTTGTAAAGTTTTTGTAAAAGAAAGCTGAGCGTGGCCAGTAGGTACAGCACGGTGCCAAGCCCTATGAAATACCTGGCGCACCTGCTGTAAATCCTGGCTGGAAAATTGAGCCTGATCTCTCAAGGCTCGAAATTGTCTCTCTCCCATCAATTTATCCTCCAGGGGACCAGGAGGGTTCTGTCCCTCATTAATTTGAGCCTGCTTTCGGGCTTCCTCTTCCCACCAACTCCTTAATTTCAGAAAGCAATGCAAGTGCTTGAGTGATAGCAGTACATGGAGTCCACATTTTCAAAGCAATTATGGTACCCTTCTGATGCTGTTGCTGTAATTCCTTCTGTATTAATTTCCATTCCTTTAAGTTTAATTGTACTTTGGGTTGGCACTTAAACCCATAACAATGCTGCTCCACAAGGCGGAATAACTCAAATAAACGGCGACTAGATACCTTCACCCCGATGGAGTGGAGAAGTCCTTTGACTAGCTCCATGTATTGTGCCTTTGCTGATGGGGAATTCCCCATAATTTTCCTGAAAGTTCCCCTGCCTTGGACCTACAATCCCCGAGGGGTACTCACCCTTTTGGTTTCGTTCGCCCTCTGCCCCACGTTTGGACGCCAGATGTTGCGGACGAAATGACACAAAGGACAAGACACACACAAAAGACAGACACAGACACAACTCCGGCCGGAGGAACAATTCCACGCAAGCCCCTCTTGCGGTTTATTTTATACCCGGTAACTGGATACAAACTGAAATCTACAAGATGCATTCCTTTACCAATTAAGAGCAAGTAGCCAAACACATTTCAAGGACAGGGGGGAGCAAAGGGAGGAAGCGACCACAACATGTTTACTAAGAGGCCTGCTCACAATTCCAGCCTTCTCCTTATTTCTAAGGAGGGCATGTTCCCTCGTTTGCAAGCGGACCATTAAACTTGGATACTGTGTGCAGGCCTCCTGGCAGAGCATCCTGTTTGCAGGAATGCCTTGCCCAGGCAGGGAGCCCCATGTGCAGGCAATCCCCGCGTCCCTAACCACACTTTCTTGTGGTCACTGTCGGGCTCCCACACTCTCTCTCTCCTAGAAATAAATAAAATAAAATAAAAATAATTATATAAACATTAAGTATACATAAACATAGAGAGTTAAAGACCCCATACATTCATAATTCAGATTCAACAATGTCATTATTTTGTCACATTTGCTTTACGTAAACTTTTTCTTTTGCTGAAATATTTCATATCTAACACCAGATATCACTGTTTCTATATACAGTATATCTCTTTAAGAATGTGCATTTTCTGGGGCACCTGCATGGCTAAGTCGGTTAAGTGTGGGACTTAGGCTCAGGTCATGATCTCACGGTTTGAGGGTTTGAGCCCCGCCTCGGGCTCTGTGCTGACAGCTAGCTCCGAGCCTGGAGCCTGTTTCAGGTTCTGTGTCTCCCTCTCTC